>JAHRHJ020000721.1:0-448214 GCA_019776745.2 Taxus chinensis
AACCACTTATGTTTTCCCCTGGGTGCTAATGTCTTTATTGAACATACATTCATCTTATCATATCAACACAGTTCACAGAAGTCTTCAAAGCAATTTTACAGTTACAAGCAAAATCCTCCAGTCATAGAATGCATGAAATTTCCTATAATCGGAATAATCAATACAATTAGAAATAATTCAGGACATCAAAAACAAATAAGGTACACACCATTTGTAGTTTTGCTTATTGGGTGGAGTCATGAAAGGAGAATAACGCTAGACCTCTCTCCCCAAAAATTGCTCTTTGGCATGACATCGCCCAAAAAACTCATTGTTCGTATAATATCAATCAAAACAATTACACTTGGTGTGAGATCACCCAAAAAATCCCCACTGAGTGTGAGATTGTCCAAAAAACTCTCTTTTAGTGTGAGATTATCATATACAAAACTTTAACTACATTCTTTCTCTTCTTTTACAAGTCTTTCCTTACAAGAATTAATAATCACAAGCTACAACAACATGTAAAACACAATGCACACGCTTCACCCCTTAGGTCACTCCCCTTTCCTTGTCTTCATGTTTCACTTGTCCATGCGGCATGCATTTCACCGCACGCTCTACATGATCATAAAATGTGCATCTATTATCTACTTTATGTTATCGATTAATCACTTAACAACATAGAATGAGGGTAAATGTAGATACCAAATCACACACTTGGGTACATTTCTATGTCCTAATAGCATACTAGCTTTCATATGATTCCTAAAAAATAAAACTTGTAATTGATGACTATGTTTGGCCTCTTTGCTTTATTTATTGTTTCCTCTTTGGCCATACAGACCCTATAACCCAATTGGAATTTTACTAATTTATCTTTTATGGATCTCGAAACCAACATCCACCTAGGACATAAGTGCCCAAGTGATCCTATCCCCTCTGGGTACCCCTGACCATTTTTAACCTTACTCACTTCTTTTGGGTATATTTTATCTTTCAACAATCTTTATCACTTATGGGTATGGTTATATTTACAACAGATTCTTGGAAAGTTACCTAGGGTTCTCTTGTGGTAGCAAGAGGTAAGAAAGTAGGTACTTTGTATTTATCCATAGTTAATACTGATCCATCTTCTATTTTAGCTACTACATGTATAGACACAACTCTATAGCATCACAAACTTGGCCATATGAGTGAGAAGGGGATGAATATTTTACATTCACAGGGAAAGTTGTCAGATTTGAAAAACATAGACTTGGAATTTTTTTAGCATTGTGTGTATGAGAAAAAAAAGTGTGTGAGATTTCTCAAGGTTGGATCAACCAAGAAGGAGCACAAGTTAGAGCTTGTTCATACGGATGTGTAGGGGATAGCTCAAGTATCTTCTCTTGGTGGTTCACGGTATTATGTTACTTTTATTGATGATGCTACTAGGAAGGTTTGGGTTTACTGTATAAAGAAGAAATCTAATGTATTTAATACTTTCAAGAAGTGGAAAGCTTTGGTTGAGAATGAAACAAGTTTGAAGTTGAAGTGTCTCAGATCAGATAATGGTGGAGAGTACTGCAACAATGAATTTAATAACTATTGTTCACATAATGGAATCCGTAGGGTGAAGACAGTTCCTAGAACACCACAACAAAATGGTGTGTCAGAAAGAATGAACAAGACTATCATGGAGCGTGCAAGGAGCATGAGATTGCATGTTGGATTTCCCTTACAGTTTGGGTGGATGTTGTAGATATTGTTGTTTACTTGATAAACAGAGGACCTTCAAGTGCTTTGGAAGGTGGAGTACCTGAGGAGGCTTGGACCGGTAAGGAGGTAAACTATTCTTTTCTGAAAGTTTTTGGTTGTGAAGCATTTGTGCACATTGATAAAGAGAATAGGACCAAGCTAGAAGCTAAGTCAAAGAAATGTACTTTCATTGGATATGGCACTGATGATTTTGGATTCTGGTTGTGGAGTTTGGATGAGAAGAAAATCATTAGGAGTAGGGATATTATTTTCAATGAAAGGGTTATGTACAGGGAACAACTACAGGATAAGAAGTTGGAAAAGTCTGAGTATGTAGCACTTGATGAGATAAAAGATAGAGAAGTGCTCAAAGGACTGGAAAATCAACAAGTTGGCATCAATCCTGGCACATTCGGTGTTGATTCTGTAGATCAAAATCAACAAGAACAACAAGAGCCTCAAAATCCAGAAAATCTTTTATAAGACGTTCTACTATGATAAGTAAACCTCCTACACAATTATATTCGTATGATATTTACTATTGTTTATTGACAGATGGTGGAGAACCAGAAAGTTTTGAAGAAGCAATGCAGGTAGAAACATGGAAAAAGTGGGAGCAGGGTATGGATGAGGAGATGGACTCCTTGGATCACAACCAAACTTGGGATTTGGTTCAGTTGCCTGCAGGAAAGAGAGCATTGCAGAACAAGTGGGTTTACAGGTTGAAGGAAGAAGAAGGTGACAAAAAGAGGTACAAGGCAAGACTTGTTGTGAAGGGATTTGCACAGGAAAAAGGTATAGACTTTGATGAAATTTTCTCTCCTGTTGTTAAAATGACTTCCATTAGAACTGTTTTAAGTTTGGTAGCTGTGGAAGATTTACATCTTGAACAATTAGATGTAAAGAATGCTTTTTCTTCATGGTGATTTGGAGGAAGAAATATATATGGAGCAGCCACAGGGATATGAAGTCAGGGGGAAGGAGAATTTGGTGTGCAGATTGAAGAAGAGCTTGTATGGCCTTAAGCAAGCTCCAAGGCAGTGGTATTTGAGATTTGACAGGTTCATGATAGAACAAGGTTACTCTAGATGTCATTTTGATCACTGTGTTTATTTTAAGAGACTAGATAATGGCACCTATATTATCTTGTTGTTGTATGTGGATGACATGCTTGTGGCAGGGTCAAACTTGCAGGATATAAATGAGCTAAAGAGACAGTTAGCCAATACATTTGCCATGAAGGATTTAGGTGCAACAAAGAAAATTCTTGGCATGAGAATCAATAGAGACAGAAAGAGTAAAATACTAACTTTGTCTCAAGAAGAGTATGTGAACAAGGTGTTGGACAGGTTTAGGATGCAGGATGCAAAACCAATAAGTACACCATTGGCAGGGCACTTCAAGTTGAGTAAAGAACAGTGTCCTAAAACATATGAAGAGATTGAATATATGTCTAGAGTTCCATATGCTTCAGCAGTTGGAAGTTTGATGTATGCTATGGTATGCACAAGACCAGACATTGCCCATGCAGTGGGAGTTGTCAGCAGATACATGAGTAATCCAGGAAAGGAGCACTGGAATGCAGTCCAGTGGATTCTCAGATACTTGAGAGGGACCAGTAGCAGGCAGTTGTGCTATGGAGGGTCAGAGGTTTCTTTACACGGATATGTTGATGCAGACATGGCTGGAGATTTGGATGGTAGGAGGAGCACCACAGGTTATGTATTCACTGTTGGTGGCATGACAGTTAGTTGGATTTCTAAACTGCAAAAGATTGTTGCCTTGTCTACTACAGAGGCAGAGTATGTTGCTACTACAGAAGCAAGCAAGGAGATGATATGGATGCAGCGGTTCATGGAAGAGTTGGGAAAGAAGCAAGAGGATTACATGTTATTCAGTGATAGCCAAAGTGCAATTCATCTTGCCAAGAACTCAGCATTCCATTCGAGAACCAAACATATACAACTCAGGTATCACTTCATTAGATCAGTTTTGGAGGATGGACAATTGATGTTGGAGAAGATCCATACAAGTCAGAATCCTGCTGATATGTTGACAAAGGCGGTGACAAAAGAGAAGCTGGAAGGTTGTTCAGCTTCGATAGGTCTTCAAGATTGATCTTGAAGAAGAGAAACAAGTTAGAGAAGAGTCCGAGGATGAGCTGTAATAGTGGGTTGCAGCAGTTAGTCTCCAAGTGGGAGATTGTTGAAGATGTGGAGTCTAACTGCAAGATGAAGTGGCAATTTGCTTTTTCCTTGATTTTGGGAGGAAAACATGGCCATGGATAAAAATAGCATTGTCTTATTAATAGACGGGAGTTGTTATTTTTATGTTTATCTTATTCCTTGCTCGCAGATTATTCTTCGAGTAATCGCCAAACCTGAATGAGTAAATCGCCAAAAATAAGTTGTGGAGAGGCCATGTTTATAAAAATAGAAAAAAACTCTCCAAAACTCATGAAAGAAAACGGTGGAAAAATCTTATTAATAGATGTTTTGGAGTTTTTATTTTTTATGTCTATCTTATTTATATTCATGTCTTATTTATAAGCATGCTATATTTAGGTTGCTTGTGGTTGAAGCAAACTTTTACAAAGAGGTGCACAAGTTATATATATGTGCATGGATTTACTCTTTAGTATATGAAAAAGAGAGAATTGTATTGTATTCCTCTGGACTGAATAAAGGAGAAGGCTGGCTTGTTTCTGGTGGATGTAGCCCACATTGGGTGAACCACGTTAAATCTTGGGTTTATCTTGTGATTGCATGCTTATATTATTTCTGTTTTAATTCCATTTTATTGCTCATCTATGTTTCGATCCTGTTTTAGTTATTTCTCCTTTTCCCTTTTCCCAGGCAGTGTTAGCTTAGTGGTAGTCATTAGAATAGATTAGGATAAGAGTCGCCTTTCTCTGGAGGTATACTTCATAGGGGCCAAGGTCCCACACCTTTGGAAGCAATTTCATGTTGACGTTTGTCTTGTTAGGGTGCACACATTTTCTGACCAACAATTCTTTTGCCACATCTAATGGGACATGCTTTGTTTTGTTTAGTGAGAATTTTTAGCAAAGCACCTGTTCTATATTTTCAATCTAGATTTTGGTAATGATCTTGACTTTATCTACTTTTAGAAGCATAAACCAATCACCTAGCGACTCTATTGATTCAAAGAACCCATTCTCTCGTTTACCAAACCACTTCATCTCGCTCCATATTTTAATGTTTTCTACAACTTCCATGGCTCTTCAGAGAGCTCTTCCTTTCCCTCATTGGAACTCTAGACCCCTTCATTTGTAGCAGTGGGATGATATTCCCAAAACATCCTTGAAAGTCTTGCCCCTCTTTTAAGGAAATGATTTTGTGAGACTTTTGGAACATATCCTAGACATAGCCAATCATTGTGCAATAGACTATCATAGAGGAGAATGTATGTCTCAAACTACTTGTCTCTTCATTCAGAGGAAAAGCTTTAGATTGAGTACATAAGTTTGGCTACACAATCAATCTCCACATGGGACCAACTGGGAGAAAAGTTGAACAACCGGTTCAAGGAGAATGCAAACATCATATCTCATCTTGGAATATCTGAGCAACATAATGAGGGCACCCATGGTGTATGTTTCAAACTTCAACCTCAGATTTAGGACTTGGGAAATAATCCATCAAGCATACAGACCCCAATCAGGTATGTCATTCTTGTTTTATTTAAGAACTTTTGATCCTGATCTCATTTTCTTGATTCAGTCCCTTGGGGCAGTGCTCTTCCTCAAGCCTATGATATAGCTATCCATGCAAAGAAGAGCCTCATTCAGGCTGGAAAAAGGAAGCCCATCCCCATTTCTCCTCTTCTTCTCCTCTTACCCTTAGCTCTCCCTGCACTTGTTGAGCCCTCTCCCAATCCACGTCATGTGCAAATAGCCCCTGCTCTCCAAATCCACTCCATTTGCATTGCAAAAAGCTCTTGTTGTCCCAATTGTCCCATATGCTCTACAAAACTCCCATCCACCTCCACCTAAAGCATTACCCAACCCCTCAAAGCCTTGTAATAAAGCCTTGGGAGGTTGTGGTAATCCACAGGCTTTTCCTTTCAAATATCCAACCTTATGCAAGCCTGGTTATGAGCCTAAAATGATGGTGGACAGAGGTGTTTTTCATTTGTATGATGATGAGGGCACCCTGCAAAGAGCACAATGCAACACTCCAAGCCAGCCCCAATGCCTGATCATTCAAGCAACTTGGAGACTACCATGAGCAGGAGAGAATCAAACATGATTTCCTGATTTCAATTGAGTAGCAAAGCAGGAACAGATCAAACAAGAGCACTTGCAACTTTTGGAACAGAAAATCAGAAGGGTTGAGCTTGGACAAGCTTTGCATGAGAAACTAAATGACAAGCGGCCCCTTGCAATCACTTCATGGCCCGTTAGAAACTGATTTCATCCAAGGAGATCATAAGATAAGGATTTACGAGTGGAATGACTCTGATTCTAATGATGAAACCATGTTTTTGCTCAGCCAAAGAGGGGGAAATGATCAAACAGATCCTGAGAAGGTTGAGAAATAGGTGTTTTTGAACACCCATGATGTTCAGCCCAAGCTAGAGGAGAAAGAGGAGGGTGAGCAAGAGAATTTTATTGAATGCAATGACCATAATTATTTTGCAAGTTTAGAACCTGTTGCCCTTCTTGGGCAATGCAATGTTGAGGTTTTCAGAGCTCCAAGAGGCTGAAGATGAGGGAGAGTCCAATTTTGAGAAGAAGATGTTTGTTGAGCAGAAAGCTGAGGAAGAGCAGTTAAAAGAGCTCACAAACCCTTTCTTGGAGGAAATGGAAGAAATGTGAAGGGCCCTTTTTATGGGGTTGAGGAGAAAGATGAAGATAGCAGCCTACAAAGAGAATACAGTCATGTGGCTTTGAAAAATGGGTGTCCTATTGGACATTTATCCACTTCAGAGACTCAATCAGAGTTGTCACAAGTCATGCTCATTTCAGAGCATGAGAAAGAGACCAAATGCACCAAAAGTCAGCCCATTCACCTCGAAAAGCAATGTGTTGATCAGGAGGTGTATCTCTTTAATAGAGCTGATATTTTGAAGGAGTTGCAGACTCTGTTTTCACTCCTCTCAGTTTCCAAAGCCGTTGCAAAGCTCATTGCATGGCCCAAGTTTATCAAAAGGGGAGTTACTTCTCCCAACCTATTTGTGGTTTTGTATGATTCTGCTATGTACATTATTATAGTAGGGTAGTACAAGTTTGTTTTTTGAAAAACAAGTGCTTTGCACACTCTGCATTTCCCATTTAGGAAGTGTGTGATTTATCATTTTGTACATAGGTTTTGTGTGCCACACTTTGCGGTATTTGAAGAGTTGTTTGGAGGTTATCACTTGCAGATTTTGAGACAAGGATCCAAAGTGGAAGGTTTAAGGGGTTTCTAAGCTTCATTTGAGAGTTTTCAGGTGTTATGTAGACTCCATGCCCAATGGATTGCCAAGGCTACTGATCTTCGCATTTAGTAAACAAAATGTCCCCTGTGAGTCGCCAAAAATGTTGCATAAGCCTATGTCGCCAACATAAGCCTCCTACTTATTTTGAGCAACTAGATCACATCTCTCCTTGTGTTTTCTCATGTTTTCAAAAGCTTTCATATCTCATTTTTAGCGTTTCAGGCTCTACAAAGCTTCTAACAATGTATGCATGGTTATTGTGATGGATCCAAGCTTCCCTTGTTCTTGCAGTTGGGTTTTCAGTGCCTCCACGACTTCACAACCCTATATCAACTTGTTCTTGGCTAAAGAAATCTCTAATGGCCAATACAATCAGCCTTGGACAGGTTTGAGCTCTCAATGCATCTGCAGTCAGCCTTGGCGTCTTTTCATCGCCTTATAGTCAAGGGGAATCCATTGGGAAAGCTCTATTTGCCGCCTGGGTGGAAGTTACACTTGCATTGACCTCGCTCGCTTTTACACTTGGGGATTTATCCCACATTCACAAGGAAAGGAAGAGGGGCCAGGTTTAAATTGAAAAACACTCCCATTGTTAAGTGGGGAAAATGCTCCGCACACTTAACCCTTTTGCCAAGAATGGGCAAAGCAGCTAGGTGTTAGGCATTAAGAGGCAAATTTCAACAGGGAAAGCATGGATTGTTCCAAGATTAAGGTCGAATGAGTGACACGTGTCACGATTCAGATGGTTGAGTGAGAAGTTCAGCAAAAATCGACTAAGGCAAGGAAAGCCCGAAGACCAAGAGAGCAAGGATTGTGCCATGTGGCAGCCAATCTTGTGTATCCTTGGGTGGACCAAGGGTCAGGGAAATCAAGCAATCGGGACAAAGACGAAACGGGAGTTCAAAATAGTGCCCAGGAACCCAAAAAAGTGCCACATGGCACAACTTCGGACCTCGACATTCACAGAATTGACTAAGCCAGATAACCAATCACGGGTCATTGGGAGTTGAACAAGTCCGAGCCCAGGGAGGATAAGAAGGTGGAAGGCCCAAAGACCAGGAATAGAGACACATGGCATAAAACCGGAGCACATAGTGGCACCATGTGGCACAAATTCAAACCCAAGAATTCACAAAATCAATTAAGGCAAAGAACAAATCACAGGTCACCAGGAGTTGAATGAGCCCATAGCCAATGGGATGAGGCCACATGGCAGGGGGAGCTGTTGTGTGAAATTTGACGGCCTCTTGGCCGTCACTTACATTTGAGAGGGCCCGAAGCCTATCAAAAAGTTACACATGGCAGGCTTAATCTCAGAGGTTAAATTTGACAGCCTTGTGGCTGTCAACCGTGCAAAATGGCAGAGGCAGATCCAAACGGCCATAACTTTTTCTCCACGCCACCAAATCAAGAAAAATTGGTCTCATTGGAAAGCTCTCGAGACAAGCTATTAAATGATACACATTTTGGCCCTGGAGCCGTTGTGTATTTTCGAGCAGAGCCATTGTGTATTTCAAGCAATTAGCAACCAAATCTCCTACAAGCCTTTTTTCACATTGATGAGAGTTTGAGACAGATTTAAAGCTTGAGGGATGCCATTTCTTGGTCCCAATGCCTTCTTTTAGTAGGGAGACCATCAATGCACCAATCATTTTTTCAACATCCAAAGGATCTTTTCATTGTTTGAACAAGATTTGAGGCCTGACATTCTTCTACAGGAGGATTTTAAGTTGGGATTGTTAGATTCATGTGATTAATGTCTACAACCACATTTTGGGCGGGATTTTTTGGCCTCAAAGGATTCAATTTTCCCTCCTCTCTTTCGTTTCTCTCTTATGTGCTCTTGCTCTATAACATGTAATGAGATTCAAGGTAAAGGGTCCTCTCTGATCTGGGGAGACTACCATTTTGAGTTCCCACCATTCCCAAGTGTCCCCAACCTCTATGTTAAGCTTCTACAATGCGTTCAATGCTTCTTCCCCTTATTCTATAATAAATTTTGCATATTCCGACATTAATATGATCTTGGTTGTGGTTCTTTTTTTGCCCTTCATTGTTGTCTTATTGCCTCCTTGTCTTATGTTCTTTATAAGTTATATTGCGTGTGGACTATAGTTGTAGGGATCTAATACATTGTATCTTTCGTGAAAGGAAAGAGTAACCCCTTTTATTCTGGTGCATCACCATTTTTATGTTTTGTTTTAGTTATTTCTCCTTCTCCCTTTTTCCATGCAGTGTTAGCTTAGTGGTAGGCATTAGAATAGATTAGGATAAGCGTCGGATTTCTATGGAGGTCTACTTCATAGGAGCCAAGGTCTCGCACCTTTGGAAGCATTACTATGTTTTGGTTTGTGTTGTTAACGTGCACACATTTTCTAACCAACATGAACATGCTTCACTACATTCTCCACTCCACAATACTTTGAGAGTTGTAGAGACATCTCGTAGAAAATATGAGGGGAAAGAGCAAGTTGTGTGGTAGGAACAACTTTTCCTTGTACTAACGATTTTGTTGTCTGTCTAGTCCTAATTTTCTTGTACATGCCCTGCTTCCAGACGCAAGGGGTGCAATAGTAGTTGTTGCGTTTTGTGAGCCTATTGCAACTCCACCCATCTATGATGTGATTGTTTATTGTGTTGGAACAACGTTTCTGGTCCCTCTTGCTTGTGTATTGCCAAGAGCCTAGTTAATTTTCCCACTGCTCGTCATCTCGAACTATCATGCGCTAAACAAATTTTCAAGAGGCCTAGATGGTCCTCCACTTGGTTGTCTGAAGAGTGAAACTTGTTCTAACACAAAAGGAGATGCACCATCCAAAACTTCTTTCTCCTTCCCCTTTTCTAACTCCTCGTCACTATCAATATCAATGCTTACTATGCCTTCAAATTCAAGAGACCCAATCATATGAGCAACTGTGTTGGGTTGGGTAAGGAGGCCATCAACATTGTATTGTGGTTCAACATTTTCCAGAGCTAGCTTTTCTCCAGCGGTGTGCATCTCTTTTCCTCCAAGGCCTTCTCCTTCAAGTGGTCATCCTCGTGCACTCCACGTCTTCCTCGCACTCCCAGAGTATGACTTATCTTCCTACCGAAGACCTCTCTCGAATAGATCCTTCTGCCAAGCTTCTTCGTAACGATGTCCCTTAAGCGCTTGCTCATCTAAGATGTCCATGTTGAACTTCACAATCAACCGCACTTGTTCAACCTTCCACGTTGCTCATGCACAAAGGGGTTTAGCCATCCATAAGGAGATTCTCAATCCCAAGATCTACCATAAGTTTCTTGATCTCAAGGGGAATGCATCTCAAGTAAATTCAGTGCAACTCATAGAGGAAGTCGAACTCTACTTCCTCATGGCAAGAATATGTGGAAACTGTGAACTCTAAGATGTAACTACGAAGCGCTCCACTCCACCAAACGTCAACAACACATGTCTACACAACTTCTAACTTCACAACTCTCCAAAGGTCTTCTTCGATCCAACGATACTTGCATCCCAAATTCAAATTTTAGCACATAGCATAAGCAACCAACCAAGCACACAAATTTACTGGGAGTTCGTTGAAGAAAGTCTCATACAAATTATTGTACAGATGCCTTCCTACCCAATTTCTTAGTGACCAAATCCTGCGACTAGAAAACCTCTTCATTCCTTTCCAACCAGCGCTAAATGTTTTCTTGAGTAAACAAAACCAAAATGTTGCTCTATTTTACCCAAACTTCACTATGACAGTAACACGCGTGCAAGCTCAAGATAACATTGTCTACACCTTATAAAGGCAACACCCCTATGTCGGCATATCACACAAGGTCACTCTAGTGTGCTCATACAAGACGCAAGAGAACACCGATTCTCGTCAATTTTGGCTGCATCATGATGTCTAATAAGCTAAAGTATCCATCTTATTCCACATTCAAACATTAAGAACGCACTTATCCCAAACACACACAAATACATGAGAATATAACAAAGTAACTACTAGCCATACATAGCAAATCAACACGCAAGAATGTTTCCAAACATGTCTAAATGTTCATCAATCTCTTATAAAAGCATACAATTGTTCAACAATAACCATCTCACATCAACTCATCTAACCACAACCCCCTTTATTATCAATGTATCAAGGGGTATTTATACTGATGGGGCATTGCCCTTCATTAGCTTATCTAACAGTTATACTAGCCTTAAGTGCCAGTTTACAATGACTTAACTAACAATCTCAAGTCAGCGTGCATGCAAGATAACGCCAATCCTTATCCTTCGTACATGCAATACTCCTTTGGCCAATCTTATCCTTTTGGCAACTTTGCCTCTCTTGTGAACTACTTGTTAACTCACTGCTGCACTCTCTAGATTCCTCTAATTCATGCAACAACGCCTTAATTAGTAGTTAGAATTCCTTTATGTTCTTTGCACTACTTATCCAAGAGAGTGTTTACTTCTTTCATGTGCTCAGGGGTGGGAACTTTTTCTTCTCCCAGACGCACCAAATGTATCATCGTCCTTAAGCCTTCGCGCACACTCACTATTACTGCCTCCAAAAGTACAAGAGCGCACCGTGTATTCATCCTGCCTTCATGCAAATGAACGTACGCGCCAACCCAATGGGTTTAAAATGCTCCTGAGCTTTGCGCTTCACAAAATGCCTTATGCTTCACCCAAAACAGTATTTATTCAAAAGTTGTATAATTCAACAAAATGTGGGCTCAATATATTTCAACACGGATATTTATTTGATTCCTAGAAAATTGACAAGTGGGGCGCATTTTCCACCTAACTATAAATTCATAGTACCTAGTATTTTCTATTATTGAGAGGACATTTTTTTAGTTGGCTCAATCATTCCCCCACCTCCCCTACTATAGCAATTCACTTCTACAACATTCCGAGCTGATTTTTCATTTTCATGTTAGTGGTGATAACCATGGCCCCTGAAGCTCACTTCATTCCATCAGACTGGACATTCAAGTTATTTTGGGATCTCAGGTCCAAATTAGGGTATTGTTGTCTAATCTACTGGAATTTGGTTTTTGGCATTTAGATGCTTTCTAAGTGTGCTCCATTATTAGTAGTTATAGTTGTTTGCCCGGCATTTTATTTGTTGTTCCACACTATCCATTTTTGTTTCCGGTTTGATGCCTTCTTTCGCTTGTGGGATCTTGCTTAGATGTGCCAACCTTGGATCGATGCCATTTTCTAATTGTAGCTCCTGCCCCAGCTCTGTTTCTACAATGCTTTCGGCGACAAAACTTCTGCTTCGCTACTTCTGCCAATTGTTGATCAAGTTTTTTTCGACGTGCCAACTTTTCACCTTCAACTTTGATTTCATCGGTTGTTTTCACTCTATCATCTCTCCCTGATCTTTATCTTTTGTATGCTTTGGATTCCGAAGCTTAAATTGTTGGGGGGAATTATGAAGATTTAGGGTGCATGCATTAGTGTTTATTCTATAGTTTCCATACTCATAAGTTTGCCCTGGTAATAAGTAAAGTAACACCTACATTTGCTCCTAGTGGGTAGTTTGTTAGCACGCCCTACTATTTAGGGATGTATTTAGCTATTTGATCCTTGTGTGGTTTTACCCAACAAATAAGGATCCATTTCCTATTTTCTAGCAAGCTGGTTAGTCCCTAAATTAAGCTGATGTAATCCTACTTAAAGGCCCCTTATGTGAACACAGTTTAGTTGGAGTTGGTTCATTTTGAAAATCAATCAAACTTGTAGCTTCCAATCAAGTTTATGACTGCTTCCTTGAAGGGATTATTTGCCACACTCCTATGTAGACACTCTGACTATTGCTTTTTAGATTTTGTGTCGCGAAAGACACATCAAACAATCTCTTGAAGTGTGCACTAACACGTCACCTGTCCCCAGTAGTTAGTTGAGATGGTTATCCAATTGCTCCAATAACAGATTTTAATCTAAACTTTATATATATGTATAGCAATGTAGTTTTACTAAAGAGTAAACAATGAAATCGAGCTAAGCGTCAATCTTTATTGTGTCATTTCATGTTACTATTGAGTTAAGAACCAAATGTATGTCCTCAAACACGAGACGAGAGTTCCATACATAATGAGTTATCTAGGTTGCTCAAGGATATTTGGTATGTAACTGTCATATATTGAAATAATAAAGTATGCTTTTCTTCATATGATGTTCTCCATTGTGAACGGTTGATGAATGTGGAATGTAACTTGGCAATATTATTGACATAATGAAATATACTCATCTTTGTATGATGTTCTCCACTGTGAACCGTTGAATGTTAACAAGTATGAGTGTTTTCCGCAATGTTTTCCATCACATAGTTTCACTGTATTTCATATATATTTCAATCTTCACCATTTGGTGAGACTCAATGGACTCCTCCAGTAAAATATGCTGGTACGATGGATTGCAATTTAAACTACAACAGCCGTTTCGCCTACTGTAGATTTTAAAAGTAATAAGTCAAGTTTTATCACCAACAAAGCCAGTACACTATTAAGTCTGATTTCATCTCCAACAGCCAACTATTCTGCTTAAAATATGTATATTCAACCTTCTCCCTTAGGACCTAGGTGCAATGTGTGGTAATTGGTCTTGTTCGTAGTAGATGCATTCTACTCCATATTTGATAATGCTATTAGATTTTAAGTGGGATCTAATAGCCTTACAAATGACTATTCAAATCCTTGTCTTTTGGGTTGAAGGGGAATATGAACCACTTCAATTTCTTGTCTTTTCAATGGCCTCCTTGACTATTTGGACTCACCCATGTGGGATGGCATCTATGTTGTCTAATTTGAATTCATTTATTTTGTCTTTATTAGGTTTGGGTAGACACCCTCTTATTTTTTCCTATATATGCTAGTTCTCTCTTTTTGAGTCTGCTTTTCTCTACTAAAACTTTTCGTATAAGTTGAGTTTTCTTTTCATTATACTTTATTCATGAGCCATAAGATACAACAAATTGAATGAGAGTCTTCAGAAGTCATCTTAATTTTACGTTGAAAACTGGGTTGTAAAAAACATAGTTTGGAGGCATAAGTGTGTGCTTATAGTCTGGACTAAGAGCATCAATGGAACTGTGAGATCAGTACACCATTGGAGCAGATGATACCTGTAGTAATGATAAAAGTTAGCTTGAAATGATGGTGCCTTAAGGAATATTCAAAAAGTTAAAATGTATATGTTGGATTTTGAAACAGATGATTCTTTCGCATGTCTTTCTATACTGCCAATTGGTGATAATTACATCTTATTCTTGATTTTGATATACTAAATGAGAATGGATGGCCCAGCTGCCTTTCTAGTGACTCATAAAGTACTAGCTGTAGTTTTGCCAGCACGCTGTTGGCTCCTCGTGTTTTGGTAAGGAATCTAAAGTACAAAAATTTTGAAGCCTGACCTCCTCTTAATCTTATTGCATAGGAGTGGATTTTAGGGATTAAAAAATTACGGTTGACAGTAATATTTTGCTTTGCCTTGGGAGGCTTGTGAACTGGCAATATGAGAGGTTTCCCAGGATAGTCTTCATTATATGTAAGCTACAATGGTCAATATAACGATCCCCTCTCTACAGTATAGGTCTATAGGATATAAGTAGAAGATCATACTAGAGCCAACACACAAGCAAGATATAGCCAAAGGGGTGTAAGGAGTTGTGGATAGAAGAGAAATCCACACTCAATAACGAAATTATAAGGTTCGAAAGTCTATGTCGAAGATATGGGTTATGGGGTCTTAGTAGGATCCTAAGGATTGCAAGCAAGAGCTAATCCTAAACTATGGATTGTAACTCTATTAAAATCCACACATACCGAGCAAAATTTCACGGGTACCCAGATGAAATTTATGAAAGGAAAACCTGTTGCACTTACCACGATATGGGTCAATCCCCGTAAACTGCAAGCGTTGGCAAGTAACTAACCACGGTTACTTGCCAAACCCGCAGTTAATGGGGATCAACCCAGAAAGCTAAAAAAGTATAACAATTAAGATCAAAAAAATCCGTCATTCAGTGTTTGATGTCACAATTTTCTGCTCTTGAGTCTGAAGTATATTCCACCTGAGATTTTACTATTGCCGTCTAAAGCCTATAAGTATAATGTGAAGATTTAATTTTTGTCATGGCCCGTCTTCTCACGATGTGGGAGTCTACTCCCAACCTCACAATGCTTGTGGTTTGTTTGCCGATGCCAAGGATGCCCACAGATTCAATATCATCAGCAGCCAGCTTACAGCACCAAATTTCAATAGCATTGTACTTTTTTTGTCTAAAACTGAGCATTGTACTCTTTTTTGTCTAGAACTAAGCATTGTATTCTTGTTTGGTTGAAAACTAATAGAAAATATACCTGTGTTCTTTATATTCATTTCTCATGGTTTTTAATAGTGTTTTACATGTTATTTCAGTTTATTTTTGGCTAGATTTTATGCACAGCATAAAACCTAGGCAGTCATGAGATAAATCTCCCTCATTTAACGGTGAGGCTCCCGTGTAAGATGTTTATCAATTTGGTAAGGGTGAATCCTAATAACTATTTTCAGGGGTTTTACTTTAATTCCCACAGCTCGTGAACCACAGCTGGGCAATTTTGCAGCAAGTAAGCAGTTGTGTTGGGAATATTTGCAGAAGTGGGAAAAATAGAAGTAAGGAAAGAAGAAAGGAAGATGTGTTGAATTAACCAATAGCTATCAGAGTTGGTCTCATCCACACAAATTAAATAAACAGAGAAAACTCACAACATTCAGCAGTAAGGGAAAGAAATAACTTCTAACCTAGATCTAAGATAACACAAAGTTTATCTAAAACCTTAAATAGAAGTGATGAGCAAAGCACCGTAGACACAAAGTTCTCCGGAAATCCACCTTTTATTCAATCCCCAACTTTCACAGAAATCACACCAAGGGTTTCAGCACAAAGTCTGAAAACTCAAGAATGCTCTGCTAAACAAATTCTGATAAACAAATTGTGATCATTGATCTTTTCGATCCTTTAACCCGTAGGCTCTTCCTCTATTTATAGTGCATAGAGGGCAATTACAAATAGGAAACTTCAATGAATTGCCGCATGTGGAAGCCGTAAAGGAAACAATTGGCAGTATTTCCCCTAGAATTCCTCTTTGCATGACATGCATGCCTTACAACTGAAAATAGAACCTTCTATTTTGCATGTCTGCCACCTATTTCCAAGTAATTGACTTCTTCCAGTAACTTGAAGTAACGGCTTTTAAACCAATCACTTAAGTTTTACAATTTAATTGATTACTCAATTACTTTGTCGGAGAAAATAAGAGAAAGAAGAAGAAAGAGAAGAAAAGAAGTTATTCCTGCTGCAACACTCCCAGTCTTGTTCTTCTTCCATACTCTGCATGCTGATCCAACCTGTATTGCACTTCCGCCTCATGAATGATATGAATGATACCTCTGCCTTGAATCTGAGAAGCTCTTTCTCCCACATGTGGTTGACTCTTTTCCTTTGATTCTCACCAAACTGGATCTGGGAGCAGTTGACCGTGATTTCCTTGCGGGTGTTGCCTCTGACCTGTCTTCCCCTCTTATCCTTGAAGCTTTTGCAGTTCTTCTCAAGTATGTGCACCAGTGAAATGTTTGCCGTAAACAATTCAGACAAAACTCATCACCCTTTTATTTTTAATTGCATATGAGCAATTTTGAATTCTGGAAAGCACTCCGGGTGAAGGCAAATATAAGTAGACTCAATGTGGGCTTCAACTGGAAGATTGGGAGCACATGCACAAGCTTTTGAAAGGGATTTTGCATGCAATGTATGAATAACTTCCATATGGGCTGCGTTAGAAACAAGAGGATGAGCTTTTCTTAGAAGAAAATTCAACATGAATTGCACTTCTCAAAAATTGCGTGGAAAACACAAGGAAATTTGTGAATTTGCAAAAAGGAGCTTTTAAAAAGTTACACTTGGATCTTGCGTTTGAAGGATTCTTTGGAAAAGGCAGACCAGACTATGAAAAACCACGATTTCCCCTTGAATGACTTTTAAATTTGTTGAATATCCAAGAAGGTATGCATTGAAAATAAGAAGACAACCTTAGCTAAAAATTTCCACACAATTGCCAAAACTTAAGTGAATTTTCTCCTCAAAATTGCGTTAAAATGGAAGATAAGACTTCACTTATGGATTTCCACTTGGACTTTAAGACATGGAAGCAACTTTAAAAAACGATTTGTCTTAATTTTTCATAAAAGCTTATTTGCAAAAGAAGACCAGACAAGCAAATTCAAGACGACTTGGCTTTATAATTTCACTCTAATACTTGCATGGATTTTGCATAATGAAGATTGTGTGAAATTGCAAGGTGGATGATGCTTTTAAAATAGAAGACAGCAGGCTGACGTTTCACGACAATCACTTAAGGAAAAGTGCGTGGAAATTAGAAGGAAAGTTGCTTTATTTTTAGTGGAAGACAAAGACAAAAATGCATGAAACAAGGCTTTAATGAATTCTGAAAACTTTAAATGAAAAGTGCGTGGAAATTAGAAGATATGGGCTGCTGAAATTTCACGACAAACTTTAAGTGATATTGCCCCCTTTATTCATGAATTTCGTGGATTTTGCAGTTGAGGATTATTTGCAAAAGAAGACAAGACACTGGAAAACCACGATTTGCACTTAAATGACTTTCCTTCAAAATTCCTTTAATAATTGCGCTGAATTTCAAGTGGAAGATTTGCTTTCCAACAAGAAGACAAGCACAAGTAGAATTGCCACCACGATTTGCACTAAAAGACTTCTGTCTTTGATTTGAATTGCCTAAAGGATTTTGCCCCTTAAAATGATGGAAGGCTGCTTTTCCTTCAATTTGCCATGACTTTGCACAAAGAAATCAGGTCCTTGCTCAAAAACTGCGACTTTAATCCAAGCTGCTCTGTCACGTTAAAAACAGCTTTCATACATTAATTAATCTTTGTCTGAGGCCATGGATGACTTCTCAAAACCCTAGGCCCGGGAACTGGTTAGGCAGGAAGAAAGAAAAAGGCCACGGGGAATTGCCAGATAGATCACGGAGAAAGACCAAAACCAAAACACAAAAGAAATAAAATAAAAACAAAAAACCCGAAAGAAGTAGACAATTGCTCGAAAAATTTCTCCAATTAGCTAGTCTGCAAAAACTCTTCCCCCCAGGTGAATGTTATGTGGTAATAATGATGGGGTGAAGTGCTTTATATAACCCAAATTTCTTAATTTTAGCTCAACCTATTTTTAAAAGAATTTTATTTATTTAATATAAAAATAAATAAAACGCTTTCAGGCTAAGTCTGGGAAAGGAATGAGTGAGCTTTAGCATGTGGGTATTTGACGGACGAGACTCTATGACTTCCTGAAGGTATCTTTGAGCAATGCGAGCAACTGCAAGCAAAAACAAACAAAAACATGACCCTTCACTTAAAAAGAACGAAAAATTTAAAAAGGGGTAGTCCCAGATTTCAGGGTGAACGTGTCTTGTCTATTGGGTTCGGGGTCAAGCAAAAGGAAACACAAAACAAACAAAAAGAAAAAGAAAAGAAAAGAAAACAACCGAGAGTTTTATTTATGCACACACAGGTTTTACCCTGTATCTCAGTTCCTGAAGAGCTTCAGATGCCGCCCTTTGAAAGGCAGTGGTAACTCAATTCCATCCTGGTAGGCAAGGATGAAAGTATCCATTCCGGTAGTTCTCTTGATCATGAAGGGCCCTTTCCAGAGTGAATCAAATTTGTCGTGCATGCCCTTCGGTTCGTGCCTCTTGTCCCACAAGAGTACCCAGTCTCCGATCTCAAACTTCCTTTCTCTGGCCTTCTTGTCAAATAACTTGGGCAAGTCCTCATCAACTTCATCTTGTGGTGGCTCATCCTTTCTTCTCTTTAGTGGCACTTCCCAAGATTCATCAATCTTGGGTTCATCCTTCGTACCTTGATTTACCGGCTGCATTCTTGAGGAAGAACTGTCACCATATTCTTTATTCTTCTTCAGGTACTGATCATGCTTGTCGAAAGTCTCCTCTAAGGAAACTAAACCCTTGGGGATTTTGTTACCTTTCAGTTGGATTACTCCACTACTGTCATCATAATCTGGATCAATTTCGCCTGTGACTGTTTGTCGTGGTGGTGATTTACTCCCTTCAACATTCAACTTGTCAAAGTTGTCTTGTTTCTAAAATGCAGATATTTGTTTGTATGTCATATCAGGGACTTTGGGACGGTAGACCATCTCCACCTTATAGTTTCCTTGTCTGAATATGGACAGTGGTCTATCCAGATTTAATAGTGCAGCTGTGACTGCCAAAGAGTCTGCCTTGGAATTCTGATTTGTTGGAATGAAGTCGATAGAGAAGGCTGCAAAATCGAGTGTGGCAGAAAGCACTCTATCTCTGTAATGCTTCAGCTTATCTCTTTTGACTTGTTTTTGCCCTCGAACTTGCTTTACTATAAGCTCAACATCTCCTTGGGCTTTGAGGAGTTTTACTCCTTTCTTTCTAGCTTGCTCCATTCCTAGCAGCAATGCTTCATACTCCGTCGTATTGTTGGTGTTCTCGAACATCAGCTTGTGGGAGTATGGGAATATCTCATGATCTGGAGATATTAATAGAACACCGGCTCCTGATCCAAAAGAACAACAGTTGCCTTTAAACTCTAGAGTCCAAACTTTTTCCTCTTCTTCTTCTGGCTTTGGTTGAATTTCTGGCTCTAGAACGTATTTATCCATTTCCAAGAAGTATACACCATAGTCAGATACTTGAAAAAGAATATGAGATCTAGGATCTTCAGATTTTGTAACAGTGTACTTGGACTTCTTTTTCGGCTCCAGCTTATGGTTTATTCCCCTGATAGGAATATGGGCACAGGACCAATCCATCTTTACCTCTCCTCACAATTATTTGCAGAAGTTTCTACTCAACAACATCCCGTAGGAGACAGGAATATCTGCAACTAAGATTGTCATCTTTAATCTTTTGTCAGGAAAAGCTGCCAGAACAACTTGTGCGTCTTTGATTTGTCCAATTAAAGGGACCTGTCTTTCCATGGAATAGCACCTTCCTATGGTCTTTGTCAAGGTAAGCCCAAGAGCATCTGCAACAGCTTCCTTAGAGGAGATTTTTGTGCAGCCAAATAATATAATTAAGCCTTTCATAGGAGAAAATATCCTTCCATGTCATGCATGATACCTTAATGAATTGATGACTTAGAGTAGTTTATCTTGAAGCTAAAAAACAACAACACACTAGTGACTAAACCAAAATAAATCCACAGTCCAACTAATTTCAGTTTGCCTTCAGCAAGTCTGGGGGATTTGTAACTCAAAAATTTCTTACATATGAATTACATATACAGAATGAAATGTGAAACGGAGACATCCACATTCTTGTATCATTTCCTCTTCTTGATTTCCCACTGGTAGGTGAATTTTAAAGATCAAAAAATTTAAAATTACAAGATAGCAGGTGCCATATAGAAAATCAGGATGAGGTTAATAAAAGAAAAAGATAAATAGAGAATCAACGGGGAATTTTGTGCAATTACACAGAAAAGTATAATACATTGATTGGCACTTCCCATAGTTCACAGGCATTGGCCTCTTCAATATATGGACACAACTGGTAAGAGAGATACCTGTCGAATAGTCAGACCAAAGACAGCAAAGATTCCAGATGTGACTACACAAGCTTTAAGTACAGCATCTCTCCTTGGTGTTTGTAGAGAACCATCCTCAGATATAACCTTTGTATATGACACTCCATCCTCATCAACCATGTGAAGCTTGTGATCGTGATCCAAATTTGCTGGATTTTGAAGGTAATCTGTTTGATTCTCTTTTTCACTTACAGTAACATTGCTTGTTCTCAGATACGAAGGTTTTGGTTTCTGCTTCTCTCTTCTCATCCTCTTCACAGATTTATGCCTATATGAAGCTACAATCAAAGCTTCACTGACCTATGACATTAATTGAGAGAAAATGCGGTTACACTACAAATCCTAGTGTGGAAAAATGAAGCCAAACATTTTTAATGAAAGATGTATCTTTAAATAATTGTATGCCCAATTTAAAATATCCAGCGACCAAGACCATGCAAAAGTGCATTTAGTATATGATAAAAAAAAATTATATCAACCTAATCTGAAGAATAACATATTTACACAAATTGGTTTACATGCTTTACCTTGGGATGGCCAATAGAACTGGTTTTCCTCTTTACATATAGGCCAATATGATTTGCTTTGTTATCTACACATGAAATTGTTCCACCAGGTTAACTTCAAAAAACTGTATTGAAATATCATTTAAGCAAAAGAAAACAGCAGGGTGAATTTCCCAAGAGCAAATTAGAAATGACAAAAAAGTAAAAAACCAAATAAGAAGTGAGATGTAATCAAAACAAAAACAATTCTTAAAAGTTAAAACTTCTAATGTGGAATCCAAGAAGCACAAGAATAAACTAGTGACTTATGAATATGCAAAGAGAAGAAAGAATACAGAAGGCAAAAACTGCACTGTCTAAATGATACAGGCAGAGGTTTATTTATTGAAGAGAGAGGTGGTTATACAGTTACCAACCGAACAACTACATAACTGTTTTACATGCTATATAATGTGTTATATTTTAACACCCCCTCTTAATGACTAAACCGGAAACAAGACAAAGTTTGTCCCGAAATTTTACAAATTTCCTAAAGCCCATATGTTTAGTCATTACATTTACAGACTGTGCCATAAGTTGTACTTTAAAATCAGCAGTCCTTAACTGTGATGCAGTTGTCGAATGAAGACGAACCGCAACACAAAAATCTGGTCCCATGAACAAAAGATATGGCAAGTGGTCCACTGGTTCTCTGTTTCGTGATTCATTGACCAGTGATGAATCACCAATGGCTGAGAGTGTCAGCCCCATCTCCAGAGTGCTGAAATCAGAACCTCGAAGATGTGGATTAAAAAATCTATTCCAGGCTTGTGTAGCCTGTAGGAGTCTGTACAAAGACTCAATTATCCTGTAATCGAAGTCACCTCGATCACGTCCTTGCACCACCATGTAGTGCTCATGCTTATCCAACTTTTTCAAGAAGAGGAATGTGACCATCTGTGCAGGAGTTAGAACCAACTCCTCAATAGTAGGAGAAATAACCATCTCCGTCTCAGCAGTGGTCTCCGTCTCAACAGGAGAAATAACCATCTCCGTCTTATCTATTTGCTCATCTATCCCCCTCTGTTGGGAAAGATCCTTCACAACACAATGAGCAAACTGTTCATGCTCTATTGTCCTTCGAGCAAGAACCTCTGAGTGAGTGGCTGGGCATGCCATCTCACCATGCACCGTCAATGCATCTGGAATAGTGGAGTCTCCGTCCACAACAAATTGTTCTTCAGAATGAGGAAATCCATCCTCCCAAGGCATGTCCGCCTCCCGTACACCTAGTATAGTGGATATTCCCTCCACAATAGGTGCATGTAGGTTGACTGTATCCAAGTCAACAGATTTGTGAGGAATGGCTTCCTCCCAAGGCATTGCAGCCTCCTGCACATCCTGAATGGTGGAGCTGTCCTCCACACGTGCATTCATGTTGATCGCAGCCGGATCAACAAGCCGATACTGACCACCTACCCCAATACCAAGGGCAATTATCCGTCTCTGTTTCACATCAGAGACAACACACTTCTTTCCACAGAAATCCACAGAAATATTGGGATTTTCAGTCAATTGACGAATAGATAGAAGATTCTTTTGTAAAGAAGGTACATATCTAACATTCCGTACCAACAATTTATGAGCATTATTCAATACAATGCATATATCTCCTATCCCTTCTACTGCAAGCGATTCTCCATCAGCTAGTACTACTGATTCAAAACAAATATTTGCAGTAAATGAAACATACCAGTCCCTACGACATGAAAAGTGTGCAGACGCACCAGAGTCAATAATCCAGCAACTGGTACCACTATCATTTGAGCATGATGTCGTAAGACAGTAAAGAGCATACTCGTCATCCGAATCCCGTTCTTCTGCAACTGCTGCCACATGTTCCTCATTACATGGCTTTTTGTTCTGCTTCGAAAGATCATACATCCGCTTCCGGCAATCCCTCTTGAGGTGCCCAACCTTGTGACAGTAATAACATGTGACCTGATACCGAGTGGAAGATTCACCAGAGTGACGTTTCCACTTTCCCTTTGACTGAGTGACAAGAGCACTCTCTGCATGGTCACAATTAGATTCTGCCTGAAGTTGTCTCCGTTCCTTTTGCAACAGGTAGGAACTCACCTTGTCAAACGTGAGTGTTTGACTTTCAGCCATTAAATGGAGTGCCTCCACAAATGACTCATACGAAGAAGGTAAGCTGTTCAAAACCAGAGCCACCATATCATCGTCGTCCACCTTTTTGTTGATGGAAGATAACTGGTCTCGGAGGTCTTTCATCCGAAGTAGGTGCTCAGACAGCGATCCACCTTCTTGTAACTTTACGGAAAAGAGCATATTTTTCAGGTATAAAACCCGACTCTTCTCTGACGTCTGATATTTATCCCTCAGACTGGTCCACAACGTGCTTGCCACAGTGGCATTCCGCACTTCCGGTATCAAATCATCCGACACCGATAACTTGAGAAGCAATAACGCTTCCTTATGACGTTTGTCATAATCCTCGAAGTTCGTCGCTGGTCGACTTTCATCACCCTTGATTATTTTATCACAATCACGAAACTCCGCAACTGTTAAAATCTTATGACTCCATACATTGAAATTAGTGCCCGTTAATTTTTGCGTCTCCGGCAAAGTCAAGTGTGATATATTTGCCATTTTATTATTCCAAAAGTAACGGAAAATAATAAAATAATAATTTGCCTCACACTTAATAAAATATCCTTTTTCCAGCAAATATATTTATAATTTCTCCAGCATATAATATGAGATTAATTTCTCACATGCAAATTACCCTCCAACTCCTCCGAACTATATTTGCATATATAATTTTAATATTATTACTTATTCCTCCAAATAATATTAAAATCAATTCACCACCAAATCTTATGAAATAAATTACCTTTGTTGAATTTAATTCATCGATTTTTCAGAAGGAAAGGGAAAAACGACTGCCCTGGTTATTTCGAACCACGATTTTGCTGTTTGCAAGATTTTTGCTGGTGCTGCCCTTGCCCACGATTTCCACGATTTGCTTCAATTTTTGCTGGCACCACGTCCACAAATGCTTCCACATTTTGCTTGCCAATTGCTGCCACGTTTTGCCCACGTTTTTCCCGATTCTGGTGAAAATGGCCACGATTTCTGTCCACGTGCTGCGATTTTTGCCCTGCGATCTGCCCGCTGTTCCTGCCTCACGGTTGCCACGAGTTTCTTCAGCGATTGCCCACGATTCTGCCCGTGCTCTCCACGATTTTTGGTGAAAAAACTGCTCATGTATTCTCTCGTTTGCTTCAGCGATGCCCTTCACGATTCTGCCGACTGGTGCTTCTACCCACGTTTTCTCACGAGTTGCTTCAGCGACTTCCTCCAGCGATGGAATGGATTTCTTCAATTTGTGCCCTACTAGGGCTTCCCCAAACTTCCAGTTCGTGCCTGTTGACAAGGCTTCCTCGAACTGCGAACCAACCGCTCTGATACCAATGTTAGAATATGCAAAGAGAAGAAAGAATACAGAAGGCAAAAACTGCACTGTCCAAATGATACAGGCAGAGGTTTATTTATTGAAGAGAGAGGTGGTTATACAGTTACCAACCGAACTACTACATAACTGTTTTACATGCTATATAATGTGTTATATTTTTTTTAGACAAGCAAGCTCCTCACACTCCACTATCATGACCATTCATTCCTCCAACCACTGTATTTATTTTTCCACCTGCCATCTCAACCACTTTTATTTATTTATTTTATCCTTCCTTTGTGTCTTGTTTAAGTTATTAGTTATTTCTTTATTATCATTAGTACCACTTTAATATTTTATTTTACCTAAAATCTTTAAATTGTATAAATGTTATAATTATCTTTTAATTTCTCACTAACTCTATAACTAGGTCACAAAGTTTGAATTCAATGTTAGGTTGATAAGGACAACATTCACTTTGGGGTTGAGGAGGATAAGGTTCTTGTTCATGCTCGCCAAACAACAAAGTTTAAAAGTAATTCATTAAGGCTTTGAAATCATCATTGCTATTATTATTATTAATTTTTTAAAATTGTTATAAGCATTTAAAATCAAAAGAACTTGGGATTAAAATCTGCTCCAACTCACATGACCAAGAGCCTGGCAAAGTGCCAAAATGACCGATAGATCTTTTGCATGACAACTTCATATTTGTTTATTTATTTATTTTATTGTTTCTAAGTTTTTGATTATTATTATCACTACGAAATTCTGAATTAAAAAGTGATCATCAATGCGACACTCTGAAACGGGCTTAACGCGATGATTAAAAGGGAGGGCACAATATTAGCGAGGCATTATAAATTCGGTTATGCCTAATGGCAACACAAAATGCACTCAGACACCAATTTCGTCCCAAGATGCTTAACAAAGCATTAACTTAATTCACCCTTCTTGAGCAGGAAAGGGATTCAAATTAGTTAAATCCGCAAGTTTTCTTGTAACTAAACACACCGACCGGTCTTGTAAAGTTTGGAAAACCATGTCACTTCGCGAGAATGGACCCACGTCTTTATCGACCAAGTGTAACAAGGGTGGGGCATTACATTGCCTATTTTATTGTTTCCCACAGGCTAATGGGATGAAGGAAAGGGGAACATGGTAAGATTAAAACTAAGTGAGCCAAAAAGTAACTTTATGTCGGCCACATATGTTGTAATAATGGTACTTCTCTAATTTAAGTGGACCGAGACTTAATTAGAAATTAAAAGAAAGGAAAGGATATAAAAGAAGATGGAAGGGTTCATTTGTGGACATCTATCATCTATCTATCATCTTGATTTTATGAGTTGAGCACTTGTGCTTCTACTTCTAGCTATTGTGGACGGAAACCCTCTTAGTATTCATCACTTGAGGACGAAAACTCTCATTGTGATCAGAATTTGTGGACAAAACCCTCATATTCTGCTGGTGGCTCCATCCAGGGGTCACATTTGAGCTTAATTTCAGAGTTTCCAAGGCTAGAACATCACTTTCACTTTCAGCATGTTGTGTTGGGACCTCACAAAGGACTGACGCAGCAGCTGGAAGGTCAAAGGAAGGGTAGCAACCTGTTTTAAGGAGCTGTGGACTGCCCTAGGGCAGAAATTGCAGGCTGATGTCACCCCTTGGAGGGCTGACGTCGCCCTTAGGGGTGGATCCACAGCAACCCAGTATTGTCAGCTTGTTTGGGGGTCTTCACAAGGCCGTATTCCATTGTATTTTGCAAATTTCTCAGCTGGGTTGTGAGGGGTAAAAGTTGAATTTCTGTAAATATTGTACTGCTGTAATTTTTTTAATTTCCAGCCAGAAAATTAATTAAATAAATTCAGATCTGAGTTTACAGATGCATATGACTATTGATTTTAAATTGTTAAAATTATTTGCAAGTGTTTCCGGGGGTTTCGGAATCTTCTACTAGAGTTTGAAGGGCAATTTCAGTTATTTTAATTTTCAGCAAAAGGGTTTCCAGAAGTTCCAGTTTCTACTAATATTTTAAAAAGGGACATTACACAAATCCTTACCCTCTCTTCCTCTTGATCTGAACTGCTTGGGAACAGGTTTGTATCCTCTTTGCAGGTGTTTTGGGCTCGATCTGAGGACACCTTGACAACAAGGTGAACTAGTTTCATTTTCCTAGCATATGTGCTTGCCCAGGTTAGTCTCTTAGTCGTTCTCCCCTATAAATATGCTAGTTAGTTTCTGAATCTTCTGTTATGCATTGTTTAGGTAGTTTCTAAATCTACAAGCTTTCATTTCTGAATTTTTCTTGTTCTAGACTTGGTTTTTGAAACATCCTCTTTTGGCTTGCTTCTGAAATGTTTTCCTTTCAATTTATACCTCAATTGTGCTTAGGTGAACTGGATATCATGACTAGGTTAGATTTACATTCCAAGTAAAATACTAGTTGTATTTCCTTGTTTCTTTGCTAAGTTGCTTTCCTTTCATTAATGCAAGCCAACAGATAGGATAGCTTATAAAGGCCTAGTAGGTTGAACCTCTTTGTGTGCACTTCCATTTGTTTTTCCCCTTTTCTCCAAGCCTAGGCACGTATTTGGGTTTCTCCATCTACAGGACCATGCAGGATGCATACAAGGGAAAAAAATAGGACAACTCCTCTTGACTGCAACATACATGACATACACTACCCAAAGTTAGCAATTGAAACCCAATATGTCCTAGCCAGAGGAAAATCATCATCAAACCATGTTCAAAGACAAGTGTCGCATGATGTTTATCTTCGCGAAACATCACTATTTTGGGACTTCAACCAACTTTGTTTTCTCTATCTAGACCAAACATAAAGAATCCAACAAAGTATTCAATTCAATCCAATAAACACTTCAATATCCCACAAATTACATCAACTGAGGATTCCAAATCAATGGCATGTGAGCTACCTCAATTGAGCTTTGCATCCATGATTGGACCTTGATATACTTCAATTGACCTCCAATTCCATCTATTGCTGATAAATTACCGCAGCTAAGTCTTATGTCAGTTATTGAGTGATACGTCACCACAAATAACCCTCAACTCAACCAATGGACCATGAGTTACCTCAATTGAACCTCAAAGTCTATATTGTCATGAGTAACCTAAGTCACAAGGTTTGAGTTCGAATTCGGTTCAAGTTCACCAATGGATAAAGTTTGGAAAATGAGACAAACGTTGCAGATTGCAAAAAAAATCACACAATAATTTCTTCTCTCTGTATTATCATCTGGATCATACAAATAAATAGGAGGATCTCCTAATATGGTGGAATCCTATTTTAAACGCCTACAACAAACCCAACCAAATCTTTCTATCTATGTGGGTTGTTATAACTCACACAACCATGTTTACGTGGGTTACAAATAAATAGGACGATCTCCTGATATGGAGGAATCCTATTTTAACGCCTACAAGTCACTGAGAAAACTTACATGGGAAAGCCTTGCAGCCACGAAGCCTCAAACATGGTGGCTGGCAAGCTCGAGAATCATGAGTTGAAGATTGCAGAGCTGGGGAGGAGCGTACTTTACAGATGCCCTACTTCAATAGTCATGAGTTCGACCTGTATTTGGTGCAGATGGTCTCAAGCTATGACAAGGAGTAGCACATGTTCATTTGTCTGCTACATGGGCAAGGAAGAGAAGATTACATACACGGCTCGTGAATTTGCACGAGTATTTGGTGTACCATCGTATGGATTGTCAGTTAGCAAGCCAACCAACCCTCAGGTTACTCAGGCGTACAAGGACTTTTGCTGGGCAAAAAGTATTTCTACCAAATCTGACATCAGACAAGTTGGCTCGAATGTGGACCAAAAGACTCAAGAAGGAATATTCAGCTTTGTAAGAATGGCTGTGTCTTGTGGATGTCATCCGGTGTGGGCTAGTAGGTGCTACTCGGACATATGATATTACAATTTGGATGACAGACCCCTTGGTGGGCCTAAGGGAAGGCGATATTTACAATTGGGGAGAGTCGTCGTCTACACACATTAAAGATTTACTTTCCTTGTCTTGCAAGGGCTGCTGTATGACATAGCATGCTTTTGGATTATTCTTGGATGTCATCTACACAGTCAACAGTAGATCAAAGCTTCACAGTTGACAGCTCGTATGACCATTCTTGGCCCTCTGTGGTCCATAGGAGACACCTTGGCATTTCCTCAGATGACCGTACCAATTACAGAGTTGCAGAAAAGGAGAGAAAGGTGGAATTAGAGCAGCCCACTTCAGACGAAGAGGATAATGGGTCTGAGACTAATGATAATGAGGAGGAGGAAGGACACACAAATGGGATCTACATTCCCACTTTTTTTGAGTTACTGACCATACCTACCAACCTATCTTCAGAGCCCATGGCCGACACTCCCTTGTATACAGGAGATGATGTGCAATAGACTGAGGAGCAGATAGAAAATTGGTTGCACAAATTAGGAGAACCGGTAAACTTGGACGTAGAGGTACCATCAAGCCCATTGCAGCCCAAGGAGTACTGAGGAGCGAAGCCAGAACAAGAATAGCGTTCACTCACTTTTTTTGTAAGACTAGCTGTTGTTACAGTTTGTATATCAAAATGTGGAAAAGTTTTTCAATCTCTGTTTTTTTTTTAAAAAGAATCCCCCACCACAACAGCAGAAACAGGGCAAGGTTGTGGTGTGACTGAACCCATGTCTAAAAACCTTAACAAAGTAAAAACCCCTATAACCTCACCCAACATTTAACAAGCCAAAATAAAATACAAATCTATCAATTGCAGTTGTTCATAGGCAGAGATGAGATGTGCAGTCATTTCTCGGGGGTCTCGTTTTCCTAATTGGGTGGAAATTCAAATCAACATAAGATAAAAGAGAACATACAACTTTGTTGCAGATATACTTAGATTTTAAAAAAGGATACTCTTTAGCCTGAAAGTGCTAAAATAAGAAAGGAATGAACTCGGACCCTTACCGACAACAACCCAAACATTTAGATACTAGCCTGATACATTTCACAGGTTGTGTTTCTAGTAGCAAAATAAGTATATAATAACAATACCATCCTTGCAGCTTAAAGGGAAGTGCTAATAATCATATGTGGGTATTTTGCACAGAATAATGAAAGCCAGTTTGAGAATGACCCACCTGATACGAAAAAATGCAGGGAGGAAATGACACAACGAGCCATTATTCTGATCTATGGTATACTATTTTTCGGTGTCCATTCATAATCCTACACTCAAGTAAAAAGCAAAATTTGAGGACGGCATTGAATTTAACATATTTAAAGCGGCATTTTGCATGTTATCCTGATGTGATTTGCCCCCAAAATTAGTGCCTAAATGGGACATAAGACAACTTATTATCATGAATGAAATTAAAACTTTTTAACATCCGTTGTCTATGAGAGAGTAAAATTAATTTCTTTTATTTTCATCATTTCTGATCTTCTTATGTTAGTTTTGATTATGAAGTCCCCCATTTTAGCTATCAACTTTTTACTAAACATATTTTGTAATAACACTATTAACTAATAATTGTTGGGGGTTACAAGTGTATGCTATGAATGTCGAATTTTTTTTTAAATTGTGACAATGTATATATAGATGTGTGAAGTAAGGTTTAATTTTTTTCAAGTTTAACAATAATTCAATACATTGCAGATGGGGAAGCCAGAGGAAATGATGCAATAGTTTGGCCACCCAAAGGTGAACGATGGAAAGGCCAAGAGCCTTCCTGGGAAACCCTGACAATCCATGTCGAGGGAGGCAAGCCTCAAGTCATTAACCCTGATGTCCACATTCTCCTTGCCCTCGGAAGCAAGGAACTGAAGAAAATCAATTTAATAAACAAATAAACAAGAAGTTATACTTAATAGAATATTCAAGATAAACAGAGAAATCAAAATGACATACACAAGATTTATCCTGGGAAACCCTTTTGGGAAAAAACCCAACGCAGTAACTTCTCTCTCTTATTGCATTAACTTAATCGTTTACAATATAATAATGTACTTGCAAGTTCTGCACTACCCTACTGCATGTCCAGCTATATGTAAGAACATCAATAAGAAATCGTCAAAGCGGTTTTACAATACAATGGGTACCAAAACCATGGGCTAACAAAACAACCCATAACAATTCCCCGTAAGTCATGGGTTATGACACCACCCATATACACGTATAGATAAAAAATCACATTATCCTCTTTGTCCACCTTAGTAATATCTTCTTCTCCTCCACCATTTCTCTTACAAAATGGTATTGAACATCAATATGTTTCGTTCTTCAATGATACACAGGGTTCTTTGCTAGACAAATTACACTTTGTCTGTAACAATCAATCCTTACAACATTTTGAGTCAACTCAATAGTGGAGACCAGTTGTTGAAGCTAAATTGCTTTCTTTATTTACATGAGTAGTTGTCATGTACTCAACCTCTATGGTGGATATCGCAACACTTGCTTAACGTTTACTCATCCAACTTACTGCTCCACCGAACAAGTTGAACACATACCCACTGGTAAACCTCTGCATATCCAAGTCTCCACCCTAGTCTAAATCCACAAAATCATGTACATCTAATGTTTTACTTTCACCAGGTTTACCTTAATAACAAATTACATAGTCAAATGTCCCATGCAAATACCTAAAGATTCTCTTTGCCACAGTCCAATGTTCCTTTCCAAGATTTGACATGAATCTACTCAATACTCCCACTACATGTGCAACATCAAATATAGTACAAACCAATGTGTACATCAAACTACCAACTACACTAGCATATGTCACCTGAGACATGTCCTCTATCTCTTCTTTAGTTTTAGGACATTATTCAGAAGACAACTATTGACCAACAGGAAAAGAAATACTAACAGGTTTACTCTCGTGCATTTAAAACCTTTGCAATATCATCTCAATATACTTTCTTTGATTTAACATCAATTTCCTATTTTCGCGATCTCTTTTTATTTCCATGCCCAAAATAAAGTTTGCAGCACCAAGATCCTTCATATCAAATTGAGATGGGAGTTGAGATTTAACATGACTACCCATTTTCTTATTGTTATCAATTAACAACATGTCATCTACATACAATACAATGATAACATAATTTTCACCTTCCTGTTTAAAATAAACACAAGGATCAGCTTCACAACTTTCAAGCCTAAGTCTCAACACATACCTATCAAATTTTAGGTTCCACATTCTTGGTGATTGCTTCAAGCCATATAATGAATTTTTCAGCCTACAAACCAAATCTTCCTTTCCTTTGACCTTAAAGCTTTCTAGTTGTGTCATGTAGATTCCCTCCTCAAGCTCACCATGTAAAAACGTTGTCTTAACATCCATATGCTCTATTTCCATATTGAAAATAACAACAATGTCTATAAGAAATCTAATAGATCGTAACTTAGCAACATGAGAAAAAATCTCACCAAAATTGAGTCCCTCCACCTAAGAGAATCCCTTTGCCACAAGGCAAGCTTTATACTTCTCCACTTTCTCATATGCATTATACTTCATCCTAAACACCCATTTACAACCAACTTGTTTTATTCCAAGAGGTCACTTCACCAAGTCCCATGTGTTATTCTTATATAAGGACTCCATTTCTTCATCTATAGCCTTTTTCCAAGACTTTCTTTTGATCCAAAAGCCCCCTTCACAATCTTGGGTTCATCATCAGTAATAGACAAGACTAATAAAACAAAAGCAAAATGGAAATCATGGTGACTATACCTCTCAGGTACCCTTCTAAGCCAATCTGATCTTTGTAAGATAGGATTTTTTGGTTCAGCATCTTTTGGTTCCTCATTTGCTTCATTTAAATCGTCCCCTTGCAACTCAATTTATGGTTAATCTTCTGTAGTCACATTAAATTCAGACACAAATTCACCTTCCTCAATTTTAACATGATTTTCCTTTGGTTTTTCTTCCTACTCTGGAATCTCCTTAAACCCTCTAAACATTACATTATGACTAAAAACAACCTTTTGTTTTATAGATTTCATATCTTATATCCTTTTACACCATTAGAATATCTAATAAATATGCACTTAGCATATTTATTTTCTAACTTGGTTATGTTCTCTTTTGAAATATACATATAAGCAATATAACCAAATACATGTAAATGTTGAACAGAGGGGTCTCTTAGCAGTCCATGCTTCATATGGTAGAGATGTACAATACTCTTGGGTATACAGTATGTAAAATATACAACATGTTCTAATAGGAACATCTTTGCTTGAAATTGCTCAAGAGAATCACAAATCTGCAAGTCATGCCTAATCGACCATATGTTGACCATGGTGGTAACGCCACTAACCGTCGGAACTCAAAACAATCCATTAGCAACAATAGTGTCCTAAGTGGAGAGGTGATCCCATGATAGGAGGATGCATTCACATAGTCTCCTTCACCACCATTTACAAATAGGGTTCAACTTGCATATGTTTGAATCTCTCTCACTTCTACCCTTTCCCACCACACTCTTTAGCTCATCCTACACTTTCCTATAGGATTTAGGTTTCATAATCATTTCTACATTGGCTCACACTTTTAGTAGTTTTGTCGTGTCAATTACTTAAAATATCATTTTGTGTGTATCGTTAATAGAGATCTTACATCGACTACTTGAGCAGCATGTCTACAAAATGAGGGGAGTTTTCAATGACGGGAATGTAGAGACAATTGTGTTAAGCTTCTCAAAATAAATCAACGAACGACCTTCCATCGTACGCCAACACACTTGGCAAATCAATATAAGAACCTTTAATTTTCACTAACAACATTAATTATGTAACCCTTCATTCGGTAGAGGAACGCCTATCAGCGTAATTATAATAAACCTAAATTAAGATCATTTTTTAATGTGTACCCCGTCATCTTATGGTATAAATATTTTTTTTTACAATTAGTACAAACGCTCATGTCATTCGCAAGCAGTGTCCAATTAGCTAACTGATAGGAGTGCTCTCTCCATGGCTAAACCACTCCCTATATATAGAGCCAACGAAAATAAATAAATAAATAAATGCTCTCCTCTCTTATCATTTCACTTTATTGTATTTTAGCTATTTACTTTGTGCTACATACTTTACTTCAGTTAGCATAGACTTTGCATGCTTATTTTGTTCATTATTACCCCTCGTAGTGTTGATACCTCCATAGGGTTCCATCCTATTCTTCGACCTAAGGCCTTGGAAACCTTAGGTTGTCCTAGTGTAAGGGTTACTTCCCTTGGGGTATGTGACCTTAGAGGTCCCTGTACCCCCTTTAATTCTATTAATTGTGTGTTGGTCTTAGTGTGTCCCTTACTCGTTGCCTCGATACCCTAGTTAAATGGATGATAAGAGTGCATGGTGTCTAGACACTTTTTTTCTCGCCATAAATCCCTAGTGAACCTAATGTGAAGCTTATTTTACACCTTCTAATCGAGCACAACTCATTAAAAGTACCCATTTTTCATCTTTATCTTGTTTCAGCCCTTAAGATTCAGAAAAACCCTAAAAATCAATCTTTCTAGATGCCATCGGCCCCTATGTCAAATTTTGTAGAGGGTCGATTATGTCTATTTTGTCCAAACTTCGTCGCAGATGCCTTCGACCCCTGTGAAAACCTTTTTGTAGGGATGATTTTGTCAGTATCCTATCTTTCTGAGCTTTTTTATTTCTGGGTCAGATCAACACTTCATCATGGAGTATCTTAGCATGGGGCTCTCCAACTCTGATGAATAGTTATTTCCATAAACACATCACCCAAAATCTAGTTTTCCTTTCTATTCAAACTGTTGTGTGATAGGAGCTAACAGGTAAAAAGTATAACATCCACAACAACAATATCTCAGGTGATGAAGAGGAAGATATTCGGATTGATGATATTTTTGATCTTCCACCTGAGATCCAAAAATTCCTTGATAACTTTCCTCAATACAAGGGGGAACCTGAGTTTGTAATCCATAAACACCTTGACTTTATATCTGAGTAACTTGACAATAGGGTGGATATTTGGAAGACTACTATGGTAGGCTCATCTAAAAATACCTCTATCTTTGATCCTACTAATTTTATCCTCCAACTTATAGATAAGTTAAACCAACAACAAACTGCCACTACGACCTTACTCCTTCAAATGCAAACCAACATCGTTCAAATGGTCAATTGTCCTAACCCGAGGTATGGGGGTGTAATTCCCACTCCCTTACCTTATGGACCTAATGGGGCACCTATTATCAAACCTCCCATTCAGTACAAGGTCTTGTGGGCATTCCAACAAGAGCCTCTAGTGCCTTACATAGCTAGCATGCATATTGGAGGCATTGCCCCTTCTATCTCCTGTGATGGATCAATCGATCCTACTTTAGACATTAAGGCCTTTGGTAATATTTATAAAGAATGGATCAAAGTCAACTCTTATGTTGCCACTATACTTTTAGCTAAGACTCTTACTAGGAATGCCTTGGATCGGTATCACACTTTACCCCCTAACTCCATAGTGGAGCTAAAATCCCTAGTAATAACCCTAGTTAATGAGTTTCAATATCATGATTTTCGTTAAAACAACATCGATCCTTTTATCAATTGTCATTAACACGAAAATGAATAAGCTCAAGCATTCATTAAGTGTTGGAAAACCCTATATACTAAAGTAGAACATAATATGTCAAATGATACGTTAATGTTTTTATTTTAATGGGATTAGATCCGACCCTTGGTTATAAAGGTGATTGGAGGGTTGTAAATGAATAGCTAAGTTTCCCTAAATCTTTTACATGCTTATAAGCTAGAAAACTAGGGTTAGAAGGTAAGAATTAGAGATTATTGTAAGAAGAATTCTTGGAGAAAGAAAAGAGAAGCTTGTGAGGAAAAATTACTGTACATCCTGAGAGAGGTGTGGAAGATTGCATATCTTCATTGTATATCCTCCGTGAACAAAGAATAATAGATTGGTTGTTTCTTGGTGGACGTAGCCCACACTGGGTGAACCACGTTATATCTTGTGTATTTTTCTTTTGGTTTAATTTATGTGTTTATTGCTTGTATGCTTCAATTGAATATAGATATGTACAACATTGGTGTGTGTCTAACCCCAACAACTGGTATCAAAGATTTTTTGTTTGAGGGTTTTGTGTGTTGACATATTTACTCACAGAGGGATTTCTGATTGAGTGGGAGCACAACAATGGCAAGAAGATAACAAATACAAAGTGGAGAAATTTGACGGCCGTAATTATCAATTATGGAAGATGTAGGTGGAAGATTATCTGTATCAGAAAGATTTATATTTACCGTTGGATGTGAATGCAAAGCCTACAAAGATGACTGATGAAGAATGGAAGATTCTTGACAGAAAGGCTCTGGGATCTATAAGATTGAGCCTGACAGCATCTGTAGCTTTGAATATTACTGAAGCAACAACCATGGTAGAGTTGATGAAATCTTTAGCTAATTTATATGAAAAACCAAGTGCTTCAAATAAAGTTTATTTGATGAAGAAATTATTTAATTCAAAAATGCAAGAAGGTGGATCTGTATCAAGCCACTTGAATGATTTTGTTCCATTGTAAATCAATTAAAATCGGTTAATATTTGTTTGATGATGAAGTGAAAGCACTTTTATTCTTATGCTCTTTTCCAGATAGTTGGGATAACTTGGTAATGGTTGTTAGTAATACAACATCTGCTACTAATATTTTGAAGTTTGATGATGTGGTTAGTATAATCCTGAATGAAGAAATACACAGGAAAAGTACATGAGAGTCATCATCTGGAAATGCTTTGAATGTAGAAAGTAGGGGAAGGCAGAAGGAGAGATCCAAGAGAAAGAATAATGGGAAATCAAAGTCTAAGAATGGCAGATCTAAATCCAGAGGTAGAGGAATAACTTGCTGGAATTGTGGAAAGAAAGGACATGCAAAGAAGGATTGTTGGTTCAAGGAAAACAAAGAGAATGTACCAGATAAAGGTAAAGAGGAAAATGTTGCAACTGAGGTAATGCAAGATGCCCTTATTCTCTCCTTGGATAATAAAATAGAATCATGGGTTTTAGATTCAGGAGCTTCTTTCCATGCTACCCCTAATAAGGGTTATTTCAGAAATTATGTCCAGGGTAATTTTGGGCATGTTTATTTAAGAGATGATGAACCATGCAATATTACTGGTAAAGGGGAAGTTCATCTAAAATTGTAGAATGAAAATACATGGATATTGAAAGATGTGAGGCATGTGCCAAGCCTCAAGAGAAATCTAATTTCTGCAGGACAACTAGGTGAAGTTGGTTGCATGGTTACATTCACAGCCGACTCTTGGAAAGTTACCAAGGGAGCTCTTGTTGTGGCAAGAGGCAAGAAGGTAGGAACATTGTATTTGTCTACCTGTATTACTGATTCCTTTTCTGTTCTATCTACTTCAGATTCAGATGCAAGCATGTGGCATAATCGGCTAGGCCATATGAGTAAAAAGGGAATGCAGATATTAAAGGAAAAGGGTAAGTTATCAGATTTGAAACATGTAGATCTTGATTTCTGTGAGCATTGCATATTTGGAAAGCAAAAGAAAGTGAGATTTCTTAAAGTTGGGGCAACAAAGAAGGAGAAAAAATTGGAGCTTGTGCACTCAGATGTGTGGGGACCAGCCCAGGTAGCTTCTCATGGAGGATCCCAATATTATGTGACTTTCATTGATGATGCCACAAGAAAGGTATGGGTTTATTGTATAAAGCGTAAATATGATGTTTTTGAGACTTTTAAAAGATGGAAAGCCCTTGTGGAAAATGAAACAAATTTAAAGTTAAAATGCCTTAGATCTGACAATGGTGGTGAGTACTGCAGCAAGGTTTTCAATGATTATTGTTCAGTGAATGGAATATGCAGAGAAAGAATGGTTCCTAGAACACCACAAGAGAATGGTGTGGCTAAAAGAATGAACATGAATATCATGGAATGTGCAAGAAGCATGAGGATACATGTTGGATTACCCTTACAGTTTTGGGTAGAAGCAATAGACACGACAATATATTTAACTAACCATGGGCCTTCAAGTGCACTGGATGGTGGAATACCAGAAGAAGCTTGGACTGGAAAAGAGGTAGATATTTCTTTTCTTAGAGTATTTGGTTCAGAAGCTTTTGTGCATGTTGATAAAGAAAATAGGAAGAAGTTGGATGCTAAATCCAAGAGATGCACTTTTATTGGTTATGGCTCTGGTGATTTTGGATTCCATTTTTGGGATTTAGATGATGCTAAGATTGTTAGGAGTCGTGATATTGAATGGAATGAAAAGAGAATGTACAGGGATCAAATTTTGATACCCAAGGATGAACCGGTGGAAGATTTTGTGGAAGAAAATGCATTCTCAGATTTAAAATTGACACCTACAGGTACCGGTGTTGGTTACAGTAACCGGTGTCGACAGCCTAAACCAACGTCGATAGAGCCAAGACTGATGTGGCAGCAGAGGACCGACATTGGTCACCAGAACCGATGTTGGTAGCAGGTGACCAGATGTCGGTCACTGTCAGAGGTTGATATGAATGTACAAGATGTACAAAATGAGCCTCTGACACCCCATATTTCTGTGAGAAGGTCACAACGGGTAAGTAGACCTCCAGAAATATTTACACCTTCCTTATTTTATCTATTATTGACTGATAGTGGTGAGCCTGAAAGTTTTGAAGAAGCAATGTAGGAGGATACCCACAAGAAGTGGGAGCATGACATGGATGAGGAGATGGACTCCTTGGAACAAAATCAGACATGGGATTTGGTTAAGTTTCTAGCAGGTAAGAGAACATTGCAGAACAAATGGGTTTACAGGATCAAGGAAGAAGAGGGTGGACAAAAAAGATACAAGGCAAGGCTTGTGGTAAAAGGGTTTGCACAAAAAGTAGGTATTGATTTTGGTGAGATTTTTTCTCCTGTAGTAAAAATGACTTCCATTCGTACTGTTTTGAGTTTAGTTGCAGTAGAATATTTGCACTTAGAACAACTTGATGTTAAGATGGATTTCCTTTATGGTGATTTGGAGGAAGAGATATATATGCAACAACCACTTGGTTATGAAGTCAAGGGTAAGGAGAAACTTGTGTGCAGGTTGAAAAAGAGCTTGTATGGGCTCAAGAAATCTCCAAGGCAATGGTATATGAGGTTTGACAGTTTTATGCATGAGCATGGTTATATGAGATGTGAATCTGATCATTGTGTTTATTTCAAGAAGCTTGAAAATGGAAGCTATATTATTTTGTTATTGTATGTAGATGATATGCTTATTGCAGGATCTAGTATGCAGGACATTGTTGAGCTTAAAGAAAAGTTAGCTCATACATTTGCAATGAAGGATTTAGGAGCTGCAAAGAAAATCCTTGGCATGCAAATTCATAGAGATAGGAAGAACAAGAAATTGTATTTGTCTCAGGAAGATTATATCAATAAGGTGTTGGAAAGGTTTAAAATGCAGAATTCAAAACCTGTAAGTACACCTATGGTTGGACACTTTAAATTAAGAAAAGATCAGTGTCCTACATCACATGAGGAGGTCGAGTACATGGCATGGGTTCCATATGCTTCAGCAGTTGGAAGCCTTATGTATGCAATGGTTTGTACCAGACCAGACATTGCACAGGCAGTGGGAGTTGTGAGAAGATTTATGGCCAATCCAGGTAAAGAGCATTGGAAAGTAGTCCAATGGATACTCAGATATTTGAGAGGGACATCCAACATGCATTTATGCTATGGAGGGTCAGATACTTCTTTATGTGGCTATGTTGATTCAGATATGGCTGGAGATTTGGATGGTAGGAGAAGCACCACTGGATATGTATTCACAGTAGGTGGCATGACAATTAGCTGGATTTCGAGATTGCAGAAGGTTGTGGCCTTGTCTACTACAGAGGTTGAATATGTTGCAGCTACAGAGGCTAGCAAAGAGATGATATGGATGAGCAGGTTCATGGAAGAGTTGGGAAAGGAGCAAGAGGATTGCAGATTGTACAGTGATAGTCAAAGTGTGATTCATCTAGAAAAGAACTCAACATTTCATTCAAGAACGAAACACATTCAGTTGAGATATCACTTCATACGACAGGTGTTGGAGGATGGGCAACTGAAACTAGAGAAAATTCATACAAATGAGAACCCTGCGGATATGCTAATGAAGCCATTGGCAAAGGAGAAGTTGGAGCTTCACTCCACTTCTGTTGGTCTTCAAGTTTGAGACTTGAAGAGGAAGAAACAAGCCAAGGAAAGGATCCAAGGATGGAGTTGTATGGTATAGTGCAACAATTTATCTCCAAGTGGGAGATTGTTGAGTTGTGGAGCTAAATGGCTTCACAAATAGCATGCTTTACAAACTTGAAGGTTTACACAGTAACCGACGTCGGTTGGGTAACTGACATCGGTCACCTAAGAACAACCGACATTGGTTGGGTAACCGACATCAGTTACCTGTGCATTAATGTTTTTATTTTAAATGCGGGATTAGATCTGACCCTTGGTTATAAAGGTGATCAGAGGGTTGTAAATGCATAGCTAAGTTTCCCTAATGTTTGTATATGCTTATAAGCTAGAAAACTAGGGTTAGAAGGTAAGAATAGAGATTATTGTAAGAAGATTTTCTTGGAGAAAGAGAAAAGAGAAGCTTGTGAGGAAAAGTATTGTACATCTGTGAGAGGTGTGGAAGATTGCAAATCTTCATTGTATTTCCTCTGTAAAGCAAAGAATAATAGATTGGTTGTTTCTTGGTGGACGTAGCCCACACTGGGTGAACCACGTTATATCTTGTGTATTTTTCTTCTGGTTTAATTTCCATGTTTATTGCTTGTATGCTTCAATTGAATATAGATATGTACAACACTGGTGTGTGTCTAACCCCAAATAACTCTTATTCTTCCCAATTCCGTTATAATTAGTGCTCTTTACTAATTAACTAACGTTTCTTGCCACTTTGCCAGTTAACAAGCACTTCGTTGATCACCAAACCTCTTTCACATTCAGGATGCCACTTTACGACGAATCGCAAGTCAAAATCCTTTTCAAAATAGATAATTAGTGATTATTAGCTAATTAAGCCTATTTTTCCCTTGATTTGGTCAATATACCCTAGTATTGACTCAAACCCCTCTTCCAACCACTCAAAATCACCCCATTCACCTCCACAATGTCTCAGCAAGCTTCAAAAGCTTATCCTAGCCTCCTAGTTGACCCTAAGCGGTTGATTAAGGCTCCACACCTCTTAATCACTTGGTAATTCACTAATTGTGATTAGCAAGGCCTAATCATGATTAGCAATTCTAATCTAATTTGGGGCTTTTAGTCCCACATGCACCAAAATACAAGTTTCTCCCAAAAGGAAAACTATAAAAAGAGTGCACCTCATTCCTTTATACTTTACACCATGCTTTGATTTGCATCTCATATAATAAATATGATATATAGCCAAGTTCAATCCTTGCTTAAAGCCTTCAATGGGGTTAGTAGATGGATATCCAAAATGACCAAGTAGTCATTTGGAGAGGCCATTTCACCTTGTTTGGAGTAGCAACCATAACCATTTGATTTCCCTCTTAGGTCTATTTAGGCCCATGTTAGGTAATTCAAGCATATTAGTAGGCATGTTTAGTTAGATTTTGTATTGTTTTCATACTAGTTAAGCATTCTTTTAAGCTTCTATCTTAATGTTACATTCCTAGACTTAGAACCTTGGCTAGATGGATGGAAATGGTGTTAGCTTTCCTTGTTTAGTCATGCAATTTTCTTTGTAAAGTTTAGGGTGCTTTCATTTGGCACGCCCGGTGGGACAATACCCCATTGCATTCAATTTTTAAGCTTTTTAACTTAGTTTCAAAGTTTTTCATTTCAAAGTTTTAGATTAGTTTCAAGTTTCCTAGATTAATTTCAAGTTTTCTAGTTTACTTTCAAGCTTTCTAGTGTACTTTTAAGCTTTTTAGATTAGTTTCTCAAGCTTTTTAGATTAATTTCAAAGTTTTAGAGTAATTTTCAAAGTTTTAGATCAATTTCCATTTTTAAAAGTTGTTTCAACTAGATTAGTGGTAGAAGTTGTGTTTTCTTGCTTTTTTGCAGGATATAAGGAGGTGAAGCCCTGTCAAAATTGCCAAGAAATCCCAAAGATTGGACCTTTTTCAAGAAAAAAACAACATTCATCAAAGCATTTAGATATGTTAGAAAATAGTTTTCTAAAAATGAATACCCTAAACTCTTGGTATTTTTGACCATCTACACTTCAATACCTTTCCAACGGAAAAAAAAGAGTCATTTTGAGGTCGGGAGCAAAAGTTATGGCCTTTGGAAGATTGTTGAGCATCTATAGGAAAAAGGTGTTTATGACTGTGAGTGCATGTGCCTCACTGGAAGCACTTGTGCATCATTGACTGTGTGAAAGATGACAGAGGGGCACCTGTGCATGACTGTGAGTGCCTGTGCATGACTGTGAGTGCCTGTGCATGACTGTGAGTGCCTGTGCACTAGTAGGGGTGCCTGTGCATCAAGGTAAAATTTTCTCAAAATTCCAGAACTTCAATTTTATGATTCCTATCAGTTTTTAAGGGTTTTTAGATGTTGTTTTTGTCAAATTATTGATTTTAGAGCAATATTCCTAACAAAATTGTCCTAGGGTTTGATAAAGGATTTTTGAGTAAATTGGGTTAGGGTTTGAGGAGTGATTGTGTTTTCATACTTTGATTGAGTTTGGAATAGAGTTGTGTATGCTCTTCTCTTGCACCTAGTGTGATCTTGAGAACCAAAAACACCTCTAAACCATTCTTTTTGCTTCTTGGGAGTAAGTAGGAACAATTATCATTCATTTTGTGCTTAAGAGAATAAACCTTCATTTTTTTGCATGTACTTAATCTTTTAGTTTAAGAGCTTTTTCACTTAATAAAGAAATCAAGGCTAAAATTTGTGTATGCTCTTCCCTTGCACCTAGTGTGATCTTGGGAATCAAAAGTAATTTTAGTCTTTCATTAAGAAGCACTTGGATTAATTGGGAATAAACCTTGTTTTTTTTGCAAAGTTTGATGGTAGTTAGTTGATTTACAAGCATTTTTCATTGCTATTTTCCTATGATATTGTGAATCTTTTTGGAACTACTAACCATTTGTGTGAAGGACCTAACCTAGTCAAAGAAAGGATTTTTAAACAATTTTTCTAACTACACGTGTGATTGTAGGTTGCCAAAAGGAGTGCGTGCGCAAAAACCACATTAAGTCTAAAAGATAAAAAATACACCACAATCATCACATTGTATTTACAGGTTTCGGTTAAGAGCTACGGCTCGTCCGCTCAACTAGGACATAACCCCTTTGGCATAAGCCTTAAGCTACAACAATGGGGGTGGTCCTAGGAACCCTAAAGTAGTTCACGCAAGAGGGAACCTTGTGAATGAAACAGGAAAGTGCTCCACACTACCGACTTGTCTAGTACGCCTTGGTGAGATTAGAGTCAAAGATATCTGTATCGTGACCCCAGTGAAAGTATAACTGAATGCACTTCGGTGCTCATTATACTGAAGGGGGTAAAGTAAAGCTGAGATACTCCTTGGGAAACCTTGGTAAATCGAGCTCGCTCTAGATATCTTGTGACACCTAGAGAGAGAACCACCTAGGAAGCTTGTCGGCTTGGAGCCATTGTTTTTGTCTTAGTTGTTATACTTGAGAGCTCTCACAAAGTGACAACTTTGTTAGATTCAAACTCTTGTTTTTCGAAACAAGGGAAAGAATCTCTTAAAGTTGAAACTGTGTGATTTTCATCATGAAATCTACTTAGTGTCATTTTGTCCTAGTTTTTCACTTGTCCTAAGACAAGGCGAAACTCTGCCAAAATAACACCAAGTTTATTTCAACACCACTTGGTCTACACCCTTGTTTTCTTGTTGCCCATTTTTGGACAAAAGGAAACAACATATATGGATACCGCTAGATATCGTGTGTCCACCACTTTTGTATTCTACTTGCGTGACTAGGTTGCAATGTCAGAGTGCAAGTGTTGAAAGTGTGCATGGTACGTACTCACGATCTAGTAGGCCCCCTTGTCTCAAAAACCCATATTTGAGACTTATTATCATCATAGTTAGGTGATTTCATCCTTGTCTTCTTTTGAGTTGTTACACTTGCCCACATTGTAGCCATACAATTGAGATATTTACGTCTTGTTTCCATTGTGAAATTAGGCCTAAATCTCTATATTGTAGAGTTACGTTGTTCGCACGCATAACAATTTCTTGTTATACTTAGACGTAGTTTTTACATCCTAACTTTGTCTTGAGTTTTGTGAGTGTTGAGGATACATTGTTAGCATCGCGATAACATCATTTTGACACTAGAAATCTTGCTTTCCTTAAAGCTTGGTTCACGTGTCCAAATAGTGTGTTAAGCTGCTCACATTGTTATCGTCCATTTTACAAGACTTGGACTTTGTTAGTGTTTAGAAACTGGTTTTTAGTATATCTTGTTAGAAGATCACGTCAACATTCTCTTATCATTTAGGCCTTGTTTGTTGCAAACTTGACCTAACTGGTGATATTGTGTTGTCACTATTTGGTTGCAAACCTATCTAGATGAAATCTTAGAGAATAAACTATTTGGTGTAACTAAATTTTGAGTATTGTACATCATTGTATTATTCTAAGGAAAACTTGTGTCATATATTACCTTGTTAGGGTAGCTTTTTCTTTATTCTTTAGTTTGTACGTTTTTTTGACCTATCAATTTTGTGGCTATTCTATAGTCACCTTGTTTTAACAACTTAGGGTCGTTACGCTGCAAAAATTTGACTAAGGTCCCTTTTTAGTAAACCTTAGTGGAAATTCTTCACGTTGTATTTCCTATCTCGAGTATGCCTACTACGAGGATGGGATCCCGAAGATTAGGAACCTGATATATTTGGAGGTGAAAACCCTCTCTTATAGGATAATCTCATGGTTGACCATAGTGGTGGAGAGGAAGATTCTCCTCGTATGAATATAGAGCGTCCTCCCGCCAATTTTGACGATTACATTTTTCAAAAAAAAGCATGAGGTTCTTATGCGTGTTATGGAACTAGGAGCTAGGTTACCTCCCACATTGGACCCTTCTCTCATTTTCGCAATGGTTTGAGGGGAAGAGGAAGTAACGTCCCTCATCATACTCTTAATGAAATATTAAACCCAGGTCATGCCTCTACTTCTGGATGATAGAACAATGAGAAGATACCGTTTAAAATTGATGGAAACTATCACATACCTATAGTTAAAATTCATTGTGAAGACCATGAAGAACATGTTCATCATGCACAACCTCCTCCTAATGAAGATCGTCATGAAATACCTATTAAAGAGGTTATGTTAGAACAACAGGTCCAAGCCCTCACTCGCCAATTGGCAAGTTTGGCTTCGCATATACAAAAGGAACAACCAAAAGTTGTGAAACAAGCTATACCAAAGGCAAAACCTAAAGCTTCGTTTCATGAGTTCCCAATAAACACTCCTCAATGGGAGACACGAAAGGATCCTTATGAGGAATTTTTCACAACAAATAGGGGTGGGAATACACCTAGATTTAATCCTTTGTATAGACCTACACCACCCTCGCAAGATCCACTTTTTAATCAAGAGTGGTCAACTATGAAGAACGCCCTTCAAGCATTACAAGAGGGCCAAACCGGTAACAATAACAAGAAGTATCGGTTGATGAGTTATGTCCCTACCCATTTGACAAAGCCATGCTACAGGTACCTTTCCCAAGACACTTTGATTTTCCAAAATTTGACAAATATAAGGGAAAAGGTGACCCTCGTGACCATATAAAAGATTTTTATATGGCATGTCAAGAGGTGGCATTCAGCGACAATTATCTTATGCGCTTGTTTCCACGAAGTTTAGGAGCAACGATGCTAGAATGGTTTGTGCATATCCCTAAGGGATCCATATCAACATGGCCAGAACTAGCAAAAATATTTGTACAAGACTTCTCTTTCACTATAGAAAATGACGTTACCATGTTAGTTCTATGCAATTCCAAACAACAAAATAACGAAAAATTAGTTGCATTTTTACAAAGATGGAGAGGGTTAGCTAGTCGCTTCCCTTGCTCCATACCCAAAAAGTAGTTAATAGGTATATTTTTTCCCAACCTCCATCCAGACATTACATTCCACTTGCAAATGCATTGTGGCAACACATTTGAAGAGGTAATCGAAAAAGGGAGTCAAATTGAAAAAGCATTGTTAGCTAGGGGGACTCTAAAACCTTTCTCCCATGATCAAAATGATTCCAAATCTAATGAAAAACCAAAGTTTGTTCATAATAAGAACAAAAATGTCATTGGTGATGGGATAGTAGACTCCAAATGAGTACAAGTCATTCAAAACAACACTCCTTTGAAGCTTGTAAAGGGAGCTCCACCTATGGAGTATAAGTGTCGTACTTTCACTCCTCTATCTGACTCAATGTCATCAATACTAAAACAACTAGAGGTGGTTAATATGGTTAGATATCCTGAAACTATGCCTTATGAGGATGACGTGCCTAAACCATCATGGTTTAGAGATAATGAATATTGCCAATTCCACCGCGTTAAAGGTCACAAAACAGATAAGTGTTTGAAGTTGCAGCACTACATCCAGGACTTAATCGAAAGTGGTGATGTGGAGATGGATTCATCCACTCCTAACAAATCCCCCAATATGAAGACTTTTCCTAAACATAATCAGGACAAGAATGCTAATTATGTGTCTAATGAGGAGAATCATTTTGATGCTCTCATTGGTTGTGTAGATACACCTGTTGAACATGTCAACACAATAACCCCTGTGATATCCCCTAGACTATCTATGTCTAGGCATGTGCTGACAAAGACTGATTATCACGCAGTTCTGCATACTTATGATAGTAAGGAACCTAGGTTTCAACATTCCCATCAAAGGATGCCTATCACAACTAGACCTCGTTTGATTCTTCATGCTAAAGAACCCGTTCACTTACCTCTTCCCCCATCATCAACTCATGGTAAGTGGTATGATTCTAATTCCCTTCTGATTCTTCTGATTCAAAGATTCCAATCCCAATGATTCTAAGTCTTCTGATTCTTCTGAAGATTCCAATCCAATTATTCCTCTAATACGACTCCTAAGTCATGGTCCTCCCTGTCTTCGCAGGACCCCATTTCTCAGTTGCCTCAATGACCCCTTCTTCCGTTGAAGAGCTCTCCAACTCAAAGTCCTTCTAATCAATCATCCAAGTCGACTCCCATGTCGCATTCATCCAATCAACCTCTTATGGTAGAACAACTACCCCTACCAATCGATTCATCTCAAGATGAGGAGATGATCATGAGAATTATGAGGGTCACATGATGACATTCCCCTAGAGGATTACAATCAAGGATTTAATCTTGACTTCGATACGATTGCGTATTGGGAAGAAGAAATTGATTCCTTTTGTCAGAAATACTAAGGAAGATCCTAAGACCATTAAGGAAGATATTATCTTCTCATTACCTAATCATTCTTTATCTATCAGGATTCCTCCATCACAATCTTACCTTGGGTCACCACTTGGTAGCCCATCTAATCTTCTTATATATGTGGGCCACCTCCAAGTAGCCCCACATCATATATATGTGGCTCACCTCTTGGTAGCCCATCTTCATCTATTATTGGGCCATGTCCTAGTAGCTCATCATCATCTATACTGGGGGCATGTCCTAGAAGTCCCTCATCTTTGATTCTTGGGCCACATCCTAGTAGCCCATCTTCTTCTATATATGGGACACCTCCAGGTAGTCCTTCATCTTCTATCTATGGGATGCCACCAGGAAGTCCTTCATCTTCAATCTTAGGGCCACATCCTTGTAGTCCTTTATCTTCAGTCTATGGGACACCTCCTGGTAGCCCATCCTATTCAATTCTTGGACCGTATCCTTTGCATCCATCATATTGTTCTTCTATCAATGATTGTGGAAAACCCACCATCATTTCTCACATCAATTCTATTCGTCCACTTTCTTCTCCCACTTCTCGGGATCAGAAAAGTCACGTAATAGCTTATAAGAAACCCAAACGGTTCCTTCATCCAACTACGATAAAAAATTCCAAGAGCTCCAAAGCTCACAACAATTCAAATGATCTTAAAGTTCAGAATCAAACGCGCTTCAAAAATGCACATCAACGCACCCATCAAGTATGGCATAAAGTGCATAAACCTCTGGATAGGGACCTCAAGCTCCCACACACAAAATCCATGTTTCATGATAAAACGCAATCATCTATTGAGTATGAGCTCACCACGATCATTAAGATCGGGAATAATATGACTCTTGATAAACAAACATGCCTAGTCTTCCTTATCAAGGAAATTGCTAACATTGTTGTTGGATCTTATCATGCCAAGTGACCTTGTCGGTCCCACCTTTCAAAAAAGACAAAAATACAAAAAAATGAGAAAACATTTCAAAAAATCAAAGGTAAACGAACACACATTGCAATCAGGTATTGCATACACATGGATGTTCTTTCTTCCCTTCCTTGTTATCCTTCTGCAAGTCTTCCTACCATTTTCATCCCTTCGGTGATATTTTGGTTAGCCTATTCACATGCATTTTGTGACATTTATCTCTATGGTATCCATTTGACTTGGTCTTTTATCACCTTGGTAAATTAAAGAATGACTGACCTTATAGAGATCCTATCACAATCAACATCTAAAAAACTTGTTGCGAAGAAATTTTGGACATATTTGTTGACACTAGCCAATGTCGTCATCACAATCACTTTTGCCTCCTTCCATCAAGCCATCAGTGGTTCTTAACCCCTTGTCAAACAAGAGAGCTGAAATAAGTTTTCAGAAAGAAAAAGAAATCAATCAAATCAAAAAGCACAAAGCTGAAAGCAAAGCTAAAAGAAATAACAAATTGATATATAACTCTCTCTTGGGGTATTTCCAATAATCTCTACCAGGGCTATGGATGCCTGACTGGCAGTAGAGAAATGTTGCGATTAGAATCAAATACATCTCCGTCGGGGCTATGGATGCCTGGCTGGTAGCGGAGCAATGTACGACTCTCCTTCCGCAATCCATCCATAAAAATCAACTTTGAAAAATAAATCATTCCTACACATTGGCTAGGGTGTCTTCACTTGTTGTCTATCAAATCTTCCCTCCAAGAGGTAATAAATTTCCATGTGCACACACTGGATCTCTATGAGCAAACATGATTAGTATGTTACCAAGTGTCTTTTTTTGGACCTTGTTCAGACTCTTACTCTAGTCTGTATCTTGTCTCACGATTCGTGCCTTTGGCTAATCACTTCTTCATCATGAGGCTTCTAAGCTACATTCACATTGTTCTTCTACTTCGTTCAAAACATCCATGTGTATAATATTTCCTTTTTGTCATGTTTGTGGGCACCTTTGTCCCCTTCACAAAAATAATCTTCCACTTCTTTCTATCATGTGCTTCTTGGCCAGCTTACGCTTGGGGCATCCTTTCTCCTTCCTAGCACATGTCATTGGGTTATGTTCATCATGTGTTGAACCTATCCATATTGGCCTTGATCCATCTTATGCGCATGAAGAATTTTCCTTTGAATATTCCCATCTAACACTAGGGGCATTTTCACATCTTCACTTTCTTGCGCATGCATGTGGCATTCTGCCCTTGTACATCTCATTTGTGCATTGGGGCATCCACGTTTCTTTGTTTCCTATACATAGCTTCAGAAAACTTCTAAAAATAAAAAACATTCAAATATGTTTTGTAGAAAACTCCTAAAACATTCAAATATGTTAGTAAAAAAGTCAAAACATCCAAATAAACAAATTGTTCAAGACAAACTCAAAAGCCTAAAAAAATTTGTAAAACAAATTCAAAACCCAAAATTTATCTTACCATTGTGTATTTCACTTTGATACCTTTCCAACGCAAAAAAACGGAGTCGTTTCGATGTCGGGAGCAAAAGTTATGGCCTCCGGAAGATAGGTAATACATTCACTGTTGCACAGGCGCCCAAACACCCATGCTACAGTCAAAAACTTCAAAAATGAGCTAAAAACTGCCAACATAGTGCTCAAGCACCCTACATAACAAAGTGCTTGCCCAAGTGCTCGAGTGCCCTTGCGTTTCTCCTTTTCTCCCAAAAAAGTGCCTTTTCTCCCACGTAAGCTTAGGCCACACATATTGCACCTGATTGCGCCCACATTGCCTCAAAAAGCCTCAAAAAATTGGTGCAAAAAATGGGTTAACATTGGTATTTCACCCTTGATACCTTTCAAAATGCAAAAAAAAATGGTATTTGCAGTCATTTCGATTTCACAGAGTTCTCATTTTAAGTGCCCGTGTTCGGCATCAAAAAATTCATAGTGCACTCAACATGGTTAGCACAGGCACCAAGCGCCCAGTGGTTTCACAAAATGTAAAAACTCATCAACATTCAACACAGGTGCCCAAACACCCATGTTGGCTCATAAAATTTCAAAAAAAACCTCAAACATGGGTCAGCATAGGTGCCTATACTACTCAACAATACCCAAAAATCCAAAACAGAGGCCAACACAAGCACTCTCTTGAGTGTGTAGGTGCACCCAGCATTACGCAGGCCATAATCTTTTACTCCTCAACCTCGAAACAACTCCATTGATTTTGCTATTAGAAAGGTATCAAAGAAAGATACACCAATGGAAACATTAATTTTCCTTTATATTTACAAAAAAAATTATGGTTTTTCATTTTTTAAATGGCTTGTACACAGTCTGAAGCATATTTCACCTGCATTATCCTCAACATTGAAATAGTCCTGCAAAACATCATTTTCTGATGTTCTTGCTTATTCTTTTCTCAAACGACTGTGGATCATCATGATCTACCTCCATTAACAAATTTGGGTCTATTTATTATGTTGGTATGCTCTCGTGTAATAGTGATTTTCCAGGTATTGTGTCATAATGCATGAATGCTTTCCATGGGACTACTTGTCTCCTCCATTTTTCCCTGGCATGTGCTATAACACTTGGGCCATCATTTTTAACCTTTTTTGCATTACAACACAAATATTCAGGAATTATTAATAACAAAAACTTGGTATAACTATCTCAAACATTGTTTGTTTGAGTATATGTGATTGTTTTTGTTTCTTATTAGGTTAGCTGGTTTACTTTCTCGTATTGCATTGCATTTTGTATATTAGATTCTTTATATCGGATTCTCATATTACATTGCAAAATGTATGTTGCATGGAGTTAGAATGTATTTTTAGTAGTAAAAATATGTTACCAAATGTTAGATTTTCATGTTATCTTAACTTTTTGTTATTTTTAAGAAAGGTCGAGCCATGTAGACCTAAAAAAATAATATAAACCAATTGCTTATGGAAAGGTTAGATCTTAAAGGTTGGTACTTTTCCTATATTTCATGCACCATTAATCATTTCTTCTCCATTATAATTTATTATCATCATTAGAAATTTTTCTCCTCAAAATCACTCGAGGTAATAAATAATTCATTCCGTTTATGTCAAAGGGCTGACACTATCCTTATTTCCTTCTCAGTACTAAATTCTGAAGGGTAGAAACATTGCCCATTGCTAACCTATTTTCTTTGTCAAAAATGACATTTTGAATCAATAGACCAGTCATATGTCGATTGACTTCATTTCACCATCCCCATAAAACATTGAAGGGGGCATCCTTCATCCTTAAGGCCTACAAAATGGAAAAACCAATTCTTTTGGTGAAAGCCAAAATAGGCAAAATCAACCTCATTTAAATGTCAAACTATGTTTCAAAAGAAATCACTAACCCATAGCACCTTAGGGGAAAAATTGGTACAAACAAAACACACCTAAATTTCACTTTAAGAAAAGTCTTATTGCCAAAACGCACGCAAATCACTCTAATTCTTCCCAATTCTGTTATAATTAGTGTTCTTTTCTAATTAAATATTTTTTCTCATTACTTTGGCACCCATTAACAAGCACTTTGACTCCCATGAGTACATAAACCTCTTTCACATTTAGGGTGTCAATTTTGATGAATTGTAAGCTAAATTCCTTTCAAAATAGACAACTAGAAAGATTATAATCTACATTAATTTATCTTTTTTCTTCATATTTGATCAATATACCCTAGTATCTTACTCAGTTTTCTTGTATCCCTTTATTGTCCTCATTCGAAAAATCAACCCCATTTTTTGATGTTCCACAACTTGTCTCGGATCCAGCAAGCTTCAAAATATCTATCTCCAGTCAATCCTAGTGGACCCTAATGGTTGATTAAGGCTTCATTCCTTTATAGTTGTGAAGAAGATTATGGCCATGAAAGTTCAAGTATCTACTTGTAGAAGATGGTTCATGAGTTCTACATAAATTCTTCAAAGCTAATGTGGTTACTACTCCTTGCATTTTCTCCCAGTTCTTAAGTCTCACCTGCAATAGATCAAATCCTAAAATAAGAAAATGTAGGCTCTTAAATTGACTTTAAATCTCATGGCTTATACACAAGTCATCAATCTACTTAGCTTATACACATGGTTACTGTTTCTTACTCCCAAATTTGTGGCATACGGCTTCAAAACTGTTCATTTGTATCTTCTTTATTCCTCATAACATTAGCCACGATGAATATTTTTTAAAAAATAAAACTTTTCAGGCTTTTCAGATAATACATTGGGGCATATTCAAAATTCTTTGAAGTAGCCTTTTGTAATACCCAAGGCATTTGTTTTCTTGCAGTCACTTTTAGTGTTGCATCGTTTCTAAAATTTGCTTCCATAATATTTTATTCTATAAAAAGCTTCAGCAAATAAAAATAAGCAAATAAAACGGATTCAAACCAACACTTCTTTTTTTTTCAAACAAAATTATTCTCGTATTCCAAAAAAAATGTTAAATTTTAAAATCCAATTACAAAAAAATGGTAAGCAACATATATCTCGAACTTTGTTGTTTATGTCTTACAAACATGTCTTTCTATGTTCTTGCTAAATGTTTTGGTCTCAAAAAACTTAGCAGATCATCTTTGTTAATCGATGGTACTCCCATTGACAAAAACTTAGCTACATACTACGTCGATACTCCCATGCATGAAATAAAGTTATAAGAGACTGTCCAGATCATTGTGCATCCACGAAGGTTTTTACCTCCATGCAGTAGACTAGTCTGTAGGACACTAAACTAGATTTTTCTAGGAAATGTGTTATCTGTTTGAGTGGAAATCATTTACATTTAGAGCCCCCTTTTCGTATCCTCCCTTTGAGCATTTGCCATTTAACCCTTGTCATTATCGTTAGATTAGTTTGATAACAAAAACATTGGTGCAACTATGTTGACTTTGTTTGTTTAGTATGCATGTTGTACTAGTTTCTCAGTATTAGGTTAGTTGGTTTACTTTCTCGTATTGCATTGCATTTTTTATGTTGCATGGAGTTAAATATCATTTTACTTTCTGGTATTGCATTGCATAATGTATGTTGCATGGAGTTACGTATTTTTAGCAGTAAACAATTGTTAGTAATTTATCTTTTCATGTTATCTTACACTTTTGTTTATTTTAAATAAATGTTGATGATGTAGACCTAGGGGCAAAATGATATAAACCAGTTGCTTATGGAAAGGTTGGATGCAAAGATTGGGCTTGTCCTATATTCTCCATTCATAATTTCTTCTCCATTATCATTTATTACCATTACTAATTTTTCTCCCAAAAACTCACCTCGGGTAATAAACAACCACGTTTATCCCCTATCCTTATTCCTTCTCAATACCTAAGGGTTTCACACCGTTCTAACCTATTTTACTTCTATCCATTTCAAATCATATTTTCGATCGTCAATTGACTTCTTCTATCACCCATCGACACTTGAGGGGGCATCCTTCATCCTACTAATTTTTCTTCAAAAATTTACATGTTTTATGCTTGTCTACTATATTTGAAGTGAAGTCACTAACTTCACCTCAAACATGGGCAAATGTAGACACCTAAATTTCACTTTTGTAATCTTATACCAAAATGCACACATGCAAATCACTCTTATTCTTCCCAATTCCGTTATAATTAGTGTTATTTACTAACCAACTAAAATTTCTTGCCACTTTAGTCAATTAACAAGCACGTTGTTGATTACCAAACCCTTTCACATTCAGGATGCCACTTTACGATGAATCGTAAGTCAAAATCCTCTTCAAAATAGACAATTAGTGTTTATAAGCTAATTAAGCCTATTTTTCCCTTGATTTGGTCAATATACCCTAGTATTGACTCAAACCCCTCTTCCAACCACTCAAAATCACCCCATTCACCTCCAAAATGTCTCAGCAAGCTTCAAAAGCTTATCCTAGCCTCCTAGTTGACCCTAAGTGGTCGATTAAGGCTCAGCCACCTCTTAATCACTTGGTAATTCACTAATTTTGATTAGCAAGGCCTAATCATGATTAGTAATTCTAATCTAATTTGGGGCTTTTAGTCCCACATGCACCAAAATACAAGTTTCTCCCAAAAGGAAAACTATAAAAAAAAGTGCACCTCATTCCTTTATACTTTACACCATGCTTTGATTTGCATCTCATATAATAAATATGATATATAGCCAAGTTCAATCCTTGCTTAAAGCCTATAACAAGGTTAGTAGATAGATATCTAAAGTGACAAGTAGTCATTTGGAGAGGTCATTTCACCATTGTTTGGAGTAGCAACCATAACCATTTGATTTCCCTCTTAGGTCTATTTAGGCCCATGTTAGGTAATTCAAGCATATTAGTAGGCATGTTTAGTTAGTTTTGTATTGTTTTCATATTTATTTATTTTTGCAAAGATATAAAGAGGTGAAGTCCTTTCAAAATTCCCAAGAAATATGAAAGATTAGACCTCTTTCAAGAAATCTTCTTAAAACAACATTCGTCAAAGCATTGAGATATGTTAGAAATCAATAGTTTTCTAAAAATGAATACCCTAAACTCTTAGTAAGTTTTTGCTCCAAATTTATGTTGGCATTATGTGGATTTTCTCGATACCTTTATAACGCAAAAAAATAGAGTCATTTCAAGGTCGGGAGCAAAAGTTATTGTCTCTGGAAGATAGGTAGAGCATCTACAAGAAAAAGTCATTTGTGCATGACTGTGAGCACATGTGCCTCACTGGAAGCGCTTGTGCATCATTAATGAAGGTGTTAGCACTTGTGTGGCCTCATTATACTTCATCAAAGCCCTTGGTTACTCAATTGACAACTTTAAAACCGCACGTACTACTTTTTAGGGGTATGATCGTTAGTAGATTCTTCCATCAGAACAAAAGGTGAAACTAGAAACTACAGTTGATGCCTATGTAATAAACACCACTACTCATCCCCGACTATGATGATGATGGGTTATGCTCTGGACGAGCCCCATTTGGCTATATATGCCCAAATTTAGGATAGAGAAGTCTGACATTACCAAAGCACCCTCCAAAGCATGTTCACTCGTGATGTGAATGTCATTCTTGTGAAAGAAGACTTTTCACATTTAGTTGAGCCTCCTCCTAGCAAACTAGTTCCTGAGCCTCAGACATCTTTGTCATCCTTGCCTTCTCCCCATGTCTTCACCTTGAAATCACATTGTGTGCCTCCTCATGTAGATGAAGAGGAGCATATACCAGGCTTCAACTACAAAGCCGATGACCTCATGGATGATGAAGTGCTAGATGCAATGACATCATCCACGCAGACCAATATCAGTCACTCACATCCTCCCTTACCTCTCACCCTCACGGATTGTTGTCCCTCTAGAGTAGAGCCATATTGTATGTGGATTGAGGCTTTGGGGCATGATGTATCTAACTATAGAGATTACAATCGACACATGACAAATCTCGAAGATGAGGTTAGGAGAGATCAATCTCAAAAGGCTACACGACCTTCCGCCTCAACCCCATTGCATTGTTCACACCATGGCTATTGTTTACTTACCAACACAAACTATCGGGTTATGTGCGGCAGGCACCCGATTCCTGAGTCCTCTTAGCGTGGAAACAAGCATAGATACAACTCATCTTGAATCCGCCCATCTTTCCCTAAACTATCTAGACCACAACCTACATATGGGCCTCCACCTCTCCCTGAGCACCACCCTACCCTTAATGACATTCAACATGGCATCCTTTCTCGGTTGGGGGACCAAATAGATGACACTTTTTCCACATGATCAGAAGTTCATCGACAGGTAACTATTACACAACATGTTATAGAGGACCTTATGACTCATTCCCAAAGTCACATTATGAACCAAGTTGACAATATCATCATTGATACTCTACATTGATTCACCCCTCATGGCTAAGCCCCTTCTCAAGAAATACCTTTATTTCATTTTTGTCTTGAGCCTCTTGCTTCCACTTGGGATATCAACCACCCCTTGATTTTTTCACACGTCTTCAAACTCTCTCAGTCTTGTTTAGGTTCTTCACCCCGCTCGGGCTTATCATCACTTCTCTTTTTCCCTAGCATCTTCTATCATTGGAGTGCCATTGTGTTGATTCTGCCAATCTTGGCTTCAATTCACCTTGGCCTTTCCTAGTGAATCATTTTGGTCTTATGCATCCTTACTTAGGTCCTAGACCTTGCTTGGATTTATCTTCCTTCCTTCCGAATCTCTTGCCTAAATATCATTATCATTATTCCTAAGTATCATGAGTATTACCACATACATGCATGAGAAAACAAAGGAAAGTGATAAGTAAAGCATCGTTTATTAACACCATAATCATCAAAATAATATATATATATATATATATATATATATATATATATATATATATATTTATACCTCAACTTGATTATATCCCTAAATATAACCTATGTTTTTTAGTAATTAATTGTTATTAAAAGATGATGTGGCCCAAAAAATAGGAGTTATTAAAATCATTCAAGTCCTCATGGTAGGAGGATATATACAAGGATTCATGTTATATGATCATGTTTTTGTTATATAAATTTCCTACTGACCTAAGGGGGATAACATAATTAATACATAGAAAGGCCTACCATATTTTCAATCATTTTGTTTGATGACACAGTAACACACACACACACACACACACACACACACACACACACACACACACACACACACACAGGACACACACACACACATTATTTTTACATATGTCTGGTCAAGTACAAAACTATATTCTATATCTTGAATTAGTTGAGTTAAACAAATTATGAATTTTTTGAGGGCCATAATATTGCACTGTCCATTTTACCCCGCTTGGGTTTGTAAGTGTTTATTGATTTGAAAACTGTACAAAGAGATATTCATGACAGAAATTTTTGAGTTTGGTAAGAACCCATGGCGTGAGTGAATGGGCTCAGCCATATTTGGGAGCTTGAGTAAGCCATTATAGTGGGCCTTGTGTGTATGACCCTCACCATCTTATAGAGAGATTTCTTCCTATGTTGGCCCTTAAAAAAATCCTGACAAGCCTTAAGGCCAATGATATGTGGCCAATTACTTTTTTAACGCATGGATACACATACGCACATGTGTACTAGAACACTTTATGCGTCGATGGCTTTACTTTACGCGTGCGCACACTTACACACACATACACAAGTCGTGTGCATGTATTCACGCTCACTCGAAGGATCAAACGCGAGACCACTCGTATGTATAGGATAATTTTGGCATATAGTTATACGGGTAAAGGTGTTTTTATATACATACAAGCCATGTGTGGTGGGTATTTATATCTTATATAGCCAGATTGCACCTAAGGTGCAAACTGCTAATCAGAGTGTTTGGAATGATAGGTACTAACTCATACAACGAGGTTTTTGGGCCCTAAAATATGCCACATACTTCCCACAGGTAAAAACCATGAGTTTAATCTTGACAAACTTTGCCCAAGATTGGGCTCTCAAAGGCCTCTCCCTGTGTTCTTGTAAACCAGTTGTGAAAAATCTAGAAAAAGTGATCCTCTCTATAATTGCTCCTAGCATCTGAAAGGTGTGTTGCATGCTCTTGAACCAAGGCACCATAGTAGCCTGCAATAAGCTCCACAACATCACATCTATGATGTCGGTGTATGCCAACATCTATGCATCTCTCTATCTCCATAGTGTCCTAACAGACTCCCCAACCAACCAAAATGCTCCCACTGACTCGCCAACCGATGACATTTTGAACTCTCTATCAATGAGTGCCACTCCTTTTTTGTCTGCTCTGCAAAACCAAGATTCACTAATCGGTACCAATCTCAAGACTTAGTTATTAATCATCTAAATTCCTAAATAAAGTCATCACATCTATACCTGGTTGTCCACCTCGTTCAATGACGATCTAACACCATCTGCACAACCGCATTAATACCACCTCAGCCTTATCAAATCACCGAGATCTCCACTGCGAAATATTGTGCCCACCTATCTCGGTGCACCAAAATCACATCTCCTCTGTGGCAGGTCCTAGGCCTGTCTTACATTTGTGCAGGGACATATCCATCCCTAATGGTATCAGGTAACTACCTCCTAGTTTTCCCATCATGTGCTCTCTCATGCCATGGCCCTGGGTGTCTCTCCTCTAGGTGGTGCTAGGACATAGTTGCATAACATATATTTCCCACCTAATGCATATACTCTGGGTCGACGGGTCCTCCATTGGATCCCTCATCTGAACTATCCATGACAATGATCTTTGGTGGGTCTTAGAAGTGGCCTCACCCCTCCGTATCTAGCTCCGACCCTATCAACGTACGGCTCGTACTCTCCAGGGCCACAACATTGGTACTCTTTCCACTGCACTCATAACCTCCCTCAACATGTCATTGTTTGTAAGACTGGTAGTGGTGGTACCACAACAGGCTCTGGTCACCTAAACTAATCTAAGGTACCTTGTCCATCAGATGGGTCTTTACAAGGAATAAATGTAAATAAATGACATGTCACCTCCTCAACTACCTTTAAGTCCTCTTCCCTGGTCCAATTGGGCCACTGATCAACATTTCCTATGTAGGTCTCCCATATGACCTCATTTGGATGTATTCCTTGAATGTAGTGGAATTGATATTATGAACAGTGCTCTCACTATCGACCACATGTGCCCAATGGAGTATTCTCGAGGCATCTGTTGTTATGACCAATGTATGTCCCTGTGGGCATGTACATAAGAAATCTCTCATAGTTGAGGGAGAGGCCCCATGTTGTTAATAATATCATGGGACCTATGGTCCTCATAATGCCCTCCGAATCAGACCCCATCTAGATAAATACACTAGCTACACCCATATAGTGGTCCCTCAGGAGCTAAATAAAACATCATGTTTGATCACATCCATGAATACTGCCACCAAATGCATTAATGGAATGTTCCCATCTACCTTGTGACATAATATGTGTGCCACTATGTAATGGAGTGAGGTCACAACCTTCTCGATAGCTAGAATATTTGTGGTAATCATTGCACTGTGTCTAATGTTGAGCATCCCCTCATCATACGACTCACTATCTGTGGCCCCTACGGCTAAGGCCCTCCTCTCTATAACATCATGGTAATATCACAGTACATGAGAGCCCCCTCAATTGGAAAGCCTAATATCCTATGCACATCCTAAAGTGTGATGATCATATCCATTGTCTCGCCTACCCACCACCAAAAGGTACATCTATGTGATGCCTCCAAATCCCCATCTGTGTAGTTGTGTCACCTCTACATTTGTTAATGTCTCCATCATGTCATTAAGCCACACTATGTCAACCACTCGCTATAGGTGGATCCTTTGATATTCATGCATTCACAAATGAGAAAAATCCAGGCATTAGATTCCTCAAAAATCAATGTAAAATTGTAGACACTAAATCACATACTTTGGTTATTTATCTAGTCCTGGTCACATACCACTATTCATATGATTCCTAAGCGATAAAAGTACTAATTGAGCAATGTCTTTGGCCATCTTTGCTTGCTTTTTGTTTTTTCTCTTTCTCTTACACTTCTTTCCCAGTCTATGTATTTCCATACTTTGGCATTTCTCAGCCAGGGCACCGATGCTAAGCACCCCCATCCCTGTCCCCTCTAGGCACCCTGACCTCTTTGTATCTTGCTCGCATCTTTTGGGTCCTTTCTAGCCGTTTTGGCATCTTGTTTTTTACTAGTCGGCCTTTTAGTGGTTATTTATGAAATTCAAACAAGGGAATCATATAAATACAAAGTTATGTGACCATAATAAAGGACCAAACACTAAACATTAGCTATCACCGCCTAAGGTTGCAACCAAGGGCATTCTAAAAGCATTCAAGCATCTATCTAGCTCCAAACAAGGGACAATGGATTTATACTTTTGCACACACACATAGGAGGGGAAGTTCATTCTTTCATTCACACATCTATTTACATCTATTTACATCTAGATATTACTCACTATCAAGTGTGATACACACAAGAGCCACCTAGGGCATGATTTCAACACACACACACACATAGAACTACATTGAGTCTGAGATGTAGTGCAACGCTTGGTCATAAGTTCACTTTGTTGATAGCCGAAGACAGTCTGACCACTCATTTTGCATCTTTATTATTAGGATTTCATGTGGTTTGGGGGTTTTACATGTGATTCTTTGTGATTGCAAGTTTCAGGAAAATAAAAATGAAGTTCAGCGATATACATGCAATCAAAGATGACAAGCAGTGAACATCTTGTGCCCCTGCGAAATTGGGTTTTGCACCTTCTGAGCAGTCATAAGCGCCCAAAATAGGTATCTGGCGCCCCCGGTGCCCGTGACCCTGCATAGGCGCCATGGTCTTGGCATTTCATTGCGAATCAACTAATCCCTTTAATATTTTTATTTGTAACTAGGGTTTCATATTTTCTAGCTTATTTTTCTTGGGTCAAATCTATTTTTTATTGCATGTATATCAATGCTAGTACATATTTATATGTAGCATCCATTTATTTCAATATTTTATTAATCATTTGGTGAACTCGTCTCAATAGAACATTCTTTGGGTCCTCATACTTTTACTCTTCTCATTTTTCTAGGATCCTCTCATCGTGACTATCTCTATCCATGATTTCTCACTAGCCAATCCGAAGTGTCAGACTAAAATCATTAATATTTTGGCTACTACTAGTATTCATGTCACTGCTCATCTAGATGGTGTTTATCAAACATTCGTCAATGCATTTTCTCAAAAAATTACTTTTCCATCTGTTATAGCTGAAAATATTATTGTATATGACAATGATCCTTCTCTATATATACAATGTTTGTATCAATAACTTATGTGTTAAGTGGGATTTAGTCGATATTGGACTTGAGTTCAGGCTAAAGGCCTTTCTGTAGCTAATCTTAACCCAACATCTATTTTTGTCAAAGCATATGATTCTACTGCGCGTCTATACTTAGGCACTATCACCTTGTTGCTCACAGTTGGGCCAAAGACTATTCCAGTTCCAATTTTTGTCATTGATCTCCCACTTCCATATAATTGCTTACTTGGTAAGCCATGGCTTCATCGAATACAAGCAGTGTCTTTTGCAGTTCACCGATGTGTTAGAATCTTACATGAGGGCTTTGAATATGAGATTCCCGCTGATAGTGCACCATTCTAATATTGACTCTTACACTACATTACCTATTCCCACTTTTGTTATTGTGCATCTTGTTATTGTTCCACGACCTGAACATTATCTAGACAATTTACCTCCACTCAAAGGAACTATTTGCACATTAGACATTGTTCCCTCTGCTTCAGCATCTCCCCCTCCTTCTACTATGGCTATGGTACTTTATCAGGGGTTTATCCATTCATCAGATGTTACACCATGTTAATTATCTCCTCCTAAGCAGCCTACATCTACGATGGCTCCATTCAATTGCACTCTTTTCATAAAGAATGTTTTATGGTCACACATTCCATTAGATCCTACTTGTTCTGACACTATTTGCATGCTCAATGGCTTGAATCGGCTTGGGTTGACACTTAATGATATCTTACCTCCGCTGCATTCACCACATTTATATCATGGACATACTAGCATTATTGTTGCTTATGGCCTCCAAGTATTTCATCTCTCGGTCTTTGTTGCACGCACTCCGCATATTTCACCACTTACTCTTGGCCAATCTTGGCTTGAATATATTAGTGATGCTTTATATCCAGATCATATCTATATTTCATTAAATATGCCCTTTGGTCGTGTTTTCATTTGTAATGACTCATTTCTTGGATATTCACAAAATATTACTCATTGGTATGCTCATGGATGTCCATTACCACCTTTCACTGAAGAGGAATATGCGATGGGCATGTATAATTTATGTCACAATGGATCTCTATGGGATCAACCACATGTTATAGCTTACTAGGTCTCAATGCATCACCTTTTGTTTTTTGACCACGACAATGATCTTCTAAACAATGTTACTTGATCATGCTTATCATCATACATTTTGGGGACATCATGTTTATTCCTCCCCCTCTAGTACTATCAATTGTCTTGCATTTCTACGGTAATTATCTAGTCCTGATTACATACTACTATTCATATGATTCCTAAGTAAGAAAAGTACTAATTAACCCATGTCTTTGGCCACCTTTCTTTGCTTTCTATTGCTACTTTCACTCTTACACCCTTACTTGCTCAGTCTGTTATTTTACTCTTAGGCATTTTTCATCCTGGACACTAGCGCCCAACCAGGACACCAGCGCCAGGTCATCCCCTCTGGTGCTCTTTGTCCCATTTTTATTTTACTCTCACTTTTTGGTTCCTTTCTAGCCATTTGAGCATCTTATCTTTTTGGTAGTCAACCTTTTTCGGGGTTAATTATGAAATTCAAGTGAAGGAATCATATAAATATAAAGTTATGTGATCATAATAAGGGACCAAACACTAAGCACTATCTATCACCACCTAAGGTTGCATCCATCAAGGCATCTAAGAGCTCCATTGCATCCATCTAGCTCCATCACAAGGGACACAAGGGCTGGTTTTCTACATCACACTTCATAGGAGGGAAGTTCATTCTATTCCATGCACACATTTACTACATTCTACATCTAGCTACTTGCTTGTTATTCCAAGTGTGACACACACAAGAGCAACCTAGGGCACAATTCCGCACACACACACAAACTACATTGGGTCTGAGATGTAGTGCAACGCTCAGTTGTAAGTCCATCATTGTGGTAGTTGAGGATAGTCTGACCCCTCATTTTGCATCTTTCTTTTTTAGGATTTGATGTCTATTTGAGGGTTTTGCAGGTTCATTCTTCATTGTAGGTTTTCAATGACCTCAATGATCTTGGTGCGACCTCAGAGTGACCAAAGGAGACTACAAGCAAACACCTTGTGACACCTCAGAGGAGGTTTTCTGAGCATTTCCACAGACCCAAGTGCCCAGAAACAGGTCTAGGGTGCCCACGGGCACCTCTGTCCCTCTCCAGGTGCCCTAGTCTAGCCTATCTCCTCTAGATCTACATATTTTTGTGCTCCAATGCGACAATTTGTGCTTCATCTTTTCTTTTTTCCAACTTTATGCACTTTCCAGAATTCTATGAATCAACTAAGACTTTTTACCCTCTCTTTGTAATTAGGGTTTCATTATTTTTTGCTTAGTTTTCTTGTGTATTTTTGTATTTCATTGTCATTTATTTATTGTTGTTATAGCATTCAAATTAGACTCATATATTTACATTTTAGCTTAATCATTTTGGTGAACCCGTCTCATTCGCATACACTTGGATCCTCATCTTTCTTCTATCATGGGTCATAAAGTTCCTCAAATTCCCTTTTCTGATTTACTTAAAATGCATCCAGACTATCAGGTTGTTCTTACAAAAAGCCTTAGACTCCATGTGTCTTCCTAAAGATACGCCGCCACATGAAATAAGTCCTATTTTCCATCGTCTAGTTGACAGCCCTAGCCTTCATGAATCTCTATCCAATCAACCCATATTGGAGTCAATTCAAGCTTTACATTCTTTATTTTTTGACAAATTTCAGGCTATGGAATCCACGATCGCATCTCTTAAATCTGAAATCCAACAACTTAAAGATGCTTCTCAAGCTCATGATGTTTCTTCTTCATTACATTCATTCTATGTCTTCTACATGTGCTCATATCAGTGAGCCTCAAGTCATACCATTACCAGATCCTCTCACCTTTGATTGCAATACTAAGCAACATGACATTCTTACTGAGCTCCTTAGTCATCAATTGATCACTTTATTGTCTACTCATTATTATCCTCCTTACCGACTTGCAAAATATCAAGGTCGTCCATATTGCAATTATCATCAGATCAATGGACATAATGACAATGATTGTTATGCTTTACAACGAAGAATCAAACATCTTGAGCGTCAAGGGTTTCTCTCATTCACTGCACAACATTCTGTTGCATGCCCATCTACAAATGTTGCATCCAAATGGGCTCCTAAATCTACTCCTTCTATGTCTAATGAGCATCAAGCCATAACTTCTAACGTGCCTTCTTCGGCCAATCAAGTGTTGCCTATTCAATCCACTTAACCTCCTCTTAAGGATGGTCCCACTCCTCCACTCAAGTTATCCACGACATTACCAAGTCAAACTCAAGCAATCACCTCTCAAGGTTTTCTCTCCATCACCTCCTCCTACTCGGTCATCTACAGTATTACCAAGTCACTCTAAACAACCTCCTCTAAAACTCAGTGCAACTTGGCCTCCACTCAAGTCTTCTTCAATGTTATCAAATAAGCCACCACCGTGAAAGCCTCCTGAAGCATCACCACTTCTATGCACCCAATCACTTTTGTTAAGGAAACTACTCCTTATATTGATCCACTCAATGTCATTACTTGATCTCTTTTATCATCACACACCTTGGGGGGAATTCTTATTTATCCCCCTTTAACATGTGACACATGTCTTACATTCACATTTCACACCTACACTTTAGCATATACATATTCATCCACACTCTAGCATCGTCATCACCCTATGATCACACTCTTGTGCTATGGTTCACACTTGACTATTGAGGGCATATTATACACATGAACCTCACACACTGCACTACATAACACTATACATCATGTGATTTTCTACATACACAATCTTACAATGCATCATCCACACTCACTCATCTACACATCTTACTAGGCATTATACATTATACATCTTTACATATTACTTTTAAACATATACATTATCTTCATCTTCCATCTACTATGCATCATCCTCACTATATGTTTTGTACACCCATGCATTGCACACATTCTACATCGCTACATTATTATACATTACAATCTTACATCTCATACTTACACGCTACACCATATCTTAGACACTACACATATTACACATTTTACTCATCTACTTCTACATGTTGCACACACTACCCACACGCTCTAGTCCAATGGTTCATACTCAACTATTGAGGGTCTAAATCAAAATTGAACCTCACCTCATCACACTTACATCATTCTACACTTTGACCTACGCAGTCAATCAATCAATCCTTTTTATCATACATCATGCGACATTCCTAGCTATCACCTTATTCACACATTTCATGATATACACTTTTGTTACATCATCATTTGTTCTTAGCATTCCTTATCCATACATTTTTTGATATACCTTTGTGCTTACATCATCACATTTTCTATCATTTATCATCATATTCGTGATATACGCCTTGTGCTACATCATCACACTCATTTCTAGAAACTTACTCACCCATCTATTGATATACGCTTTAGGCTAAATCATCACACATTCAAAATCATCATCCATATGTCATATTTAATATCATCACTTCATTCATCACCTCTTTCTACATACAACACATCACTCAAACCATTTCCCGATGACACACTCTCATTTATGGTTCATTCTTGACTACTGAGGGGGCATAAATAAATGAACCTCATTGCATACATACACATCCACTCTGGGGGGCATGTTGCTCCTATCATTCACATTGCATTCCATTCCATCTCATCCACAACATACTACATATATTGGTTGCATTTACCTTTTCTTACTTATGCTTTTACATGTTCACTTTATTACACATGCTAGATAGATATCTTGTATGTCATTATCTTTATCATACACACATGCACGTTCACTTGCCTTTCTAGTTGTGATCACAGATTATACAAATCTATACACGCAACATGGATGCTTGGAACAGTACCTATTACCAGTCCCACAGTGGCTCCTGGGGGCATCCACTTTCGTACATTACAGGTGTTATTGTTTCATTTTGTTTCATAGAACATTATTTTATAAAATTATACATGTTTTGACATATTTTTATCTTCCTAACATGTGCTAATGGGTGCTTCATGTGCAACATTTGTTTTGTAGGACTATTTCTTCCATGGTTGTCTATTACATTGTATTGTTTTTGTTCTTCATTGTTGCCTTGTTTGTGGTCTTTTCCCTTTATATTGTGTGCACACTTGTATACTTGTGGCTCACTTGATTTTCTTGTGACATTGTGAGTGATGTTCCATGTTTGCAACCCTACTTTTCACGGTCTACATTGTCTTCTGCTTGCATCTTAGCTTATACATTGTCTACTTAGATTACATTTCATCTTATACATGAGTGTTTGTCTTTGCTTGTACTAACACTTGTTTTCCTAACCACTTGTTTGTGTGTGCCTTGGTTTCTACCAAAGCACATCCCCTTCCCCCTTGCAGGGCACAATTTCAGCACACGGTTCGGTCCTCCTTTGGGCCGCATACTCCTTCAGCGACGTCACATGTACCCTAAACGAGGGGGGCATCATTTGGGTGAATTAGTCACCCCATACAACATTATACACAACACGATACCAGTACAACATGGTTTTAAATTTCAGACAAGGCTTAGAATCAGACTTGGGTACTTAGCACAATGGCCTTTCTTGATGCCTGAGACTAGGGGCTAATACAACGACATTTCTTGGATTACCTGAGAGAATGGGGTAGTTACACATCAATTGGTAGTTCATCACAGTCTACAAAACTCCATACACAATGGATTTTACAGGGAAGATAGTCCTTAGCACATATACACACCATCTGCAGTGGTATTTTACACATAGTGGGATGCAGTTAAAGGTTGGCAGATGACACCAGAAAATTCTCCCTACACTTCTTCCATTACACTGGAGAGATCACCTAAAAAAATTACGCGTCGACATCATCTACATGATCCTTTCTACATCTATTTCTCATCACGAATCATGCGCACATGTCCCTTTTACATATTTTAAGCATTTTTACACACTTTCCTTACATAGTTCGATCATATACATGTGTATTTGACTACTTCTCGGCTTCTCTTTTACATGTATGTCAACACCAATATGAAACTATGATAATATTTCATTGGGAACTCCTCGTGCTATGATTATTTCAGTTAAGCACAACTTTTGGTTTGGTGGTAGTAATTTGGAAACACAGTAACAAACATAACACGAGAATACCACAATCTATAACATAAAGGAATGATTATAGATCTGAAATATAAAAGTAAACTATATTATTAACATGATATTGATACAATCTCACCCATGAATTACTCCAAGTGTTACCACTCCACTTGCCTTCCAACAGAAACTCAGGGAAAAACTTCATAGTAACACATTTTGATGGCTTCCTTAACACACCTTCACAATGTCTCCTTTATTCATATAATAATTATTACAACTTTATTTTATGCTGAATTAGGGGGGTGACCTCTCTATTTATAGCACTTTCAGGCTTCCACCCTATCTATAAGATAGGATAGGAAATCTCTTCCAGCTAATCATATTCCATACCTAAACTCTTATCTTTACATATAGGATTATCCTTTAGGATAGGATAAACCTTATCGTTTCACATGGGTTCAAAATAGCTTTCTAGATTTTATACAAATAAAATATTCAAAATATTTATGACATCACTTCTTGTCATTATTACAAATATAATATTTCTAATTCTAAATCATGTAGACCCTATTGACTTTTGACCCTTTTAACATTACCCGTGACCACTTACAACAAATATTTACTTTTTACCATTGATTGTTACTACAACATTCCTATTGTTTTTTTACTATTACTGTATTGTACTTTATTAACGGCGTCATATTGACAACATCATTATCTTCTATCAGACGCTACTACTAAGTATCCATTAATAACACCCTATTCACAATACATACATTAATTAAATAGAGATCATGGAGGAAAATTCTAGTGCTGACAGGTCTCTCTTTTAGGTTCATGTATGGGAAGTGGTAATCAACAACACCACCAACAATAACAACATCACACACATGGACATCGACAAAAGGTACATGATGACATCCATACATGTGTTTCTGCCCTAGGTTTATTTTCATCATCACTTTTTACACTTCCTTATCCTTAGCATCCATACTTCACATTTTTATCACTCCACACTTTTGTCTAGTCCCTCAACATGCTTTCTACGTCGATCTAAATGGATATCAAGTACGCATATCTATCTACTTTATGTTACCAAGATTTCCACTCACCAACATAAAGTGGGGGTAAATGTAGATGGATAATCACTCACTTTGGGTAATTATCTAGTCTTGATTACATACTTACTATTCATATGATTTATAAGTAAGAAAAGTACTAATTAACCCAAGTCTTTGCCCACCTTTCTTTGCTTAATATTGTTACTTTCAGTCTTACATCCTTACTTGCTCAGTCTATCTTTTTACTCTTTGGCATATGTCATCCTTGACACTAAGACCTATCCAAGAAGCCAATGCCACGTGCCCTCCTCCCCTCTAGGTGCTCATGTCCCCTTTATACTTTACTCTCACTTTTTGGGTCCTATCTAGCAATTTGAGCATCTTATCTTTTTGGTAATCATCCTTTTCAGGTTTAATTAAGAAATTCAAGTGAAGGAATCAGATAAATATAAAGTTATCTTATCATAATAAGGGATCAAGCACTAAGCACTATCTATCACCACCTAAGGTTGCATCCATCAAGGCATCTAAGAGCTCCATTGCATCCATCTAGCACCATCCAAGGAACACAAGGGTTGGTTCATCTCTGCATACACTTCATAGGAGGGAAGTTTATTCTATTCCATGCACACATTTACTACATTCTACATCTATATACTTGCTCGCTATTCCAAGTGTGACACTGCACAAGAGCCACCTAGGGCAAAATTTTGCACACATACATAGATAACTGCATTGGGTCTAAGATGTAGTGAAATGCTCAGTCGTAAGTTCACCATTGTGATAGCTAAGGGCAGTCCGACCCCTCGTTCTACATATTTATTTTTAGGATTTGATGTCTATTTGAGGGTTTTGCAGGTTCATATCTTAAATGTACAGGTTTCCAGTGACCTCAACGATCTTGGTGTGACCTCATAGTGACAAAAGGCAAATACAAGTCAAAACAATCGTGAGACCTCATAGATGAGGTTTTTTGGGCATCTCCGCATATCTAAGCGCCCAGAACCATGGTCTAGGGCACCCACAAGCACCCCTGTCCCTCTCCGGGTGCCCCAGTCCAGCCTATCTCTTCGGATATGCATTTTTATGTGCTCACGTGTGATGGTTATGTGCTTAAGTATTTTCTAATTTTCCCAACTATGTGCATCTTCCTAGAATCTCTGTAAATCAGCTAAGGCTTCTTACCCTCTCTTTAGACTTAGGGTTTCATTACTTTCTTTCTTAGTTTTGTTTGGGTGTATTTTCTGCATTTCATTATTACTTTATTTGCTACAATAACATTTAGCATTCAAGCATGTGCATAGGCTTATATTTTCCACATTTAACTTAATCACTGAACCTCAGGATACATTCTAGTTCCACGGTTGCATACTCCACTCCTACAGGGTCTTAATCTACATATGAACCTCACCACAGTTCCTCAGCTTCACACATTCACATCTTCTACAATCTGACGCTGTATGCTCTATTCAATCAAATATTTCTAACACATGACAACACAACATTCATACCATTTCTCGATGATGCACTCTCGTTTCACATGAGTGATTCTTGATTGCCGATGGGAGTATAGTATAAATTGAACCTCATCACATGTATACTCATGCACATTCACTTGGGCGGCACGCTGACTCCTATCAACTCTCACACTAAATTCCATTCCATCTCATCCACAACATACTGCATAGCTTGGTTGCATTTACTCTTTCTTACATTATGATTTTACATGTTCACTCTACTACACATGCTAACTAGATATTTTGTATGTGATTATCTTTTATCATATACACATGCACATTCACTTTTTTTCTAATTGTTGATGCGTAGATGTCTATAGATATATGATACACGTAGCATGAATGCTTTGGTGTAGTACCTATTACTAGTCCCACAACAACTCCTGGGGGCATCCACTTTCATACTCACTATAGGTGTCTATTGTTTCATTTTGTTTCATAAAACACTACTTTATCAAATTCTACATGCCTTGACATACTTTTTATCTTTCTAACATGCTAACGGGTGCTTCATGTGCAACATTTGTCTGTGCAAGTCTATTTATCTGCCATGGTTGTTTGATTGGTTGCTTACTATTGTTTTTTCTTGCTTGTCATTGTTTGCCACTGTTTGTGGGATTCTCCCTTTGTCTTGTTTGTGCTCTAATTGCTTCTCTGTTTTTGGCCATGCTTCAGCTTTGATTTTCTTGTCGACATCGTGAGTGATGTCCCATGTTTGCAACCCACTTTTGGCATGGTCTACATCTGTCTGCTCTATGTGTCTTAGATTACACATTGTCTTCTTGCATGATAGCTTACATATTATCTTATACATGCATGTTTGTCTTGTTTACACTAACACGTGTCTCACTAACCACTTTGTTCTTCATGTCTGCCTTGGTTTCTACCAAGCACATTCCCTTTCCCTCGTACAGGGTATCAGTTACATTTCAACAACTTGGTCCTCCTTTAGGCCACATACTCCTTCAACAACATGTCGCATGCACCCCAAATGAGGGGGGCATCATTTGGGTGAATCAGTAACCCCATACAACATTATACAATTAGAGTTTACCATAGTTCACCACATAGTCAAAACAGTCTGTCAGTCTTAGATAGGGCTCATAATCAGACTTGGGTCCTTAGCACAATACAGTGATAAGCACCTTTCACTAGATGCTTTAAATGAGCTTGGGTGAAATTATGAAGTTTTTTGGACCCATGTGAACAGAGGCTTTTGACGTTGACAGAGAGTCCTTCTAAGTACTGGTCAATTTTTAGCACTTTACACAACGGCTTTTACAAGTACACACCATAGTCCTTCAACACTCGGCATGCATTTTACACCTTCTTGGGGAGCAATTCACAATGGTTAGAATCGGATCGAGATTAGAATTTACACCTATCTACACTACTGTCTGTACTTTGGGAAGCAGTAAAGGATTGGAGAATAACACCAACCATTCTCCCTAAAGTGCTCTATCGCACTTTGGCATGAGAGCGGTTAAAGGTTTTAGGATTAGCACAACTGGCATGAGACTTTCCTCCCTACACTTCTTCATGTTAACGCAACTGGCGTGAGATCATCCAAAAAAATCACACTTCATACGACATTTTTGGGATCTTTTCTACACTCTTTCACTCATCACGGATCATGGGTACACATGTTCCTTTTTCACATTTTCAGATATTTTTACATACTTCTTTACATGATTTTTTGATCACATATACATGCGTATTTGAATACTTGTTTGTTATTCTATTTTGCAAGTCCATCAGTATGGGAAGTGGTAGTCAACATCATTCACACATAGTCGCCATCGAATAACAGGTAAAAATCGCGACATCTACAACATGTGTTTCCACCCTTAGGTTCGTCATCTCATCATTTTTTTGCACTTCCTCATCCTCTAGCTTTCCATGCACTTCACTATTTCTTATCACTCCACGCTTTTTCTTGTATCCCTTAGCATGATCTTTCTACCATCAATCTACATGGTTATCTAGGTACGCATCTCTTATATACTTTATGTTACCGAACTTTTCTGCTCACCAACATAAAGTGGGGGGAAATGTAGACACATAAATCACACACTTTGGGTAATTAACTAGTCCTAGATTACATACTACTATTCATATGATTCCTAAACGTAAAAAAGTACTAATCAACCCATTGTCTTTGGTCACCTTTCTTTGCTTTCTACTGTTTACTCTCTTGGTTTTGCACTCCTTACTTTCTTACTCTTTCCTTTTTATTCTTTAGCATTTATCATCCTGGACACCAGCGCCCAATCAGGTCACCAACGCCAAGGCACCCCCATCCCCTCTGGGTGCCCCTGATCCCCTTTGTACTCTTACTCACACTCTTTTGGGTCTTTTTTAGCTGTTTGAGGCATCTTACTGTTTTATGGTAGTCAACCTTTATAGGGGTTAATTATGAAGTTAAAGACAAATGTATCATATAAATATAAAGTTATGTGACCATAATAAAGGACCAAACACTAAGCATTAGCTATCACCACCTAAGGTTGCATCTCAAGGCATTCTAAGAGCATTCAAGCATCTATCTAACTCCATCACAAGGAATAAGGGATTGATCATTTCTGCATACTTCATGGAGGATGGAATTTCATTCTATTCATACACACATACCATTTACATTTATTTACATATAACTACATTTCTCTCTATCAAGTGCGACACACACAAGATCTACCTAGGGCACGGTTTTGACATACACACACATAGAACTACATTGGGTATGAGATGTAGTGCAATGCTCAGTTGTAAGTTTACTTTGTTGACAATAATTGCTTCTTTCTGATTACAGGTTTTAGGAAAATAACAGTGAAGTCTAGTGATATACAGGCAATCAAAGGTGAAAAGCAACAAACATCTCATGCGCTTGTGAAATTGGGTTTCACACCTTGTGAGTAGTCACAGACACCCATAATAGGTCTATGATGCTCTAAGCACCCTTGACCCTACATAGGCACCCTGGTCCTGGCATTTCCAAAACCTCTATAATTTTATGGGTTTGGTTATGACATACTGCCTCACGGTTTCAGTAGTTTTCTAGCTCTATGCATCTTCAACATCATTGTGAATTAGCTAAGTCCTTTAATCTTTTCATTCACAACTAGGGTTTCATATTTTATAGTTTATTTTGCTTAGGTCAAATATGTATTTTATTGCATATATATCAACGTTGCTACATATTTAGATTTAACATCTATTTATTTTAATATTTGCTTAATCAAAAATAAAAATAATGAAAATATACATGTTGTTATAATATTGCTTATGTCATTGGTGTATGGCGGGATAAAATGTGTCTATGCATCATACACTCTTATCATCAATTCAACCAGTGTATTCGAGGTAGCGAGTGAGGGACACACCAAGACCGACACACAAATAGATAGAATTAAAGGGGCTACAGGGATCACTATGATCACACACCCCAAGGGAAGTAACCCACCCTTACACTAGGAAAATTAAAGTTTCCAAGGCCTTAGGTTGAAGAAGAGGAAGGAACCCTATGGAGGTATCGACACTATGGGGGGTAATGATAAATAAAATAAGCATGCAATATCTATGTTAACCCAAGAAAAACATGTAACATTGAATGAATAACTGAAATACAATATGCTAACCCAGTATGTCCATAAAATACTAAGCTAACATAGAGTATGTACCGAACATAAGGAACTACTCTATACAAAATGACAAAGTGGGTTAGAGCACTTACTTATTAGGGGGCGGTCATTGATGTATCTATATCCCAAAGGACCATACAATAAGAGAGAACAACTTTCAGGTGTAGAAGGGGAAACAATCTGGTCCTAACTCACTATAGTGACCCAAAAATGCAAGCAAACCAACCCAAGCAAGAAGAATCTCCAAACCAAGAGTCAAGATGTAAAAAATGTAGAAGCTAAGAATATGAGTCAAGCATGATATTTCCTTTGTAAGTTTCCGCAGAAGAGCAAAACTAATGTGTGAGTTCCTATTGTGTAATTATGTGATTGTTATTTTATGTGAAAATGGGAGTTGCAGGTATTTATACAAACGATGCCATTTCACCCGTGGGTGAAGGCATCGGCAGGGTTTTTGAATTTGCACTGACGTAATTTCCTATCGGGTGATGGTATTCGGAAAGTGGAGGAAAAAGCAAGGGGAGATGTGTAAAGAGTGTCGATGAAGAATAAGAATGATGTAAAACAAAAGAAGAGGGGTCATGAGCAAGCAAGATTTTGGAAGAATGTGAGGAAAATAAGAGGAATATAAGCAAAAGAAATACATAAATGGGACCAAAATTTTCTGTCTCTCTCCATGTATCATCCCTAACCCAATGGTTACATGAATAACCATACCCCTATCCCAGAATGACCCCCTTAAGGCACCCATTATAGAGATAGATGCATTACAACCTCTAACTTGAAAAGATAAATTGTTAGTAAAAAGTTTGAAAATAGAAAGCGTAAAAAATTAGGTATACATATGCCCCATTCGTTGATTACCGCATGTCTCAATAACAAAACATGGGATAGTCAACGGAAAGAACGATACATAACACCAAAACTGAAAGTACATGCTGAAAGTAAAGAAAGGACTAGCTAAAATGAAATATACTTACCAATGGTACCTGATAGTGTTGGTCATCCTACTACGTATGGGCGCTATCCATGTTGTTATAACCCTGGAGAAAAAACTGAAAGGAAACACTAGAGGATTATCAGTAAAATGGGACATAAATCACCTATCTAGAAGCCCATGGGATGGATGTCATGGATTTGGAATTTGGAGATAAGGGTCGAAAAAGTGTGATTTTTTGGCCAAAATGTAACAGTAAGCATGTAATATGTCAAAAAAGAATGGGAGAAGATCACGATCCAACATAACCAATGATGTAATTTTACGGAGATCAAGAACCAAAATAACGGATATTCAAAGATCGACAGATGATCGTAGCCAAAATTGAATAGAAAATTGAAGTTTATATAGGATTTTTTAGGTTTATTTTCTTATTACTATTTTTTGCAATTAAGAGAACTGAGCTTTGGAATTCCAAATTTGGAGATTGACATGACGAGATGACAAGAGTAAAAGGCAGGAGGGATATCAAGAGGCAATGAATGCATGGCGAAGTACGACCACGGGTAAGTTGATGCATTTAATTTTATTAGGTAGATTATTAGCAATTTGTTTTTTTTTGGAAATGCGAAGTGTAATAGGGTGCCATTTTTAGTAAAACTTATGTCATTAGGAAGGGTAGGACAAAATGAAAATGGTTTTAGGAGGGATTTTCTTTTAGCTTTTCATTTATTTTAGATATTTTATTTTAATTATTAAAATTCGTGGCCATATGGATTTAAATGCCAACCGCCCCCCTAAAACAATAGGGCCAATGGCGTCATTGATAACTATAAATTTTTGACAAGGGTCAATGGCGTATGCCAAGGGACGATGGTAAAGGAGATATTACAAGGCATAAAGATTATTGTGATTTTAAAATTTAATTTAATTTTTGAGGAATCTAATGCATGGATTTTGTTGATTTGTGATTACAGGAGGTTTAGAGGATCCACCTATGGAGAGTGGTTAGTATAACATGGTTCAATGACATGATTGTTGGATTGATAGAGGCAAGACAATATAGCTGCATAGATGGGGATTCAGGGGGCATCATGTAGATACCCAAGATACCGCCGAGTCCAGATTTACTATAGATGTTTTTGGCAACATGGGAGCCTAGAGCCAACACCTTTTGGTGGTGGGCAGGTGAGACAGTGGAGATGACCATGACACTTCAGGATGTGCACGTGATGTTGGGGATAACAATAGAGGGATCTCACATGTATTGCAATCTCACCATGTATGTAGCAGAGAGGAGAGCCTTGGTTTCTAGGGCCATATGTAGCAAGACATATGATGAGGGAATGCTCAGTGTTAGCCACAACGCAGTACACACTGCAAAGATTTTGACAATCCAGAAGGTGGTTATGGGCATTATCATGGACACATATATTGTGGCACATATAGTGCGTATTCCATTGTATTGGTGATAGAGTAGAATGTGATTATTCAGGATGTGTTATTCAGTTGGGGGACCACTATATGGGTGCAGATGGTGCACTGATCTATATAGGGTACAACGAAGGGCAGAAAGGACCATAGGTTCCTGTGATATTATTAAAAACTTGGATATATGAGATGTTTTCCATGTATAGGCCCATAAGGACACCCCTAGTCACAACACCAAATGCCCCAAGAGTACTTTAGTTGGCACATGGGTCGACACTGAGAACACTTTCAGATTATATGCCATTACGATAGGTACGCCTGGATAAAGTCATATGGGATCCATATATAGGGAATGTGGATCAGTGGCCCAGTTGGCCACAGGTAGAGGGCTTAAAGGCAACAGAGGAGGTGACAGACCATTATTTCACATGGGGTAGAGACCTATTATGATCGATAGGGTACCCAAACAGTGTTGGGATGCCCAAGCTTGCTATAACACCACCACTTCCAACCTATAGAAAATGACATGCAAGAGAGGTTGTGAGAGTAATGAATATGAAGTACTAGAATTGTAGGACCATTCAAAAGTACGGGTTGTAGAAAGACATGGATAAAGGTAGAGATAGAGAGGTGGGGTAGCTTAGGACCCACGAGAGATTATTGCAGTAGAGAGCTCATATGATGGGGTCAAGTGGAGGACCCGTTGGCCCAGACCCACGGGTGGGTGATATAGGTGTAGCTGGTCCTAGTACTAGAGAGGAGAGACAACCAGTGCCATGGCTGAGAGAGCATAGGATACAACATTTGGGGGTGGTTACCTGACACCATTGGGGATATAAGATGGCTCCTACAACTACGAATTTACAGACTCCTAGTACTACGACTTACCTAGAGGAGGCAAATGATTTTGGTGCCTTCAAGATACGTGGGCACAATATGTCAGATGCCCAGATCGCATGTATTTGCATGAGGATGAGGCAGGTATTGGGTGGCCATGCAGAGACAAACAGAGATGTCAAATTGATTCGAGCCGAGAAGCTAGTGTATTCCAATGTGATGATTTAATTATGAATCGTATATGAGATATGATTCAAAGATTAGTGACTATGGTTATTAAATTTTGGGTTTTACAGAGCAGACATAATAGAAGTGATTTCCATTCCTTGATTTAGAGAATGCAAACAACATGGGATCCTAGACTCCAATATTGGATATTTAGGATACATTAAGTCATGGTGGACCCCAAAGACGCCATTAGATGGTGAGGCAATAGTGATCCTTTTGGTTAGTTGGGAAGAGTCTTTTAGGACACTGCAGTGGATCATGAGATGTATGCAAATGTGATTGCAGACACCAGGCAACATAGATATGATGTTGCAAAGATTATTGCAGGCAAGGGGTGCCTTGGTTCAGAAGCAGGCAACACGCCCAAAAAACATTGTAAAGAGGATCATGAGGCTAGAGGTGTATCTAGAGAGAGCACATGGAGTGGCATCTGGAACCTAGTCTAGGGTGGATCCTGATCTAGGGCAGAGTCTCTAGCTTGTGTTTGTCATGTGTTTTTGCAAGGGCAAAATTCAACTTGAAAACATGACAACTTTACCCTAGTGTCAAATTTTTTGATTGTAAACCTTCCCGGGCACTCTCCTAGATCAGTTCATCCCCTGTGTCAGACCTATCCCCATCCTTTTAGTGCTCATGTATGTGGTTTTAACCTTTCCCATGTGTTGGAAAGATGAAAACAAGTTCACAAGATTCTTCCGAGACAATGTCTCTCATCGAAGATCTTTCAATAGGCTTAGGAATGGCTATTTTTAGCCTTTCTAAGGTGGGTGCATATTCTTCGGAGCATATTTGAAGACCCAAATTCATCAAGGAGTGGTATTAATGAGCCAAGAACATTGTGAAAATGATTTAGGAAAATTTAGGAAAGATTTGGAGGTTTAGGAGCAAGTTCAGCAAAAGTGGGTTTTTCAGGGCGAAGGAGCTTGCACTGCAAAAAAGCACCTGAGCTTTGGAAGATGATTTCAGGAGCTCTAGAATGAGTTGGAGGCCAAAAAATATATCAATGGAAATCTGATTCAATTCCCTACATGGTGGTATTTTCATATTTTTCACAAGACCCATGCATTTCTTTCCACAACTCATTCTTGGCAGGCACAACTGCGATCCTGAGAAATAAGGCATTTTTGAGGGGGTTTTAGGAATAATCAAACCTTGAGACCCATTCCATTCTTCTAAAAATTCCTTTTTTAGTCAAATTCATATAAATAAGTTCCCATAAAGACCTCTGGGAGCTCCAACAATGTCATTTTCAAGGTCCTTCCCAAGGTACACCTTCCGTCCTTAATCAATTTTTCTAGTGCCATGTGTCAACATGAGGCTAAAGTGCACTTTTGTACCCCTCTTGTCCCTTTCCAAGTGGACAAGGGGGACAAAAATATGTGCCCCTCCCCCTTTTGAGCTCCTGGACCCACCACATGACCTTGTGAAGCCTATGTAAGCACTTTTTGCAAGTTTTCTAGCCCCCGCCTCGTGCAATGCATGTCTACCACTTGTCACCATGAAGATGAGGCACAATTTTTGTGTCCCTTTCATCCCTTTTCCAAGGGGAAAAGGGGGAAAAAAATATTCCCCCCCCCTTGCTCCCACATGGTTCTTCACGTGACCTAAACTCAGCCCCTAGGTGCCAAAAATAAGCTCCTCTCTCTCACCCTTCCACAAATGCATGTCTACCACTTGTCCTCATAGGGATAGGGAACATTTTTGTGTCCCTTTCATCCCTTTTCTAAGGGGATAAGGGGGAAAAAAATTCCCCCCCCATAAAGCTCAAAAACCAGGGAGATAACATTTTTGAAGATCTTCCCCCATTTTCTCAAAATCCACCCAAAACTCTGCCAAAATATTTCCAGATTTTTCTCCTCCATTGTTTTTCCTCCATTCCTCCCTCAATGTTTTCATGATCACAAAAGCAAATTTTTTCAAAATTTTAATTTTTTTCAAAGCTCCATGTTCATGTTTTTCCCTGAATGACTATGTACCCTGGAAAACAAAAAATTCGTATCTCATAAACTGGTGAACGGATTGAAGTGGGGTTTTTTACAATATTCTTATTTTCCAGGAACCTTCAAGACACATGTGATTGTAATTACATGACTGCCCTAGATTTTTACAGTGAAAAAACCCTAACTTTCATGCCCTGGTTTTCATTTTTTTATTTTCCACCATTCCAGTGATCAGATTGAGCTGAAATTTTGTACGTGAGATCCAGAGAAGAAACCTATCCCAGTGAAGTTGGTTTTGTCGCAATCCGAGGTGTGGAAGGGAACTTTCCAAAAATAGTAAGTCTCTATATGAGCACTTACTATAAATAGCAAACTCTCAAGAAAGGAAAATTTCCTCAAGGCAGTGTTCTCAGGAAACAACCAAGGCAACAAACAAGGTGGTCTGAAGTGAAAAAGGGAAAAAAGGGAAATTTTCTAAAAATAGTAAGCCCTCATTCTGGGTGCAAAAGGGGTGTCGTCATCAAACATGAAATTCAAGTTTGCAGGTCTCGATCCCCTCTTGTCTCTCTCATCTGAATACTCGGGTGTGGGTGACAATGATGTTACCCACATGGATCTAGAAGACCTCAAGGATCAGATGCTTGGTGGACCTAGAGAACCTGTGGAAGATAAGGTTTTCATGAGTGGGTTGTACACAGCAGGTGGTCATCTAGTATCAGTTCAAAGTGTAGATTTGGTGTTGGCATGCTCCCATCATTATGAGCTAGACACCCAAACCATAAGAGTAGATGATAACTCAGTCCTGGCGATGCTCACTCCCAAGGAAATCTCTCACTCAATGCAAATTCCAACCTGGAACAATATGGCCATCATCTCAAAGGATTCTGCAGTAGGTGAATGGTCCAAAATAGACTCCTACCTTCAGGGCCTCGCACTAGGTCCGTGGTTAAAGGAAGGAAGAAATCCTTCCCGTGTGCCAAAGTCTCTCTCTCATGGAGTGAATTTCATGAAGGCTACTCAGATGCAATCATCCTTCTGAGTCGGGTGATGGGAGAAGAAACCATGAAATATTTTCATGATTGGATGGCCTTGTTTATGCTCACCATCATTGAGGATAAATAGAGAATTGATTGGGGGAAAATCATCAGTGACAACTTGCATCATCAGTTTCTCCAGGTACCAGTCTCTAAGAAGTTTTCAATGACTTCATACTTGGTATATGCTCTTATGAGCTCAAGGCCATTCAGAGGGTTGGAACTTGTCCAGAATATCTCTTAGAAGGCTCTAGCATTTGAAAGGTACCCATAACTGATCTTGAAGGAGAGAAACCAACATTTCATGAGGGTGAATGATGCATTCATGATGTTTTCCATCAGATCACTGGAAGTAAATCCTCACTCAAGGTTGTCACTGCAAATGGATTCTTTGATCAAAAGGTATGGGTCTTAATTCATACAGTTTGCCACTTTCTCATACATCTAAGTATCTGGTTTCGATCTTTCTCCGCGAAGGCTACCATGGTATCTTAGCAACAAGATCATGTTGTTCGAGCTATGTAGGAAGTTTATCCATGTTCATGGTAAGCTCAAGAACCGGAAGAGGAAGAACATCTCTTTCCCCATCTCCCTTGAAATCTTCTCTTACAAAAGTGTCAGTGATGTCGCACATATGGAAGCTACCTTCTCACCTATGATTTTGTATTCATATACCCCAAGGGTAGACTTTAATATTCGAAGTCATCTAGACACTTTTCACCTCCCTGAGTCATATCATGTTCCATAATTGAAGACTATTGGGTGAATTGCATAGATGATTTTGAAGTCAGGGAATGAGACCACATGAGGATGACCATTGGGAAAATGAAAATATTCAAGTTTGACTGGTACAAGGAAGGCATCCAAGATGATGGCACAGATTTGTATGATCTAGAATATCAAGTAGTAAAGGCCTCACCCCTTCCATAGGTGACATGGAGCATCCGTGAATCGGGAGATATAAGTGAGTGGACTGAGGCCATCATCAAAAGATCAAAGGAATGGTTTAGAAAGAAGAAGGATGCCTTCATTGCATCAGGAAATTTCCCCACTCTTCAAAGGCAGGCATCCCATCATTCCTCTTCAAAGGTCATGGAGAGGACTTCAGGATCAGTTCACTCTGGAGAAAGTTCAAAGCACAAGGCAGTGGAATCAGAAGCCCCCTACTACAAAAGGTTGCACAAGAAGGTAAGAACAACAGATGATCCTGTGGTAGAAATGGAGCTTAGGGAGAATGATCCATTCCACCTTCTAGTCCCTCAGCAACCCCAGAGCTTCTCACCTTTTTCTGCCACATCGTCCCCTTCTGTAGGAGATGTAGCTTCTCACCCCGAGAAGGAAACAATAGTCATGCCAGTTTCCGAGCCCAAGATGAATGAGATGTTCCCTTGGATGTAAGAAATGATCACAAAGGAGGCCCATACAGTTCAACAGGTGACAGTCCCTGATTTCTCAGCTATATCCTCATTGGTCAAGGGAAAGAAGAAAAGGTTGCTCAAGCAGCTTCGTGCTTCTTCAATGGTACTTCAGGAAATCAAGTATGCGGAAGTAGTCAGGCCAAAGGTAATCAAGCCCATTGAAGAAATGACCCTGATGACTATGAGATGAGCACCATTTCCCTAGGCCCAGCAACCCATGAGGGAGATGCACATTTGTTCCAGGAGTCTTCCACTCACCTTCTCATGAGGAATCAAGAGTACAAAGAGAAAATTGATCAGTTGGAAGACCATGTGTGAACACTCACCTCGTATGTGCAAAATTTCATGGACCCGAATGCCTCTTCATCTCTTCCAATTGAAGAAGTTACTCCCATCAGTAGCTTCGATCCAAAGTCCATTTGAAAGACACATGGTTTCACCATACAGGGATGAGCCAGTGAAAAATGGGTGAACAAGACTATGGAGAAAGGGAAAGTGTTACTTCTAAAGATGATCTTATTATATAGGTAAATGTGTGTGACTGCCACCAAAGTTTAAATGATGAGGGATGAGATTGAGAAAGAAAAAGAACATTGGGATCAGGTGTACCCATTGGTGTGGAAATGGGGAAAGCTCATTCTCAGGTGTTGGTAGACAGGAAGGTATTTGATTCTCCATCTGAGAATTTATCGCAGGTATGGGTGAGGACTCTTGTCTATCAGTGTGATATGTTGAATCATGCTCTAGATGAGTTAGATTCAAAGGAGGAATGTGCCTCTAATATGTAGGATGATGTCAACACTAGGATACATAAGCTTGGAGTGCCCATCATTGATGAGAGTACCTCAGTAGATGAATTGTTGAGGCCATTTGAGGAATATGTCAAGAAAGAATCTAAAGACCCCTTTTCTTTCAATGAGGATACATTGGAGTCTCTCACTAAGATAAGAGCTATGATATCAAGCATTGTAAAGAAACATCAGTCTTGGTTTGCTAATAGAAAGAACATCAATGCCATCTTGGATGGTTGGCTCGAGTCCTTGAGTTGTGTCCACATTCCTCAAGCTGAGAAAGTTGCACCTGCGGTGGCCCGGTATAGTAGAGAGTTCAAAGGAGTGGAGATTTTTCTAGTTGAGCTTGGCAAGGATCCATCAGACAGTGAAGCAGAATCAACAAGGGTGGCGTCTTCATCGGACTAGTTATCTCTCTTCTTTTCTCTCTCTCTCTTCCCCCCTTCCCCCTCCTCCTTCATGTTCTATTTCTTTGTTGGGGGTTGCACTTTTCATTTTGTCTTATTCATTTTTTTCCTATTCATTTAAATGTGACTATAGTTGACATTGTAATAAGTCACCCTTAATTAATAAAAAGGGGACTTAATTCTATTCCTAGGAATACGAAGAGTCACATGAGAAACCCTTGATAACAAAAATCACCAATGATTTTTGCTATTCTCCATTTCCTCCTATTTTTACCTTCTCCAAGCCCTAATTCAAGTTTAAAACTCCTACTTTTGACCTTTTCTCCTTCGTATCTCATTTTCTGATCTCATTTTGTTTGTCACTCCTCCGACAATCTCTTATTCTTCTTATCAAGCAATTGTCGCCCACTTTATTACATCACCCGCTCGAGGGGGCACTCCCTTAGCACAATCTCGACCCACTGGGGCATTTGAATGTTTCGCTGGGGAAAATCATGTTGTCCACCACACTTCTTTATCGTTTGTTCACCGATCTGCATGCGTCTATTATCTTTAAGGTGTTATTACTTCATAATAACACTTTAAAGAGGGGCGAATGTAAACACCCTAATACATCACATTACACATTCTAAACCTCTAAAATCACCCCATAATTACTTCACAATACATTACGACCATTTTCAACCACTGTAAGCCACTTTTGAATATATTCCGCTATTTTTTCGATCTTTAATGACATTTTACCACATTATCTTGAATAAACTTCTATTATCTCTATCGCTCGCACATAACCCAAAATCATTAAATATTTGTACTATAAACCATATTACACTGTATATAACCCATTCCTAGGATTAATTAATTAATCATATTAATCTTATTATTCATCCCCTATCCCATTAGCGAATTTTATTAGCTTCTTTCGTATTAAAATAATTAAATAACTCCTACACATATCCATTTTCACCTCACCTCTTATCCACTTTCACTTCACTAATTAACATCTCAAGTTAACTAGAGCATAACAATTCAATTAAAGATTAAATCATTAAATATATGCAAGAGGACAAATTTAGATTAAATCAAACCATGCATTTGAGTTAACTAAACATATCTCATAAAGCATGACATTCCAAGATTAAAGTAACTCTCCCCCAAACTAAAACTCGCGTCACTTTTTTGGGTGAATAAGAAAAAAAACATGACTTTAATATTTCAATGCAAATGCTGAAAATATTCAAAAGACATGCCACCTTTGCCAACTCAATGATAACTCACTCAATCAAGCTCAAAACAAAAGTTTATGTTGCCAATCAAATTGGAAAATCTAACAAATCTCTCCAATCATGCTTTAGTTAGCTTCAGATCAGAAAAATCAATCACAAAATTCAAGGATTTGGGATTCTCTTCCCTCATCTACAAATAAACACCCATTCTCTCCATTTTTCATCATTGGAAGATTGTGAATATTTGTTGTTATTGTGTCAAATTTCCATTCAATTTTACACGTCGTTACACTGTCCATTATCTGCTAATCAATTTAATCATCAATCATTTTCATTGCTCATAATTGAAATCCACTTCCATTCTGAACATTTCTTGGAGCATCCACATCCAAATGGTCTAGAGATTCAACAAGCTTGGTGCTTCATTCCAAGCTTTAGTCAATCTCATTTGAGGTTGTAAGGAGGTACGAAGGAAGGATCATGTTTGCATTATTTTTTGTTTCTTTCCCTTATTTCACATTTTCTTTGTATACAACCCATTTATTTAGTAGCATTAATTTGGAGATTTTCATATCTACTAACACATATTGTAGGCGATCCAAATCTAGGTGTACAAACACGTAGAGCAATTGTTTTCTTGGTTTTTTGCTTGGAGTTATTGTCCCCTATGCTCCAATGTAACTGACTTTAAATATTAGTCGTGCCATGTGTGCCAACATTTAGTCTTAATATATCATGTTTTAATGCTCAGTGGTATTTCATATTTTCATTGTGTTTACAGTTTTTTTTGTAATAGTTTAACACTCATATTATTAAAACATAAAATATTGTAACTACTGTGGTCCCAAAAACTAAAAACTCAAAACTTTTTAGGTAGGTGACTATTGAAACAAATTTAATACTCAACATTGTATTAAACATGATAATCATTTGTATTAATTATTGATATCTAAATTTGTAATGACATAGTTATGAATTAATTTTAATTGAAATATTAGTTTGTTCAAGTGAAATGGTAATGTTAAAAGGGAAATAAAGACAAGGTTTTCATACTCTATTACATTCTAGAACAAATATCAACCGAAATGGAAATGTTAAAAGGGAAATTAATATTTTAAATCAAATGAAAATAATTTTGCTTTGCTTGTGGACTATTAAAAATTGCTTTTTTAATTGTTAAGTCTACATATGATTCTAGACAACCTTGCAACTCATGTGTTTTATGTTTGCACATTAATGTATTCAATTCAAAATTATCCTGGGTTTGCATTTTGTAACCCCATTCAGTTCACTCATGTTGTTATCACCTTATGCCACATGTGTGAGGCTTTATTGGAAATCTAATCGAAGGTGAAAAGATGGCTCCCCGGGCCTACTTGTGTTCTTGCATAACCAATTTTTTTTATCAAACATTCTTATGGTCAAAATTCTACGCAATCAACACTTAGTAAAGTAGGGATTTTAATTATTGGGGATTTTCAACTGGGTTGACCATCTCCCTTGGCTTCAACAATTATATCCCCTTCAAATACATTAATGTTGCTTGCACCTTGCACCATGTGTTATGAGGTTCATTTAAAATATAGTCTAAGGTGAAAATTCTAAAGCGTTTCACTAATGAATTTGTTGTCATCTTTTGTTGAATTCCCTAAAAATTTGTCACTTCTTTCTTCGACAGATTCATCAAAATTGTGTGGGGTCGAAAATGAGTCCTAGAGCCTCTTATGTTGTCACATAACCCAAGACCCATGTTCATTACCCCTCTTCCTCTTGAATTGTTTCACCTTCATTCCTTCCACTCTAACTTCTTTAATGCCTTCCTTCCATTGGCCCCATATTACTTTCCCTTGTTGACTTACGTTTAGGAATGAATTTATCCCATCGTAAAACACTATCTTTTGGTAATAGGTTTATCATTTTGATTGGTGACACAAGGCAATGATCCTTGTCAAGGATATACCTTCGTGTAATGGGGATTCATATGGAACAACCCTTTGGAGAAGATTTCAAGTGTTTGTCACTTTGTAAAAAATATTCATCCTGCAAGGTTTTAACCTAACACAACAATCTATAAAGCTCGAGTCTAACATTGTATAAAACCAATTATAGGATATTGGAGGTCTTACAGAGAAAGACCATGTTTCCACATTGGTTGCTAAAGTCCACTCCCTTAGTAACCAATACATTTTTGTTACCTTTCATTCCATTGCTACTCAAAGATGGCTTTATGTTCTTATATCAAATTCAAAAAAATAGAAGGCATGCACCTACAAAAAAAATCTCTGTCAAGTAGACATTTACAACTCATGTCTATTCAAATATAACTCCCCAATCCCTTCAGATTTATTTTCCTCTCTTATTCCACTTGCTGACACTCATTAATATCCCTATCAACCTCTCCATTGGGTTGCCTTACTTATTGAATTAAACAAATGATAAACTAAGTCATGACATATAATTACACCAGAAGGCATCTTCTATGGAGTTGCCTTTGCTGGAAAATGTCTATTTTATGATGCACCTTTTCTGACAATAATTTTTCTGGCACAATTTCCCAATGACATTTATCAGCAAGTCATTTCATACCTCATTGCATTATGCTTCCCAATAATTGCATGTATTTTTATTTAATAATTGCTAATATCCTAGTATAATTTATTTATTGTCCAACATTTGCTCACAATCCTAATAGTGGGTTAATTGTTTTTAGTCTCAACTTTGTCCATCGACAAGTCTGTAACATTAGTGGTGTCATAGAGAGAAGAAAGAGTACCAACACGGGAGAGAAGAGTTAGCACTGGTGTTAGTATAGGAACATCTACTTGCAAAAAACATATCATGACTTAAGTAAATCATCTATTTAAATTTCCATTCTAAAATAAAACACTGAGTGTAAAATGATCCATATTAAAACTAAAACTAACATTACAAAAATTGAATAAAATAATTAATACTTTTTATAATATACTAAACATAAACTATGATTCAATTTGATTTGAATTAAATATATTTCAGAGTAACTATTATAACAAATGATGTATAAATGATAAAATACAGTAATGACACAAGCAAACAAGCATATATAATGTGAAATCCTAACCAAAATGGATCGATAGATGGACTTAGCTAATTTTGAAGTGAATTGGAGATGATCTGGGCAGGTACAAGTGTTGAATAGGTTGGAAACAACGTTGTTACTGCTCACTACAAAATCTAGAACTTAGGAACAGAGCTAGATAGGGGCGCCCAGTGTAGGGCAAAGGCGTCTGGGCGTTGGTGGTCGTGCAAAAGCTCAAGATCTTCTTTCTTCTATGTTGCAAGGGTTTCACTATTTATTCCTTTTGATCGCTTAATATTCTCACATTGATCACAAAAGATACCTATAGCCTGCAAGAAAGAAGTTCACTTGCACATACCCACAAACCACATCAAACCTGAAAAGGAAAATACAAAATGGGGAGTCAAGCTGACCCCGATGGTCGCTCAAGGAGTGAACTTACTGCCAAATTCTGCACTACATCTCAAACTCCATGTAGTTCTTTTGTGTGTGTGTGTGTGTATAAATGGTGCCCTAGGATGCCCTTGTGCAAGTTACACATTGATAGTGGGCTAGATCTAGAATGTAGCAATGTATAATATGTGTGGGTGGAATAGAATAGAATTCCCCTCCTATGTAATGTGTGCAAAAGTGATGTAATCCCTGTCCCTTGTATGGATGCTAGATGAATTCCTTTGAAGTGCTTTAGTGCCTTTGGATGTAAGCTTAGGTGGTAATAGTAATGCTTAGTGTTTGGTCCCTATTTTTTAGAAGTAACTAAGTATATATATGAGTCCCTTGTTTGAATTTCATAATTGACAACTAGAAGGCTGACCCATAAGTAAAAAAGATGCCAAAAAGATAAAATAGACCCAAAAAGAGTGAGTAAAGGTAAATAGGGCCAGGAGCGCCCAGTATAGACAAAAGCACTTGGGTGCTGGTGTCCTAATTGGGCACTAGTGTCTGAGGCCATAAAGGATAAATCAGTCAAGTTCTGTCAGAGCCATAGGGCATGTAAGACCACACAGAAAGCAAGAAACAAAGAAAATATGCCAAAGATAGTTGTTAACTACTAGTTTTATTGCTTAAGAATCATATATACATTAGTATGCTTTTTAGACCTAGAAATGTACACAAGTGTGTGATTGTGTGTCTACAAACTAATATATTAATTTTTTTATGTCTATTTCAAAATAAATTTATTTTATGATATATCTTATCCTCTATCACGAATTAAAAAATCAATAGTGATTATATATGTAAGGGAATTTAAGATGTGGTAAGTATTTTCTTTAAATTTTAAAAGGTGAAATACTTATACATGTGTATAGAGAAATCGTTTCAAGTTCGTTTCTTGTGCAACCTCAATTAATTATCATTTTTTGTAGGTTTTTTGTTTCCATCATGTTTCGTGTGTCTAGTAACATAGGTGTTTGCTTTATGATCAATGGGATCTGTGGAGACATCATGAATAAGGAAAGATAGGGTGGTTTGAATTTTGACAAGGATCTACCTTCTCTAAGAGAAAACTACGGGGCCCTGTCAAATGTTGTAGTTGTAAGTGCCCTTAGAGATATGTATGCGAGATGTGGAACATGCAAGAGCCTCATTTCAATATTTGCATTGGGATTGCTTCCTTACCCTCCAAATGAGATATATCGAGGGCATAATGACACTAGAATTATTGCATGTATGAACCACTTTTTCTTTAGGTTGCAAAGAAGGTGGTTTGTTTGACAAGACTATGTGAATATACTCATATTCTCTATTAGCTACAACCTAATGTCTATTGGAAAGGCATCACACTCAAGAATTGGTCTTGCTTATTGCAAGCATGCACTATACTTAAGCACTTGTTAAAACTTTAATGATTAGGTGAAACAATAGTGAAGATAGTAGGAGGACGGAGGTTTGCAGTTTTGATATGTGCCTCCTTCAATTAAATCGTCTCCACATGGCATGGCGTGATTGAGATTTGCAGTGGATGACATTAAATTTTATGAATATTTGTTTGAATCACAAGAATGGAGGAAGGAGGGTAGTGCTGGTAGAGGGGTAGAGTCCAGGATGTAACCAAATTTAGGGGCATTGTACTGAGGGGGTAAACCATTCCAGTACCTCACACAATTGTGCATCTCAAACTTCTTAGCAATAGAATTTTCATAACTACTAAAATTGTACATTGTCGTTCAAATCTCAGATATGTTGTGGATGGGGGAGGTAAGGTATTTTAGAGGAAATAAGAAAAAAATAGGGGGGAAAAGTTGTAATTACACAATTTGAACATATAACATGAAATGAGGTTCGATTTAAGGTAAGAGGAATTTATAGAAGTTTATAAGAGTGGAGAGGTGGATGCACCTTGATCGAGAACTTAAGAACTTAGAAGAATAAATAAATGGAAAAAATCATACATGCACACGATACCTGGATTGTCAACTTTGAATCTGAGGGTGATCCATCCATTAAGAGGAATGCCCACGGTGTTGTATTTTGGGGAATCCACCAGATTGAAGTTGAGTAGGTGCTTGCGAGGGTCAAATTTCTCAAACCATTCTCCCACCATGTAGAATATGTAGCCATAAACAAGTATGGGATTCTTGTCAGTAATGTAGAGGTTTCTTCCTTGAAACACCACATGGACCATCAAGTTGTATTCCAACACTTTCATTCTCATTGTGTTGGTTACATGAATGCACAAATGTTGGGGGTATGCTCTGCCCTATGTAATTGAATACCTCGGGAGTAGATGGGGGACAATTTGTGCTAAGAACACCATTTCTAATGTAGTAAATACCATCTTTCTTTTCTTGACACCCTAAAAGACAACCATATACTTCATTGCATAGTAGCGAGAGATTAAAAAACAAGCAAGGCAATAGAAAAACATTAGCTATCAAACTTCGACTGGAAGCTAAAGGAAGCAGTGTTGTAATTCAATACACTCTCTTCCTCCATGCCTCTATCACCCTCTTCAAAAGAAAAAACTCCTCTTTTCTCATACATGACTAATAATAGCAACATTTAACTATTCAACTCTTAAGCGAATATATGGAGTGGGTGGTAGAAAAAGTGAAAATTGAAAAGGAGAGGAATATGTTTGATGGAAATGGAGAGTTGCTTAGTCATTTCACAATGAAATACAAACTTTGAAACTGGGTATGGACATCTGCCAAAACACTATAGAGAAGAGACTTATTTTACTTACAAGTGTCCTAATAGATATATATGAAAAATGTGGAAGCATATGAATTATTCAACAAAATACCTAACAAAGCAGTAATATATAGACTCCATTGACAACAAATACAACAAATAAACCTTAATACATATATTACACTGTAACAACTATCACATGACGAACACGGATCAAGTTTGTATTATTGTTTGTTTCTTTTCCTTATTTTCACATTTTCTTTGTATACAACCCATTTATTTAGTAGCATTGATTTAGAAATTTTCGTATCTATTAACACATCTTGTAGGTGATCCAAATCTAGGCGTACAGACACATAGAGCATTTTTTTCTTGGTTTTGTGTTGGGAGTTATTGTCCCCTATGCTCCAATCTAACTGACTTTAAATATTAGTCGTCCGTGTGTGCCAAAATGTAATATTAATATATCATGTTTTAATGTCACAAGGTTTTTCCTATTTTCATTGCATTTATAGGTTTTTTTGCAATATTTTAATGCTCATATTATTAAAACATAAATAAATGTAACTACGGTAATCCCAAAAAGTAAATAACTAATACTTTTTAGGTAGGTGGCTATCGAGACTAATTCAATACTCAATATTGTATTAAACATGATAATCGTTTGTATTTCATTAATTTCTAAATTTGTAATGACATAGTTACAAGTTAATTTTAGTCAAAATGTTAGTTTGTTCGAGTGAAATGGTGATGTTATAAAGGAAATAAGGACAAGGTTTTCATAGTCTATTCCAATCTAGAACAAAAATCAATCGAAATGAAAATGTTAAAAGGGAAATAAAGATTTTAAATTAAAAATAAATAAATTGGTTTTGCTTATGGACTATAAAATTACTTTTTTAATTGTTAAGTGTACACATGTCTAGACAACCTCAAAAATCATGTTTTTATGTCTATACATTAATGTATACAATTCAAAATTATGTGTTTACATGGTCTTTGAGAGATAGGAGAAGGGGGGATTTGAGTTACTGGGAGCTTTCAATTGGGCTTACCGTATCCCCTGGGTTTGCATTTTGGAACCCCTTTTATTTCACTCGTGTTGTGATCACCTTATGCCACATGTGTGAGGCTTCATTGGAAATCTAATCGAAGGTACAAAGATAGTTCCCTGGCTTGCCACATTCTTGCATAACCAAAAAAATTGATTAAACATTCTTATTGTTAAAATTATAGGCAATCAACACTTATTGGAGGAGGGATTTGAATTGTTGGGGATTTTCAACTTGGTTGACCATATCGCTTGGCTTCGACAATTGTATCCCCTTCAAATCCATTAACGTTGCATGCGCCTCATGCCACGTGTTACATGGTTCATTTAAAATATAGTCCAAGGTGAAAATTCTAAAGCCTTTCACCAATGAATTTGTTGTCGTCTTTTGTTGAATTCCCTAAAAATTTGTTGCTTCTTTCTTCGACAGATTCATCAAAATTGTCTGGGGTTGAAAATGAGTCCTAGAGCCTCTTATGTTCTCACATAACCCAAGACCCATGTTCATGACCCCTCTTCCTATTGAACTATTTCACCTTCATTCCTTCCACTCTAATTTCTTCAACACCTTCCTTCCATTTGCCCCATATTAATTTCCCTTGTTCACTTACGACTAGGACTGACTTTCTCCCATCGTAAAGCACTATCTTTTGGTAATAGGTTTATCATTTTGACTGGTGACCTGAGGTAATGCTCCTTGTCAAGGATATACCTTCGTATAATGGGGATTCACATGGAGCAACCCTTTGGAGAAGCTTTCAAGTGTTTTTCACTTTGTGAAAAATCTTCTTCCTGTAAGGTTTCAACCTAACATGACAATCCACAAAACTTTGGTTCAACATTGTATAAAGCAATTATAGATATTGGAGGTCCTGAAGGGAAAGACCCTGCTTCCACATCGGTCCCTAGAGTCAACTCCCTCAACAACCAATGCATTTTTTTTGCCTTTCTTATTCTGTCGCTACTCAAAGATGGCTCTGGGTTCTTATATCAAATTTGAAAAAATAGAAGGCGCACACCTAAAAATGCCCCAACAATTCTTTGCCAACTAGACATTTACAACTCATGTCTACTCAAATATAACTTCTCAAGTCCTTCAGATTAATTTTCCTTTCTTGTTCCACTTCGTGACACTCATTACTATCCCTATCGACGTCTCCATCAAGTTGACTTAGCTATTAAATTGAAAAAATGGTAAACTAAGTCATGACATATAATTACGCCAGAAGGCGTTTACTATGGAGTTGCCTTTGTTGGAAAATGTCTATTTTTTGATGTACCTTTTTTGACGATAGTTTTTCTAGTACAATTTCCTAGTGACATTTATCGACAAGTTGTTTCATACCTCATTGCATTATGTTTCCCAACAATTTCATGTATTTTTATTTAATAATTACTAATATCCTAGTATATTTTATTTTTAGTCCACCATTTGCTCGCAATTCTGATAGTGGGTTAATTATTTTTGGTCTCAACTTTGTCCATCGGTGGGTCTGTAACATCAGTGGATCCATAAAGAGAAAAGAGAGCACCAACATGCGAGACAAGAGTTAGCACTACTATTAGTGTAGGAACATCTTCTTGTGAAAAAACATGTCATGAATTAAGCAAATCATCTATTTAAATTTCCATTTATAAGTGTAAAATGATCCACATTAAAACTAAAACTAGCATTACAAAAATTGAATAAAATAATTAATAATTTGTAATAATATATTAAACATAAACTAGTATAATAATTTATTTATGTCCTATTTCAAAAGGAATTTATTTTATGATATATCTTATACTCTATCACAAATTAAAAAATCATTCATGATTATTTATGCAAGGGAATTTAAGATGTGGTAAACTGTACATTTTCTTTAAATTTTAAAAGGTGAAATAGTTATACATGTGTATAGAGAAACTATTTCAAGTTCATTTCTTGCACAACCTCAATTAATTATCATTTTTATAGGGTTTTTGTTTTCATCATGTTTCATGTTTTGCGTGTCTGGTAACATAGGTGCTTGCTTTATGATCGATGGTTATCTATGGAGACATTGCGAATAAGGAAATTTAGGGTGGTTCGAATCTTGGCAAAGATCTACGTACCTTGAGAGAAATTTACGGGGCCATATTAGATGTTGTAGTTGTAGGTGCCCTCGGAGATATATATGCGGAATGTGGAACATGCAAGATCCTCATTTCAATAGTTGTGTTGGGCTTGCTTCCTTTCCCTCTAAATGAAATATATTGAGGGCCTAATGACACTAGAATTACTACAGGTATGAACCACATTTTCTTTGGGTTGCAAGGAAGTTGGTTTGTTTGACAAGATAACATGCGAATATACTCATATTCTTTATTGGCTACAACCTAATGTCTGTTGGAAAGGCATCGCACTCGGGAATTGGTCGATATGTACTATACATAAATACTTGTCAAAACTTTAATGATTAGGTGAAATAATAGTGAGGATAACAGGAGGATGGAAGTCTATAGTTTTGGTACGTGCCTCCTTCAATTGAATCGTCTCTATTTGGCATGGTGTAATTGAGATTTGCAGTGGATGACATTAAAATTTATGAATATTTATTTTGAATCATTAGAATGGAGGAAGGAGGGCAGTGCCAATAGAGGGGTAGAGTCCAGACTGTAACTAAATGTATGAGCATTGTGTTGAGTGGGTAAACCATTGTAGTACCTCACACAATAATGCATCTCAAACTTCTTAGCAATAGAATTTTCTTAAATACTAAAATTTTACTTTGTTGTTCAAATCTCAGCTATGATGTGGATGGGGGAGGCAACGTATTTTAGATGAAACAAGAACAAAATTTGGGGGGGGGGGGGGGGGTGAAGTTGTAAATACATAATTTGAATATACAACAGGAAATGAGGCTCAATTTAAGGTAAGAGGAATTTATAGAAGTTTATAAGAGTGGAGAGGTGGATGCACCTTGATCGGAAACTTAAGAACTTGGAAGAGGAAATAAATGGAAAAATTCATACATGGACACAATAGTTGGATTGTCAACTTTGAATATGAGGGCTGTCCATCCGTTAAGAGGAATGCCCACGGTGTTGCACTTTGGGGAATCCACCAGATTGAAGTCGAGCGGGTGTTTGCAAGGGTCAAAGTTCTCAAACCCTTTTCCCACCATGTAGAAGATGTAGCTATGAACAAGTATGGGATGCTTGTTAGTAATGCAAATGTTTTTTTCCCTGAAACACCACGTGCACTGTCGAGTTGTATTCCAACACTTTCATTCTCATTGTGTTGGTTACATGAGCTTACAAACGTCGGGGTATGCTCTGCCCTATGTAATTTAATAACTCGGGAGTAGATGGGGGACAATTGGTGCTAGACACACCATTTCTGTTGTAGTAAATACTATCTTTCTTTTCTTGATACCCTAAGAGACAACCATATATTTCATTACACAATAGTGAGATATTAAAAAAATAAACAAAGTAATAGAGAAACATTAGAGAGCGAACTTTGACTAGAAGCTGAAGAAAAATGAGAGTGAGAGTGTTGTAATTCATTGCACTCCCTTCCTCCATGCCTCTATTACCCTCTTCAAAAGAAAAATCTCCTCTTTTCTCATGCACGACTAATAATAGCAACATTGAACTATTCAACTCTCAAGCGAAAATATGGAGTGGGTGGTAGAAAAATCAAAAATTCAAAAAGAGAGGAATATGTTTGATGGAAATGGAGAGTTACTTAGTCATTTCACAATGAAAGACAAACTTTGAAACTAGATGTGGACATCTGCCAAAAACACTATAAAGAAGAGATTTTTGTTAGATATTTTACTTCCAAATGTCCTAATAGATATATATGCAAAACGTGGAAACATATGAATTATTAAACAAAATACCTAACAAAGAAGTGGTATATAGACTCCATTGACAACATATACAGCCAATAAATGTTAAGACATATATTACACAACTACTATCACATGTCAAACATTCCAGCCAAACAATTCGTGGGCAATGCTAGGTAGTAGATTACCCTATGATGTTTTAACACCGAATTCATGAGATTCCTAGATTCCTCGTAATTCTCCGCGAACACGCTGTACCCGCCATTTTCATCATCTCCTTTTTGACCCAACTATAAATATAGACAATCTCTATCAGCGGCAGCGGTTGTCACGGACATAGGCGAGAACTTTGACATAGACTGTAATTTTAGCGGGCGATTAAACGTGGTCATGGCAGGAGAACATGAGCATTTGAAAGCTCTTCCTTCCCGGGGCTGCTTCTCAGCCGCTTTCAACCCATCCAATTCAGTAAGTCATTTTCTATTAGATCTAAATTTGCCGTTATTGGTTAAACCATGAGGAAATTAATGTTTTGGAAACGAACCGGAGTTTATTTGATTGGCAAATCGTGGTTTTCGTAGCTTAATGACGAATTCGCGACATACGGGGACTTTTCGCTTTTTTTTCGTTTGGTATTGTGTACCGTTAAATGATCATAACATTGTTTCTAGGTATATAACGGTGGATGATGACGGGATTGAGCAGTGTTCTTGCTAGTTTTTTTCAGTTTTCAAATGAGAGCAGTTTTGATGCCATTCGTAGTTGATATTACTTCAAAAAGATAAAGGCAAAAAGTTTACCAACACGCCAATTGATGAATGAATTGAAACATGGAATCCTTTACACTTGGCTTTATCCGAATTTGTACCCCTTGGGTTTCGACCTCATTCCCCAGCTCGGAGTGAGCCTAGTGTAGGGAGTTTTGTTTTAACTGTCTTTTGACTCTTTATTATTAGAAGGGAAATTAGTTCTGACTTAGGGTTTAATTTCACTGGAAGACCTAAATGGCCAGGGTTTGATGGAATTGGTCCCGGTGCTGCACATACATAGGAAAATGAAAAGTTGATTTTAGGTCATAGATTGCTTGCATGTTAACATGGCATATAATACCCCGTTGTGGAAACAGCTGGTTATAAAAAAGTAAAGGTAAAGATAAATTTAATCTGCAAATGAGGACCTATTAATCTGTTTTTAGGTTGTCGAGCCTCATGCTCAGAGTCAAAAGAGTTTTGGCAAAGCTTGGAGAGACTTGTCAAAATTCAGAGGATCGATCCATTTGCTGGAACATAACTATGAGGCTCAGCTTGTAATCGATAAGAGTAAGACCAATATGCCAAGCAATTTTACTAAGATTGAGAAATGTGATTGGAGGGGTTCCACATAAGAAATAGATTATATATATATGTATATATACATATATATACATATATATGTATGTGAATATTCTTGTGTTATATGGTATTATATTGAAAGTCCAAGTTTAATACCAAAAGCAAGGTAGGTTGAATATGGTCAAGCCAGATTCCTTTGTATGAAAAAATAAGTATGCTGGGTTGTGTTAGACACATACAAAGCAAGTATAAAAACATTAAATAAACACTAACTAATGAACTATTAATTAATGTATATTAGTTATTTGTGTATAACTTCCTCACTTGAATATGCAACTTCTTATTTGGTAAAAGACAAACACACACGAGTATGCCATGTGCCTTCCATTTCTCTTCATTATCTCTCTCTTATACTTCTTAGCATTGGTATCAGGTGTTCGGGGAATCCCAAAGGGTACAAATTGTGGAAAAGAGAAGAAGAGGGTTGTGTGATCATCTTGCAAAGAATATTCACAATTTTGCAAAGATCAATAGATCGTTAGGGTAAGGTCTTAAATTGTCATAAATCATGATTTAAGTAGTTGCAGATGTTTTGAAGGCAGAGACGAACCAAACAAACTAGTTGTTTATGAGTAGGGCATGGGTTGAAGGAAAATGAGCACGGGATATATAGTCAGTTGTGAATGTGAGTTGTAGGAGGAAAAGCCATGTTTCCAGTTGCGATTTGTAGAGAAAGGACATCATGGTAGAAAGAGTTGTGGCAGGAGGATGTCATGGCAATTTTCAAGGAGAAATGTAGAAGAAGGTCGACTGCGCAAAAGAAAAACACGAAGATTTCAAGTTTCAGTTTTAAAATTGCGATTTATAGAGACCATACATTTATGATTTTTTTCCCTATCAAAGGAAGATCTAAAGTTTGTAGAGGAAACATGAAGACATTTGTAGAGTATGCAAACTTGAACGTGCTAGACATAGAAAGAAATAAATCATGATTATTAGGCTAGTTAGAGACACATGATGTTGTGGCTCTTTGTGGTGGGAAGTTTAGACCAAAACTTGAGAATCAGATACACCAAAAACCATTTTTTAAAATCTGATTTTGTAGAGATCAATAAACACAAGCGAAGGCACGGATGACAATGCAGCTTGCAAAAGGGAAAAGAAACGGATTTGCAAATGTTGTTACAAATTTTTATGTGCTGACCAAAAATTTGTGTGAATAGACAGAGTGTGTGGGCTTTGCTGACCAAAACAATTTATTGAAGGCCAATAATCATGGCATCATGGTCGAATGATAGTGCTACTTGTTGCCGGTTCTTTGATTCTAGCGAATCCAAACATTTTACTTTTCAAAAGATTTGATATGTAAAATTTACCACAAATACAAATCTCTCTGATTCAGTTCCATTAGTTGATTGGCGAACACATGCTAGAGAAGGGATAGGCGATATCCACATAATATTACATGATGTTGAAAAATTCATGGTTAGGGATGTTAGGCATGTTAAAAACCTCTTGTCTATTAGTCTGTTAACTGAAAATCTCAACATCATCGCGAACTTCTCTGGGAAAAATGTATAGCGTTTGATGTCAAAGTGGATCGGGTAGTTGCCCAGTCATTGTGTAAGGTAGGGTGGCTCTTATAGGCTTATTGAGCTTGCTGCACTCAATTTACATTCATAAGTTGTGGAGGGCAATACCGGAGTTTTGTGGCATGAGAGATTTGGACATCTCAACCTTCAGTACCTTTAGGTAAACTTAGAAGAGATAATATAGTTTTGGGTTTTTTGACTATCCAAGAGAAATATGATATGTGTAGAGGGTGTGTAGCTAACAAGCAGAAGCAGAAGCCATTTCCTATTGAAGGTGCTTTGGAGTGCAAAGGGGCTCTTAGATCTCTTTTATGCCGATCTTTGCTAGCCATCTTGGAAATTGCCAACAATCCTTGGTTGGAGGTTCTATTGTTGGTTGATGATTTCTTTAGGAAGATGTGGGCCTATTTGTTGAAAAAGAAGTTTGACTATTTTACAATGTTTGAAAAGTTCAAAACATTGGTGGAAAACCATACAAGCAGACAAATCAAAACACCTAGATTCGAAAATATGGGTGAATTCACTTCCAAGTAGTTCAAATACTATTGTAGCAAGGAAGATATTCAACGACAATTGATAGCCTCATACACTCCATTGTAGAATGGGATTGTTGAGAGGCAGAACAAAACTACCATGGAGATGGCTCAATCCATGATGCACAATAGAGCCATGTCGTAAACAAATATTGGGGAGGAAGCAATGAACATGATGGTGTATATCCTATATAGGAGTCCTTGCAAAGCTTTGCAAGATGTCAAACTTGAGGAAGCTTGGTCTGAAATCAAACTTGAGGTAACAACTTTTCGTGTTTTTGGTTATGCTACATATACTTTGGTTTATGATAGAAAAAGTAAACTAGATTCCAAGAGTACAAGATATTTCTTTACTGGCTATGTTGACCAATCTAAGGCCTATAGACTTATTTATCTTACAAGATAATCATTAGTCGAGATGTTGATGTGAAGGAGTCAAAATCCTTCTTTGTTTGTATCCAACAAACAATCTCCGAGGTACCTGAATCTATTGTTGCGGGTCCTTTGAAAGATGAGGGATCTAGTTTGTATAGTACTTGTTCACAGATTCCAGTACAACCAAATGGCGCCCATGACTGATATTTCTAATACTTGGTCTATCAACACGAACTTGCCAAAATTGGTCAACAATCTGAATATGATTCAATCATCATAGGGTTCTCAAGTACAACAAATGCCTAGGTGACTTTTACTCCACTATACAGGAATGTGAGGATGAAATCCCTCAAAGATGCATAGGCCTAAGAGGACTGGATGAAAGGTTGTTGATTCAGCCGAGCATGTTCACGCTTTCTTTTTGTTTATGATCTTTTTATGGTACTTGAACCACAAGATATTTCAAAGCAAAAGCATCAAATATGAATGGGAGATTACCATGCAAATTGAATTTGAGGCCTTCATGAAGAATCATACTTGAAAGTTGGTGGAATTACCTCTAGGTAAACAACCCTTGGATGCAAATGGGTGTGTACAAGGTGAAATGCAAAGCCAATGGTACTTTGGACAAGTACACGGATGGTCTTGTTGCGAAAGGCTTTTCACAATAGGACGAATCGACTATGAGGAGACTATTGCTCCCTTGTATAAGATGGTCACATTTTGGTTGAAAGCACAATGGAAGTTGTTTCAAATGGATGTAAAGAGCGCTTTTTGAATGAAGATTCAGACGATGACGTTTACATGGTGCAGATTTAAAGGTTTTTTGGGTACATGGTCACAATCATCTGGTTTGTTGGTTGCAATTTAGTCCATGTACAAACATAAGTAGGCTCCACGAGCTCACGAGCCTGGTATATTAAGATTGATACATCTCGGATAAGATTATGGATTCAAAAGGAGTTTTTCTGATTCAAAATCTTAATGTCAAAACGATGGTGATGACATTGTGATACTTATTGGCTATGTTGACGATCTTGCCATCATAGGTTGTGGATTTTGTAGTTCAGTGGGTGAAATCATATTTATGTGTTGCTTTTGACATGACTGATCTAGGCCTCCTACAATATTGCTTAGGTGTAGAATTTTTGCAACATCACCGTGCCATTTTGATAGCTTAGGTCAAGAATGCCACAAAAGTCTCTTGAAGAAGTTGGGGATGACAAATTGCAATCCCTCTTCTATGCCTATGGGGGTGAGCTGAAGTTGTTAGCCAATGATGATTCATCATTGGTTGATGAATCACTCTACAGATAAATGGTGGGCAGCCTGATATATCTTACATCCACATGATTAGATTTATGTTTTGTTGTTAACCATATTTCTCAATTTTTGCTCAATTGAAGCTCATACATTGAACAACAGCAAAACGAGTTTTGCGATATGTCAAAGGAACTCTTGACTTTGGCACCCTATATCAAGAGGATATCAAATTTTACATTGATCAAGTTACACAAACTCTGATTGGGGAGGATCAGCAAATACTTGGAGGTACTAGGTACATTTTAATTCCTTTGGTTTAGGAGTTGTTTCATGGCAGAGCAAGCTTCAACACATTGTGGCTATATCTTCCACTGAAGTAAAGTACAAGGCTGCAGTCAGTGCCAGTTGTGAAGTAGTTTGGCTACATCGGATTTTGATTGATCTTCAACTTCCTCTGACTACACCTACTCCACTTTCCATTTTCTGTGAAAATCAGGGTGTTTTGAAGATGGTGAAGAATCTGGTATCTCATGCTCGCGCCAAACACATTGAGATTCATCATCACTACATACGATAGTTGATTGATTTTGGTGATATTTCTCTTCACTTTTGTGCCTCTAATGGATCTAATGATTAAACCTCTTGGACCCATTTTATTTGTGAAATTTCGAGACAAATTTGGCGTAGTTTCTAGTTCAGTCATTAAGGGCGTATTAAAGATATTAAATAAACTATAAGCAATTAGCTATTAGTTAATGTATATCAGTTTTTCATATATAATTTCCTCAATTCAATATGTAACGGTTAATAATATTGCGAGTGTTATCGGATAACTTTTTTATAGCTAATATGTCGAACCTATGGTAAAGGACTTTGCGGACATTCACGGGACTATGTCAAATTTGACGGCCTAAATGACGGTTTTGACTTTTTACAGTGGTCTATTTTTGCAGATTTGCTATTTTTAACAATTTTGCTTTCTTTACAGATTTGTTATTTTTAACAATTTTACTTTTCCGATTTTACATGTTGCCGGCAATTTGTTTAATTACTTTCTCTTGGAGAGCTTGAGTTACAACCCATTGAATCATTTTGCATCCTGAGTTTGTATAGGAGCATAAGATTTATTAATGAATTATTCCACCATGTATTTCTTGTTTGCAAATAAATTCTTGTGATGTGCTCAAACTCTCATCGCATTCACAAATTGTTTTCCACGTGTACTGGTTAGTGTTTGAGTGCAAATAAGAAGCTTTTTGTTTTCACGCCGACAAGGATCGATTCTTTCCAGTATGCAAAAGAAATATCTTCTTTTGATTAAAATAAAACTTTACCAGTTTTATTATTTTTTAAAAACAATCTCAATTCGAGTTAGGATGTCTTCCTTGCGTGACAACATAATTTCTTCTATCAGACGTTGCAAAATAATTTCCGCAAGCCCCTGCACATAAAACACATGATTTATTTTATCTAAATGCAGGCCGTATTTTATTTTAATCCTGAATTTAACCAGTTGGGCGCCTGTTTGGACTGAGTATTCTACTTGGGAATATGTAAAATTTGTTTGCACGCTGCATTTCCTCTCTCCTTACTAGTTGGGCGCCTATTTTTCCTCTTCTAATTTCAACGTGGGCTCTAAATTGTTGTCCTTGCTTCAGGCACCAAATATGACATATTTGTAGACATGGTTAAAAAACAATAAAATAAAAAGGTAAACTTTGTTTTATAAGCCAACCTGTCTGTTTTCTAGGCGACCATATGCCAATGATTTGGCCTGCTTCTCTCTTCCATTTTCAACGTGGGGTCTTCAATAATGCTTTCTCTCTTTAGGCGCCAAGTATGCAGTCTTCATGTGAGCTCTTTTATCAAGAATGCAGATTAATTATTTGCCCTTTCTCCAATGCGTAGACCTGTTGAGCATGTAGGTTTTATAAATATTTTAATTCATTTAAGCAACAACAATAGTGTTTAAAAAAACTAATTTTGTTCCTCCTTGCATGAAAAAAGATCCTTTGACCAGGCGTTTGATGCCAAATCTCCCCAATTTGGTGATTCACCACATATTTACTTTGATTCCAACTTCTATTTCATCTCTGGAATGTGTTTGAAATGCAAAAAGATTCTTCAATGTGCTGCTTTCATGAGAAGTTTGAGTCATGTGCTCTGGGAAAATTTGATTCATGTACACGCGAGGAAGAAAGAGGTTGAAACTAAGTAGAAAGCAATGGTCAATTGATTTTATGTATAACTATTTCTGGAATTTTGGGAAGTGAGAATTAATCGTATTTTTTGCCTCTTACTGAACTAATTTGAGAACCTAAGCAAATATTTTAATCTCACAGTAAACTAATATGGAAAGCAAAGATCTAGGAGCTTTAGCATCCATTGCAGTCATCTCTTTAAGTTAAGAAAATTGTATCAATTTAGCCAGTCAACAAATAACTTGAGATTGCGAGTTGGTATACAAAGACATGAGAAAGATATTCATTACTTGATCAAGCTTGACACCAATTAGTTCAAAATGTGCATTATTCAAAAGGGCTATCTGAGAGGACTGGATTTGAAGCCATGATAATCCTCTTTTATGTGTTAAAAGACAAGTAATCTTTATGAAATAGTGTAGAGTTTCTCAATCTGTAACAAAATTAACAGGAAATGGGGGCTTCAAGACAAGGAATACAAAAGTACTAAGAGCCATGTCACATGAAATGGGGAAACTACAATGGTTTCCTAAACAAGCACAAATTATTAAAAAGGTCCATTTATATTCATGCCTCCATGTGTACTGTAATAAAGCAGAACTTAGTCCCCAAGGTCTAATCCTAGGCATCTCAAACCTACTCTAGAATGATAATACAAGCTGAAGGAATTTGATCATTCAGTCTCAAACAGTTAAAAGCTCTGTTATGATTTGATCATTTTACGAGCATACGACTAATCAATGGAATTTTATTAGTATTACCATAAGATTACCCATCTTCCCAGGCAACCAACAACTTAGGGTGGGTTAGACTGGACTCATGTAGGATTTTATGCTTACATATCAAAATGGCTTCTATTATAATTGTTATTATATTTTATAGCAGGTATGCAACATGACTCTTCTATTTTTATGTACGAGAAGTAATTGGTTTGACTGTTGGTTAAGTGATTGCTTTGACTGCTGGTTAATGTCTTCTGATTTTTCTGTAGAAGATGTGTGTTGAATGTGTCTTTGATCTCATTGATTTCTTCCTTTCACTCCTCGCATGTGCTCTTAGAGTAGGGGTTGATGAGAGCATGTGAGTCAAGATAAAGTTCATGCCTAGTATCAATTGCAGAATGACATATATCTACTTGAACTATATGCTTGTATAAAATCTGCAAATGTACGGAGCTCTTCATGTATTCTTGTTTACTTCAGATCTCATGATATAAGATTTGCAAATGTATATGTACGGATTTGTAACAAATTTGAAATGTACACATAGATCCTTTTAATGCAATGTTTCATCTATATTCCTACACATACAAAATCAATCACACCCCTGATCAACATCAACTACAAAAGTAATAACTATCCCTCTAAATCAAATAACATATACCTGTTTGGCGTTCACATTGCATTGTGCACATGAAGTTAATGTATATTACTATATTAGTTATTCATGCATAGCTTCCTCACTTGAATATGTAACTTCTTATTTGGTTAATAAGGATGGACACACACGAGTATGCCGGTGTGCCTTTTATGTGCCTTCTATTTCTCTTCATTCTCTCTCTCATACTTATTAACAGTAAGAACAATAATAGAAACAACTAAATATAACAAAGTTGTCTAGGGAAGAAGCACACTCTTGCAATTGAATTCTATGATATAACACTTCTTCTGTGAGATCTTGTCAAACTCTTGTCATCCATATTCCAAAATCCTACATTTAATCTGCATAGTCACGAAGGAACAACCAACAAAAATTCAGACTCAAAATTGTTCCTAATCACAAAACCGCAAATCTCTTTACCACTTTGCTCATTTTAATTTGGTACAAGCCATAAACTTATCCAAAGCCACACTAGCTTGCACCATCTGGTAAAACAGGCTAATGGATTCTGCTTAAAAACCAACTTATCCTACAATCATGGTATTCCATATGGAGACTTAATTAAAAAAAACCATTAGCCATCCAAAACATAGATGCTTGCAAAAACAGCCTGCAAAGCAGCTGAAGTGTGAGACTATTGTGGCAGCTGTTGGAGCTACACAAAAAGTCACAGGATGACCTCAAAAACAACTATTTGCACATTAAAATGTACTACAATGGTCTCCTGTCGCATTGCTGGTAAATATCATGCCAAGCAGTCTATGATGCTGCAAAACAGCCTTGTCAAAAACTTTGTGGACTCGCTACTCCAAATGAGGTTGTTGACCTACAAATGAGGGTTTTTTCGGTCTGTTTTGAAGGTGGTTGATTCTCATGTACACTCAAAGAGTTTCAAGGAATCTCAAAATTCTTGCAAAACTTGGAGCGGCTTATCAAAACTTGGAAGAATCTCTCCAAAACTTGGAGAGTCTTTTCAAAGCTTAGAAGAGTTTTTTAAAAACATGGAGTCAAACTTTTGACTCATTTTGGCTCACTTGCCATTCAGACATGTTGGAGTTATATGAATACTCAACAGGGTTTCAACACTACGCTCTCTGTTAATTAGGTTTCATGGAACCAACTGTGGTATAAAACTTGTGGCAGTAGCCTTTTCAATTGGACTCTGCCCTTAGGAAATTAAAAGTATTGTTTTGAATGAATTGCAGTTTAGGACTATGAAACCCATATTTTTGTTGCAATTTTTTGGCACTTAAGTAGGGGGTAACATTAGATTTGGTATGCACTGGCTAAGCTAGACCTAAAAGTATACTTTGCCCTTTTACTTTATAATGTGACATTGATCATGACTCATGAGATGTCTAATTTCCGTCCCTTAATCCCTCCCATTCCCGCATAAACATGCTGTACCTTCTATTATTTATCCCCTCCCTACCAATATGTTGTATAAGTTTCTATAAATATGTTTTTGGCTTCTAGGAATTGTAGCAAATAAAGTTCTAGCATTCTTCTTAAACACTTTGATAGACGCATTGTCTAATTTTAGTGGGCAATGGAGATGGAAGAAGAGCATGAATATTTGAAAGCTCTTCTTACTTGGGGCTACTTCTCAGCCCCTTTCACCTCTTTAAATCCAGTAAGTTGCAATTTTTATTCCATTAATTTCATTGTTTTTAATAATGTTTCAAATTTTATTGGCCTTAGTCAAAATTAGAAAATCAAGTAGAAATCAAAATTTGCAAGCGAAACAGAGCTCACTTGAATGCCCAAATAGGCTATTGTAACTTAGTGAGGAATTGGCAACATGTGAGCATCTTTTTCCCTTTTTCATTTGTTAAACATGTATTTTTGAGTTCTGTGCACTTCGAAATGCTCAAAAACAGCCTGTTTTTAGAATTTTAATGTGGGTTGTGGTTGGTTTCATTAGTTGTATTCCTCAAAATTTTATGTAGCTTCAAATAAGATCAGTTTGGCTACCACAAGATCAGTTTGGCTACCAGTTGATATTACTGCAAAAGGATAAAGATCAAGGTTCTTTTTAGGCCATGTAATCCGTGTGCAGCTTTGCAGGCAGCGTCACAGCACTTTGTAGCTGCGCATGCCTACACACTCTTCCTTGTGACTTTGTGCTCATCAGCATTGTGATGTCTCATGCTACACACCCAGACTTGCAGTGCTTCGCTGCACTGACACAACACCTCGTAGCATACTGCTCAGCTCCATCATGACTCATACCACATCCTTCACTCCACACCTTGTGTGCAGCCTTGTTGTGCGTTTGCAGTCTACATCTCACAGTACTTGTAGCTTCTTGGAGTATTGTGCTGCTCGCAGTACCGCACAGCGCCTCACAGCACTTCACCGTTGCACAGGACCTTCAAGAATTCAACATTTACACATCAGCATGCCGCTACCCTGTGGCACTCCCCATGTGTGTGCCATGTCAAAATATCTATTCGTACACTGTGTGTTGGAAGTTCAATTGCCATGCCTGCAATAAGACCAACAATCACTCAATTAGGGAGATAAATCATTTCATAACCATTCCCTCTTGTCACTGTCGTCTGTTGTAACCACCTTATTGCAGTAGACTGTATGCATACATATGTAAGGCCTTCAGCCATAGAGTAACATAATGACTGTAGACTAGATAGTAGTGAATACTTGCATGCCCGAGTATGATGTATCTCTCATATGCATTTGCGATGTCATTCCAGTCTAGGTATCTCAGTTAAGGAAGTGTTTCCCCCTTACTTATCAAAGGAATCCTCACTCCCAACCGCACTAAACTTTGTACACCATTGTAGTATTTTCCTATTATTTCCATTGAATAGAAGTCACACTATTTTGCAAAAGACTTACTGCACTCAAATGTGTTTAGTTTCTTATTGTGTCTAGTTCTCCTCAGTCTATAACCCATAGCTTGTCTTCAAGCGCAGGTTTGTCCCCCACACCAGCATCTTGGGCCCGGTGGTGCAGATCACCATGACCTAGCCAACATGCCAAATCGGTGTATGAACCTCTTTTGTTGAAACAAGGGGACTTTTCAATTTACTATATTCAGAGTTGTACCCCTTTGGTTTTGACCTCACGACTCAACTCCGAATAGGCCCAATGGAATGGGTTTTGTTTAGTTGTAAAGTCAAAAGCTCTTACAATTATTATTCCCAGAAAAGTAGATGGTACCAACTTAGATTTATTTTTTGTTGGGTGATTAGAGTGCATTGGGCTTTGAGAGATTGGTCCTGTAATTGTCTATGGGACATGAAAACAATCTATTTAATCAATTGAGACAGGTTACTTTGTGGTTTATTTTGTTGAGTCCTCTCAAGGGAAACAAAAACCATTTTTCGGAGGAGTATGCACTTCTCTCCCTCCCTCCTCCCTCCCTCTCTCTTTAACAACGCCTTGGTAGTCACATGAAGGAAAAAATTATTATTTTTTGATTAGCAGTTGCTAATGCAGAATTTTAGGAACTTTATGAAGTAAATGGTTCCTTGACGTACGGAAGTTCTCTGATACACACTGTCTTTTAAGGAGTTTCCATTTACAATTACCACATGATATGTTTTTAAGGAGCTTGGAGACAAGAATATGTCATGTTGTTATTAAAACTTTCCAACAATAGATCCCTCAAAGATGAATAAACAGTGAAAACACCATCCCATAAACCCAATTCTGATTGGTCATCTGCAACTGCTGCAAACCCAGAGGGGAAAACTATCAATGAAATGTGCAGATGAAAAACACTGGTCCAGATCGTCCAAATGACAATGGAGTCGCCACTAGAGTCTAGACTCTAGAAAAGTAATACATCCTTTGATACTGAAAGAGACTTAACTCAACCGGACAACCTTCCATACAACTGTAGAAACAAAATGCAGACTGCCCCTTGGCAATAATATTTCTTAAGCAAGGGCTGCAAAATGTAAGCCATCGAAAATATCCCTTGTAGACTACAACTGCTGATTGGAGTTTTTTGGGAAAGATTCCAGGTTTTTCTTTCCAAATCCTTTGGGAAAGATTGTAACTCTTGTTGTAGGTGGATTGGAAGTGTTGCGATTAATCTTGAACTTGGTTGTGAGGTCGAAACCTAAGGTGTGCAAAATTCAAGCAATATAAAAACTAGGAATCGCACGTTAGGTGTGCGATGTTAACGCCGAAAAAGAAATAATGGTAAGCGGAAAAGGAAATTGTAGTAGACAACAAAGCACCATGTACCAATCAAATTCAACGAGGAGAAATAACTTAGGAAAATGATGTGGATGGAAAGAAATATCTAAACAATGTTGATGATAGAGGCAGTAACAACATTAAGAAGACATTTCTCAACCTATAAATTTATCCAAAGCATGACTTTCTGGTCGACGTAGAGAAAAACTTTGTGTTGCAAGAAAACCATAATCAACCTATCACGATTCAGTATGCCCCATGCAATTGGTAATGATAGAGTAAAGGGATTTCAATAATTAAAGGTTATGGTTGTCCAGCTGATCATCAATTGCTATCAATACTCATACTTGTAGGAAAATACATGATTTATTTAATTTTATTTTTTTTCTTTACATCACTCTGACGCTTTTACTCTTCTTTTTGCTCGCTCTCTTTTTTTCATCGCACGCTAGAGTTCAGGCCTTCATAGATGGCCAACTTGTTTTCTATAGACACCATGGATCGCAAAATATGAGCACATTCTGAAAACCATGTTCATCTACGACCCAAAAGGAGTTTATTACAAATTCATCTTAGACATTTTTTTGGGTGATGGCATCCTAAACACAAAAGGGTCAGAGGGAGAACACACCATAAAGATCATGAGATCCCTTCTGAACTCCCTCACCTTCAAAATTCACATCATTCTCACCCTCCACCGATTGATTAATAGTATGTTGCTTCCGCTGCTCACTGACGGCTCTCGATCAACCTCATTGCTCCACCTCAAACATCTTCTTCTCCATTTATATTTCCGTAATTGTGTGTTCTCAAGTTCGAGTTAGATTTGGGATGTTTAGAAATCAAATTGCTGGAGATCACCATTAAATAGGCCTTGGATGTGACAATGCTCAGGTAATTTACTTTGTTGGGTTTGTTTGACATGGGTCTATTTTTCCCATTCAGCTTGTATTTTGCTATTAAAAACATAGAGAAATAAACAAAAAATATGATACTTTTGAAGCTATACAATTCATATCACACCTTTTCAACTGCGATGCTATTAATCTAAGGAATATGTATATCGAAATCCCTTAAAAACAACTCTAAAATGTATCCGAACTCTTAAAACTCTGATTTTCCTACATTGAAATTGTCATATTAAGAAAATATTGATAATGTCGTTCAACATCCTCGAACCCAAGCATGCACATAAATTATGGAAAGAGAAACAAAGAAGAATGACAACAATGTGAAGTAGACACACATTCCTCTGCGTAGGTATAAGCATTTGAACAGGTCTTGGCGATTACATTCTAGGAACAAAATAAGGAGCTTGCACATTAAGCTAGCTAAACGATGAGTTCTTTTCAAGAGCGACCGATGAAGACAATGCCTCTGTTGGGTTAGGATTTAAATTTTTGAAGCTTTTCAACAGTGCATCGTCTTCCTCATTTTGTGTTTTCTCTGAAAAAATTTATCCATGGATTTCTTCAGGGGCAATGATTACATCACTTGTTTGCGTTGTAAATGCATTGATGGTTTTCCTGGGCACTTTAGGGTTCCCTTGGTTCCCTTGGTTAAATTCCTCCAGATGCTGTTAAACCTACAAAAAAAATTAGTTTTTGGAAAGAGAACGAAGAGGGAGAAACAAAGCAAATTACATGAGCACTGTCACATCCAAGGCCTGTTTAATGGCAAGATCTAAGCATCTGATTTGTGAGTATCCCAAAATAGCCTCAAACCCAATCATACACATATTGTAGAAAGAGAAACGAATAAGAAGATGTTCAAGTTGGATTGGCGAGGACTATGGCGATGGCGATAGTTACGGTAGAGACGACATGAAGTACATGAACACACTCCTCTAAGTGGGTGTATTCATTTGAACAGATCTTGGTGATTGCACTCAAGGAATGAAACTCATGAGCTTGTGCATTAAACAAGCTGAATGAAGAGTTATTTTAAAGAGAAATCGACCATATTGACTCATGATAGGTTGATTATGGATCAATTGCAACATTATATTTTTCTATGTGTCAACTAGAAAGTCATACTTTTCATAAATTTATGAGTTCAAACTTGTTTTTTAAATGATGTTACTGGGTCTATCGTCGACACTGTTTATGAAAATTTGTTCTGCTCACCTGGTTTGCCTTTATTTCTCATTTTCAAATTTGATCGAAACACGATGTTTTGTTCTCCGTTTCGATTTCCTTTTCTGCTTAGCAATATTTTCATTTCGGCGTTAACATTGCACACCTCACGTGTGATTTCTAGTCTATTATTCCTCATTTCATAATGATTTCCACTTATAAATCCACTCCTCCTCACCTCATTACCCAAACTTGTTAAACTACTTTGGTTGTTACATAGCACTAGTTATCACACCAAGTAGAATGAAGGTATTGTATGATATGGTGTTATATTATTTTAAAAGCTTTTATATTAGAATAGAACCAATGATGTTAATATTCTTTCTAAAACTATTTCATGGTATGCTCTAGCTTTGGGTATGTGATTAATTTGAGCGCTACTACAAGAAATCTTCAAGATTCAAACGACACAGTTAAATCCAATTCACCACTTTGATAAAAAACAAGGTGGATATTTACTATTTAGGACAATGCAATGATATTTACTGTTTAGGACAATGCAAGGTGGGCACACATTGTGAAAGGTAGAGACCAAAACACCTTCTTGCTTACCGTTGTGGAGAAAGTGGCACATGGAAAACTTGTGGAAGAAAGAAATAGACGAGCAAGATAGCTCAATCTCAGGGTAAGAGGGCTGCCCACACCTCCTCCTTCCGATCCTTTCGCCATCGCTTCTGATTTCATCACAAATAAGTTGGGGCTGCCGGAAGTGCAAATTGATAGAGCATGGCTTGGTCTTGATTCTACCCTCTTCCTTCGCTTCAAATTTGTAGGTGACAAGTTTCGGGCTCTTAGGGCTAAACGGAGACTATTCTCACTCCCGGACAAACTCTTCCTTGATGAAGATCTCACTAGAGACCAGGTGGCTGAATTCAAACAGTCTCGGGAGGTAGTCATGGCAGCCAGGAAAGTGGGTAAATGGGCGGTGATTCGAAACCTCAGACCAGTGATTCGAGACACTTTTCCTCCTGGTTGGGCTCCCGGGCCCAATTGACGGTCCCATTAGGCGCGGTGTCGTATCAGGGGCTTTTCCATGTCATATTGGATTGGAAAACAGGTCTTACTGGTCCTAGCCTGGTCTCTTACTGGATGCAGTGGGTTACTCAGACTCTTAGTTACTGGGCATCGGGACTTCGCATGTTACTTTAAGCCAACCTTGCTTGTTTGGTGATGGTGTTGGGGGTGTTGCTCCCTCTTCCGCTCACCCCCACACCATTATCCTCTTCTCCCCTTCTGGGTTTTCTACAATTGTTGCTTCCTTCTCCTCTTCCCCATTTCTCTTTGTATTTCGGGCGACCCGTTTGGGTCCTCTCGTTGGGTTTGTTTGCTTTGTACTCTGCAGTCCCATTGACCTACTTTTGTGGTCATTTGTCGGACATTAATAATATTATCTTATCTTAGCTTATCTTATCTATCTTGTTATTGGAAAGGGCGGAATCGGTTAAGCTTGAGATGGCATCTTGTGGCCATGAGCAGGTAGGTGGAGACAAATATTGTTTTCGTAACTTGGATTATAAGGAATTTCCTAAATCACTAACCGCAGCCATGACCAACATGATTTTTGGGAAATAATTACTTTGGTTTCAGAACACCAAAGAACCACCAAATATCTCAATCATCAGATGATGAATAAGTCTGGAGGGAGCTTACCCTCTTATTATGTGTTCTCCAATTTCTAAAGTAGAAAACAATTAATTTCATAAACATACATTGTTATTGTTCGTTTGTACTTAAAATAGAAAATAATTAGTATGAATCGTGCTAATGATCAGGTTACATCTTGGAAGATCTTAAATGTAATTATGACTCTTGAGCTTGTTGACGACATTTATCTTCTTCACCCTGAGAAGGATGCAGATTTATCTGCTGAAGCAGAAAAAGTTGAAATGGGAAAAATAGACTTAATGTCAAACAAACCCACCACCCCTGTTAGGCAGTCCTCAAAACCCACAGCAGGACGTGGAGAGCGAACATCCTAAACTGCGTTTCAGACCTGTCAGTTTCCTTGCATACATTTAAAACAGTGCCAGCTGTTTACTTTTTGAATTGTAGACCAGCCTGCTAAATTGAACCGCTCGCCGCCAAGTGTAAGGCTCGAAAACTGCCTACGTAGTCAATACGATTGATTTAAGCCATTGATGTCTGTCCGCGTCAGACGGTAGGAGTTTTGTTTCCCCAGAGTGAAAACACCTCGATTTGGCGTAAAGATAAAGAGAAAAAGTCCCCTTGCTACCTCCTATGTGTTCTCATACACCATGTTGGTGCCCTAGCTAGGTTATGAGCTAAAAACTTCTTTACCTTTATCTTTATTCTTACAATATTGTCTTGGACTTGGCAAGATTGTTATGCTTAATGGACTTGGACCATGTGAAAAATATGTCTAAAACTTGACTATTTGAAGTGAAGTCTTTGACATACAATTTTTGAGTTTTTTTTAGGTGGTCAAGTTTTGTGCTCACATTCACAAAATTTTGGCAAAACACTTCTCCTAACTCTTGGAAAACTCAAAGAGACTCATTGAAGGTTAGAGGGAGTTCATTCATTCGCTGGAACAGAGCTAGGAGATATAACTTGGTCTCCACAAAATCATTATGCCAGGCTGTCTTGAAGGTTGCAAAAGAACCCATTTAAAACTTGAAAACAGACTTAACTACTTCAAATGAGGTTGCAACTTGCGAATGGGTTTTTATTTAGCATTTTTTAGGGGGTTGAGTGTCATGTTCTAACCCAAAGGGTTTCAAGGAAGAGTCTCTCCAAAACTTGGAGAATCTCTTCAAAATAATTTCTCCAAAACTAAGAGACATATTGAAGGGCCAATTCAATGTCCTTCATTTTGGGTCACTTTCTTTTTAGGTTTGAGAGTCTTATGAATAGTTAGAGAGTTTCAACACTTTGTTTTGTTTTGGAGTAAATGGTTCTAGGGAACCATTTCGGGCATAGAATTAGAGGTAGGGACCCCACTCTTCAGGAATTAAAAGTATATTTTTGAAGGATTTGCAGTTTGGGACCTTGTTACCCACATTTTTGGTTGCAATTTTTTAGTACATGAGAGGGGATGTACAACATTAGTTTTATCAAGGTAGTGGGGCTTATGCAACCTTGAGTGGAAATTCTTCTCTAATCCATGCATAGAACTTAATTGGGGATAGCCTCAACCCTAGCAAATGTAGGACCATTAAGATTGGGCATATGTTTTCCAAACTTTATGTAATCGGGATATTAGACATGCAACTTTGAGTGCACTTGGAGAGAGTTCACCTTAGATGGGGGGTTGGGGTTGAAGCCAACTTGAGGAGAGAACACTAGGCTATTGGTCACATCTTTACAACTTAGGCTGTTATTGAGCCAGACTCATCTTTGGTCTTCCAAAGTCTTTTGCTGTTTTGAAGACTTTTAGAAGGCCTTCAACTTGGTTTTGAGACCTTTACTTTTTTAGAGGTTCTGTGATGTTCTCTGATTGTTGTCGCTCAAAGGCTCTATGACTAGTTGTCAGGCAGTTTCATACTTCTTGTTGTCATTCTAGCATTTGTGAAGAGTACCATTGTGGTCTAGCAAGCATGCCCTCTTTCATCGATCTCCTTCAATAATGACACTGACTAGCTAGGGGATTTTCTTCGACATTCATGCCGATGCTAATGATGGTTGCATTTTACATGCTGGGTGATTAGCCAGTTACTTCTTTTTGGATGATGTTGTTCTAAATCCCTCACTCTATTAGTAGTTTGCAGAGACATGCTCCATGGATGCCCTTGCTCTGTTTTTGTGAGCTTCATCAGTTGGTGGTCAAGCTCAACAAAACTAAGGTCAATGATATTCAACACCTCCAAATGTTCTTACCCGGTTCTAGTTTCTCTACAAAGGGGACCTTTGTAAATCGCATCGATTCCCAACTCTTACTTAGGAGTCCATTTTTTCAGACTGTATTTTAATATGAAGCCAACTTCTCGGTCAATATTTTGCAAGGAATTTGCATCCCTTTGTGTCTTGGAGCACTAATCTTTTCAGATCCTCTTCGAGATCCCTTTGAAGATGCACCTCTTTCACGCATTCATCAAACCTATGTTTTTTATGGGTTTGAGGTTTGGAGAAATTATGGTTTTTTATTTATTGTGATTGTCCATTGAGAGGTCCATATTCTCATGATTCAACATATAATTTGTCGCAAATGTGATCTTGCTTAGTACATTGTCCAAGTCTGAGATTGCCGCCAAGGCATTGTGCCTTGATACTATCTTGAGGCTCACTTTCTATCATTCAAAACTCCAAACCTTGAGGGATTCAACTTTAAGCTGTGAAAGGTATATGTACATGCTGGAAAGTACATTTTTACACAAACAATGTACTAATAGTGCCACACCCAAAATAACAATAAGCAATCTAGAAATCATGTAACAAATTAGATGCTTAATCACATGCTAGAACATGTTATGAAATTAGTATGATCATGTCAATATTATATATTGTTGGACATAAAATTTGATAATGTAATGTGAGCTATGATGTCAGGGTTTGCCCCAGACCCCCTTAAACCCTGTTGATAAAATCCGGTATGGATATGCCTAGGGTAGGGTACCGGTTCTATTGACATAACTTGGGGGTTCGTCCAGGATACGCCACGGGTACGTCTGGAATACATGGGAGTAAACCCCTCACCTACTGGCCACGTATCCTGTGCTAAAAATGTTTATCTTTTGGGTAAGCAAATTAATAACTATTTTGGGGTTTTATTGAATTGACTTAGCTCAATGAACCATAGCTTAAACCGAATTCTAATAGTAAACAATTGTTATAAAATATTACACCCTAATCACCTCAATGCAAAAGTTGAAATCACACAAACAATTCATTGGGAAAGAAGAAAGGAAGATTGAAACCCCTTCATTTGAAATGGCACTCAAACAATTAAATTGTTGGTTTTTGCAATTTCATGAGCAAAAGCCAAAGGAAGAATCCTTCATTTTTGATAGAGCTTAGAGGAGGCAAAGTTTATCTGGAAGGAGACAATACTTTTTATCTAGCAAAAGTAGTACTTTCATTGAAGCAAATGCATGTGGACAGGAGTGAATATATTTTCATTCCCCCCAGAAATCCAACGCCTCATTTGTTTCAAGTCCTTGATCCATTGCAAGAAAGACATCAAGGAGAGGAAGCACAGTTGTTGATACTTGAAGGAACTATTGAAATTTTTTTTTACATAATTTATTGTTCCCAAAAGTTAAAGACTGTAGGAAACTTCATCAAAATATCACCAAAATAGGGTCCTTGGAGGTAGAAATTGTTTAATAGGCAACAAGAATTCTACATACAAGCTATTTTTTTAGGTTTCAATCTCCTTTTATTTTATCCTTTTTTACAGTTATTTATGCATTTATTTTGCATGCTTCATTTTAAATTGAAAATAGAGTTTAAACCATCCTAAATTTCTTTGCAAGCTCTACTCGCTTATTTCCATGGTGATCATGGTACTCTATATTATATTTTCATTAATTCACTATTTCAATACACTCCATTATATGATGGCTAGATTTTTTGCATAGCTGAAAACCTAGGCAGTCATGAGATAAATCTCCCTCATTTACCGGTGAGGCTCCCGTGTAAGATTTTGTCAGTTTATATATCCTAATATCTATTTGTGGGTATTACTTTAACCGTGTAGCTCATGAACCATAGCTATACGGTTCTGCAACAAGTAAGCAGCTGTAAAAGAAAGGAAAAATCTGCAGAAGAGGAAAATAATAGGAAACAGAAGAAAGTAGAGAGGATGTGCAACCCAAGCAATAGTTTACAGAGTTGATTGCATGCACATAGATTAAAACAAATAGATCATTAAGCACAAAATTCAAAGCAAAGGAAACTTTCAGATCTAGATCTAAAATAACACAAAGTTTATGAACAGATCTAGAAAGAAAGTAAGAAGCAAAATGCACCGTTGACACAAAGTTCTCCGGAAATCTCTTCTATATTCCTCTGCTTGCAGAAATCAGGGGTTTCAGCTCAAAGTCTGGAACACAAGAATGCTGATTACAAATTCCGATCCTTTAACCCGTAGGTTCTTCCTCTACTTATAGCATGTAGAGGGGAAATTACAAATGGGAGACTATAACTGAACTAGAACATAAACAAGAAGTAAAGAGAACATCTGGCAATCATCTTCCTTTAATTCCTCTCTTAGTGACATGCATCAGGAGTTCAAGTCAAAATTGTGCACATCTGTCACTTAACTCAAAGAATCATTCCAAATAACTTAAAGTAATGGTTTTCAAACCAATAACCTTTAAGTTTACAATTTCATCCGGGAACATAAGAAATAAGAGAAGAAAGAAAAAAAGAACGAAGATCTGTCAACTGTAACATCTACATCTTCTTTTTGTTTTGATACTGAATATACTTGTCGAACATATAGTTCAGCAATTTCCCATCCGCTTTAGCCACAACTTCTTTCTCTGTCTTGAATTGCAGCAATCCTTCGCTCAAAACTTCGATGCTCGCTTCCACCTCCTTCAAACTAGGCCCGAACTTCTTAATGTCTGATTGCAGCGTTACCAGCTTACTGATTGAATTCATCGTGAAAGGCCTAACAGCTTCATCAATCCTCTCTTGAATCATCAGAAGAGAGCCTTCCAGGGAATCAGGCACTTTGTTGGGAATGGTCCTTTTGTATGAAGAAAACGTTCCCAACCACTTCCTCATTGGTGAAAGCAATTACATTGCTTGACAGTGACGATGCCATATCCTCGAGCACCCGCATTCTTTTCAGCATAATTCTGAAGATCTCCAAGCGGAAAGAGACTGTGAATTCAAGTTGCTTCCCCTTTTCAACCGATCCATCAGGCACAATTCGTTCTGCAATCAAAACCTCCTTCGGCAGCTTATTTATCTCGACCAAAGTGCCCAGGTTACTTTCAGCCACTGTATTCATATCTACCGTGCTTGTCACCAGTTGCTTCAGCTGAACTAATGCATCCTTCATAACCTTTAGACGAACTGGCACCTCCCTGAGCTGTACAGAAGCTTGGCGAATGATTAGGCTCTTCCATTCGTCGATAGCTCTAACTTGGTTACCTGCATTTTCCACTTCCTGCATCAGATGATCACTCACCTGCTCATGTGCTGAAATTGGCTGAGAGAAAGGTTTGGCAACCTTAGCAATGATCTCGCACAACTGGGAAACCTGCTTTTGAAGTTCAACTTTTTCTGCCTTCTCTTTGTCAAGCTTAAGGAATAAAGCATTTATCAGTGTCTGCGTGTCTTGCTTTAATCCTTCAGTAGTGGTTTGACCTATCGGCACTTTGGTCACTGTTATATCTGTTGCCGTAAGCTCGCTCTTCTGCTTTCCTTCTGTCGGAACTGATACCTCAGCGAACTTTTGCCCTGATTCTTCAATAATCAACCTTGAAGTCACCTTAGCAACTTTAGGTCTTCTGTCTTTTCCGCCCAAACTCAGGAGTAGCTGCAAGTCATGTTCCTCCAAGTTGATCTCCTCTCTAGCTTCCGGGACTGACTGTGAGGCCAACCACTTTGAGAAATTGCTTCTCGGAGAATGAGAAGTCGTTGAATGCACCACCATCTCGTGCTCTGGTTCCTCTCCATCCGAAATTGCTACAGTGTTGTGACTGCCGTCTTCTGAATTGTCCAAAGACAATGCTCTTTCAAATTCTGCCATCTGCAACTTTAGCGTTTCTTCAGGAAGAGGTGAAGATCGGAGTGGCTGAGGAGAGAACACAAATGTTGCCGGATTCAACGGAGGAACGACAATATCTTGCTGAGGTTTAAAGGCTGGTGAAGTGTGTGAGTTGACGCTGGAGAAGTCGGAACTAGCACCATAGCCGTAGAAGTGACCTTTTCCTGTGTATGAGACTTTTTTGTGCACTTTAAGCTTTTCAAGCCTTCTGCTGCTTTCTCCCTCCTGCTTCCTTTTGATGGAGTCTCCTGTGCTGAGGTTGCCTGTGATCTGATTCATCAAAGCTTCATCAAGGCAATATCCCTTTGTCAGCAACCAGTTCGAGGTGTTGACCAGAACTGCAGCAGATCTTTCCTCGATCGTGTGGCAGCCACCAATGTTCTCCTGAAGAGCAGCTCTATCCCCTCCCATCTGGTGGTATGAGTCAAGTAACACAGGCCCATCGTCTATGAGATCCGCAGGTATCCGTGCTAATCCATAATCAAACACTTGTCGCGCCGATAACCTGCTGAAGTCTTTCTTTCTGACTTCGTACTCGCTTCTGCACTTCATCCAGAAGTCTTCTAATGAAGGCACATGCGAGTATTCCTGGGAGATTGTCTTCCTTGCTACCCCATATGGATCGAAGTTCAGCCGTGCTGGGAAGAACTCATGCTCACACTCAGAGAACATCTCAACTTCAATTCCTCTGGCTTTGTGAATGCTCTGGCAGCTGTAATAGCCCACTGTGATCGGAAAGAAGCCTGTAGACTTGTGCCGCTTTGATTGTAGGTCATGCATCTCCATGAGCTGTCTGCACAACTCCATGATGACCAATTTGTCGCTTGGATATCTGGGCAACTTGACTGGTTCTCCTGAAAAGCCGGTTACCCTGAGGTATGTAAAGTCTGCAAACTGGATGAAGATACAACCATGCTGGGATACAACTTCCCAAGCTTCCTTGCTCACCCTGTTGGTCTTCAGATCACTGTTCAACTTGCAAATGAATTCGTAGAAGAATCCATCGTTGACCACCTTGTAATCTTTATTGCATTCAGGCACAGTCAGCTGCGGGTAGCACTCAAAAATAGGATCCTTCGAGAGTACGCCCCGTCTATCCAGCTTGGAAAAGATACCCTGCGAGGCTGCTGCATATACCAGGTAGGAAGTCATCTTGAAGCTGTATGTCCGCCTCACACTTCGGAGCTGCTCACCGATGTTGTCACTGATGATCTCCGCCCAATTGATTATTGAATCTGCTTTGTTGATCTCAATGGTCCTGATGAAGGCATACATCCATGAGCGGAAGTTGTGAGTGTTAGCTTCTCCATTTATCCTGCATAGCAATTTGGTAATATCATCCACTTCCTGCACCAGATTGGATCGTGGAAGAGTCCTCGGGAACTTCGATGGAGATCTGGGCTTCTTCATATACCTGCTGTTCATTATGCCCACACAGTCTACTTTGTGCTTCTCCCATCTGTTGCCGGCGTCCAACATGCTGATTGTAGTCACCACCGGTCGTGTTGGAATCTTCAGACAATAATTGATAAATTGTGCGTCCAGCCAGATTATTGTCTTTCCCGCAGCATCCCGGATTGATCTGGATAGTGGATGGTACGACCTTGCACATTCCATGACGAATTCAGGCAACTGAGCTGTGACTGGGAATGCTGAAGCTCGAATGATTCCACTGCTCTTTACTGCCCGCATGAGAGATGTCTTTCCAGCCCTGGATCTGTCAATCAATTCGGAGAGGGGTTCGGGGCCTAGATCCGTATCACCGATATCAGCAAATCTGGAAGCAATGCATGGTTCCGCTGATCCTTCTCTTTCATCCCGCTTTATCATGGTCGAAGCAATCTTTGTCTGAGCAACTCTTTTTCTTTTTATTCTGCCGGAATTCTTTGCAATTGGTGCAGATCTGGGAATTTCTTCAGATTCGGAAGATATATTCAATGCATCTGACATTGATTTGAGCTCCCTTTCACTTATATAAGCACCTGTAATGAATACCTGCAATTAATTCAGACAAAGACGGAATCCAGAGCATGAACACTTGATTTTTATCACAAAAATCTGCATATAAAGCCCGCTGCCCTAAAATTTGAGGCTTTGCTTGCATGCAAAGCAAGCATAAATATTTTTAACTTCACCTGGGCACTTATACCAATATGCAGATAATTAACCAAGCTTAAATCAAGCTCCTCCAACCCTAGGCGCCAAACTTTGAAGCTTTCCGGCAATGAAAAACACTTTTTTATGCAAAAATCCTCCTTCCTTGGGCGCCAAAACTGTCTGGGCTGCAATCCTTTGCTAAAAGAATTAATTACTTCTTTACTATGGCAGCCCATGCTTATATAACTCTCAACATTCTATTTTTAATAATTGCCCCTCCTATTCCTGGCAATTAATTAATAAACAAACATGTTTATTCACCCAACTTGGGCGCCTATTTTTGCATGCTGCTGGCTGCCATTAAATAAATTTAATTTATTTATTTTTAGCATGCTACCTTCAGTTCTCTTTGACTTAACATCATGCATTGACCTTCTATTTATCCATGGCGCCAAAATTAGGAATAAAAGCAATTAATAAATGCCATAAAAGCATTATTTAATGCCCAAAGGGGTCGCACTTTTTAGCATGGGTGATTTCTAAATTTAAGAAATCAACTTTGATGGGATTATTCACCCTGCACTGCAGCTCTAAAAATCCCTTCATTCACTTAAGTTCCATTTGACTTCCATAATGGGAATTTTTACCCTGCAAGGCAGTTAATAAATTCCCGCCTGCCTGTTGCTTCTAATTTTTCCACTGCAGCTTAAGTGACTTTCCAAAAAGTGTGACTTGCATTAAAATTAGCCTGCTTTGAAAAAGTGCAACTTGTTTGGGTGAATAAAACCTTTTGATGGGAAAAGTTAGCTTGTTAGGCAGGCAGAAAATTCCCATCGGTGCTTTAAGTGATTTTTCTTTATTTTATAATGGGAATTTTTACCCTGCAAGGCAGGTAAGAAATTCCCGCCTGCCTGCCGCCTCTAATTTTCCCATCGCAGCTTAAGTGACTTTGACTTCATGGGAATTTTCACCCTGCAAGGCAGGTAATAAATTCCCACCTGCCTGCTGCTACCAAAAATCCCACTGCAGCTTAAACCTATTCATTCCCAAAAAGTGCGACTTGCCTGGGAGAGGCTTTTTGTGCATGACTTCATCATTTTTGGTTAGAAGCTTGCATTTTGAGGCTGATTCCTTCTGGCGCTGTGTTGGTAGATGATCTCCAGATGCTTCAGGCAATTAAACAGACTATACTGGTGAAAGAATTGACCTAGGGGAATTTCACAGAGAAACCGAGGAGAAAACCGAAGAAAAACGCAAAAGAAATAAATAAAAGCGAAAAACGTTGCCAGAAGTTGCAGACAAAGCTCAGGATTCATTCCTGATGAAAACCCTATTGATATATGTGAATACTGGCATGTGAAACTTCAACAGGGTTCAACTGGAGCACAATTTACTTCAAACGGGGCACTATTTATTTAATAAATAATTAAATAAAAATTTCCCGCAGACAAAACTTGGCGGAGGGATAAAACGAGTTTGGGCATCTGGGTATTTGTCGAAATTGGCTCATATGATACGTTGGGAATATCCTAACATAATACAGACATCTTCTAGCAATAAAACACAAAAAGACCCGTTATTTTTAAAAAGAACAATTTTTTTTCAAATGGGTAGTCCTAGATTTCAGGGTGAAACATATTAGGATAGCATCAAGTTCTGCTTCAGTTGGAGTTAAGGCCATCCTAAGCTGCTGATATTTTAAACACATCAGATCATGTACAAATGGGCTCATATAAGCCTACCGAAAATCCATTTGACTGGTGTTGGAGGTTGGTGATAAAAAGTGCCCAAAGATTCAAATGCTTCAATGGTAGTGTATCTAAGAGAGCAAGAGGAGGCTAATATTTCTACAAGTTGCCTGAAAGAAATAATCCTAATTCCATTCAAAGGAGACATTGATCAGTGTTAGATGCTTATTTTCAACAACTAGATAAGGTGGATAAGATCGTGTTATGGATTATGTCCATGGTTGACCAAAAAGAATACAGATCCTCATATGGGACTTGAGCTGAAAAGCCATTTAATGGTGTTGGAATTGTGGGGATTACTAAAACGAGTGCCCAAAAATATCAATGAAAAAATGAGAAAGAGAGCAAGAGGTCCAGGCTGATAGACAAGATGAAAAAATAGAGATAGAACAATTCCATTCCAACAGTTAAGGCCTTCATCACGGAGCAAGCCCACACCTAGACCTACCTCTCATCCTTTCATCCAAACTCAAAGTCAACCACTTGATTTCCCTTTTGATGAAGAGAGTCCAGAGAGCTCACGAAAAAGGCCAAAAAGAGCATTGGAAAAAGCATTTAATATTGAAAAGAGGGAGATTACTGATGAGGTTGTTGCTCGATGCATTTATGCATGTGGGCTGCCCTTTAATGTATTGAGGTCTCCATATTGGCATCAGATGGTGAGGGTTATTAATGAAGCTCCACAAGGGTACAAATCCCCAAGTTACGAAAAAGTTCGAACCACACTCTTGGGAAAGGAAGTGGAACACATTCACAACACTTTGCAGCCAATCAGAGGTTCATGGAAGGAAACATGGGTTTCCATCATTTCAGATGGATGGAAAGATGCTAGAAATAGACCCCTCATAAATGTTGTTGCAGTATGCCCTAAAGGGGCAATGTTCCTTAAAGCCATTGACTGTGAAGGGGAAGTCAAAGATGCACAATTTATTGCAGACATTTTGATCGAGGCAATTGAGTCGGTGGGCCCCCAGAATGTTGTCCAAGTCATCATGGACAATGCTAAAAATTGTAAAGCAGCAGGAATGATCATAGAGGGTAGATATGAGCACATTTTTTGGACCCCTTGTGTTGTCCACTCCCTTAATTTGATCCTCCAAAAGATTGGGAAAATCCCATGGATTGAGCAAATGGATTGAAAGCAAATATGAGGCAAATGACATTCAAATGTCTATCACAAACCGTCATATGTCACAATTCACTGTTCAGGATAATTCTCAAGGTTGGAGTTGCTGAAGGTTGTAGAAAAGATTTGCCTCTCACACGCTCGTTTTGAGACGACTCATGAAGGTGAGAGAGGCTTTAAGCTCTAATATGGTGATCAACAATGTTTGGATAGTGTGAAGGCAATCAAATACAAAGAAAGCTACAAGGGTAAAATAATGATTGGTGGGCCAAGGTTGAGTAGTTGCTGAGTTTTACAAGGCCCATTCTCTCCATGATCAAATTCGTAGATATCTGATGAAGCATGCTTGGGAGAGATATATGATGGGATAGATTCTAATGCTTGAACATATCAGAGATGTAATACAAACAAAAGAGTCAAGATCCAGAAGAGACCTTCTACAATACCAGGTCAAGAGTGTGGTCATGAAGAGGTGGAATAAAATGACCACCTCATTACATCTAATCTTGCTTATGCACTGAACCCAAAAGTACTATAGCTTTGATGTACTTGGGCTACCAAATAGGCAAGCACCATTCTCTGACTTTGAAGTTGGAAATGGAACTAGGACAACATTCAAAAGACTTTTTCTTGATCCATCTATAGCTAGTGACTTGGTCATAAGTGAAATGGGCATGTTTGTTGGTTCAAAAGGCAACATGGGAACGATTAAGGCTCTTTTCGACAAGAGCAGCTTGACAACAACCACATGGTGGTGTGTACATGGCCATGATGCCAAGTACTTACGTCCCATTGCTATAAAAGTTCTTTCACAGGTATAACATTTATAAATTTATAATCATTTTGAATATTTTAAATTTTATTAAGTTAGATTTTGTATTATTTATTTATCACACATTTTAGTATGTTACTAATTTGAATTTTAATTTTTCTAACTTTGTTGTAATAGGTGGCTAGTAATTCTTCCAATAGAGCGGAATTTGAGTACTTATACCTTTATTCACTCAGCTAAAAGAAACAAGTTGGCATTGTAAAAAAGCTGAGGATTTGGTATATGTGCATTCCAATTTGCGCCTCTTGTCACACAAGTCTAAGGACTATGCTAAAGGTCCTCACAAACTTTGGGATCTTCTTCCAGAGACCACAACCTTGAATGCCTCCGCAGCCACCCTTGCCCAACTTTCATTATTTGATGGCGAAGATGACATTCAAGGGAGTTCGCAAGGAGCGGAGAGTGGAGCAAATGAGAGTGGAGCTAGCGCAAGTGGCACACAATTGAACTTGATTTTGAGGAAAATCTAGATGATATATTCTAGATTTGTTTGTATTCGAGAATAATTCATGTTGACTTGATATTCCTATGTCTCTGTTCATATATATGGCAGCCACATGATCAATGAAATGTAAAATCTTAAGTATATTGTATGTTTTGAAAATTTGAACATTGATCCTAGTATATTTTTCAAATTTCAAGTTTTGTTCGTATTCATGTTGACATGATATTCGTATATCATATGTATGGCAGCCACATGATCAATGAAAACTGCAAAGTCTTAAGTATATTGAATGTTTTGAACATTGATTCAAGTTTTGTATTACTATTTCAGTTTTTTATGGACTAAAAAATGAGTAAAATGAGTATATTTACATATATAATATTTTAAATATATATGTACGGACGTATCCAGGACGTATCGTACCCAAGGGTTTTTTAAAATTGACATATCCGTGTATCGAACCTTTCGTATCAGTATCCTGACAACATAGAACTTGAGTGTAATATTTTCAACTTTAGTAGAAGTGAGTTATAACAACTCACGTAGGTAGGTTTTTGTTTGAGAGATTCTAGGGATCTCTTAGTTGTTTGTTGTTATGGCTTGACTCCTAATTTATAGGAGCAATGTTAACCTATATATATGTAATCCTGTAATATGCAAAATAATGTGAGATTAATATTGTGTTCGATTGTTTAAATCTGAACCAAACTTATCATTTGGTATCAGAGTGAGGATATCAAAGACAATTGTAATAATTGGAAATAATGAAACAATACAATACTAGGGAAAACCCAATTTAGCACAAGTTTGCTAGTCACTGTCAAAAGTAGACCGAGAAAAAAGGTCCAAATGTGACCATGAACGCCTCCCACGAAAATTAGCTTGTGAAATTGTGCTTGACCATTTTTGTTATTAGACCATTACTGCATGGTGCACAACTAGTCGCCTTTTGTCGTAAATGGCACTGTGCATGCAAATCATAATTTGACTTGGTGACTATGTTCAATGTGTGAAACCTATTTCAAAATCTCTAGATCACTTGCAAATGAGTGGGAAATCTGCCTCCTTTGCCAAAACCCTAATTCGTGCTCAACTCCTTGCAAAACCCATAAAAACGGAGGAAGTGAAAGGCGGCATGTCTTTTCCATCCAACTATCAGCAGGCCCTAGTTCTTGAACAAAATCGCAATCAACTCTCGTGCAAATCAACAAACGGTCTCAAGTCACAACGCTTATCTTTTGATACACATGCAACAATTATTATATTTAGAATTAATCTCTATGCTTTGCCCTAGACTTTTGGTATGGGATGTGCTTCCTCAAAAATAGAACATAATCTACTCCTATAACTTCAATATCATTCTTGTGTAAGGGAAATAACTTGATGCACAATTGACTTTTGATTGATTCATTGTCCATAAATTCAATAGTGCAACTATGTATTTATGGGCTTCGTAAAATTCAAATTAGGGCCCTATTGATGCACAAGCCGACACATAATAGATGGAAACGGATGATAAAAGGGACACAAAGCTTGACAAAACAAGGTCTAGGGGTGAAAGGGCCCAGAGGAGCAGGAGGACCATTTTTGTCAGATCATGTGCCTTGCACATGGTCCCTTCCTAGTAGAAGTGGCCAAAGACACTAGAGATAACTAAAAACAGATGGGGAGTGAGAAAACAGGAGAAAACTAAGAGTAAGGGGAAAAACCAAGGTTAGACGAGATAGGGAACAACATAAACCTAGTTAAATGGGCTCGACAAGATAAGACAACAATGAAACAAGGGAGTATGTGCCAACAAGAGACTTGAACCTGTGATTAGTAAACACATAAATACACTAGCATGTTGTGTAACAGTTTTAACCAGTTCCTATACCAAAATTAGGTGTCTATAATATGTAAATACTTAACCTTATGTTCTTAAGAGAGGATTGCATAATTGGGCCTCGATGACAACAACATGTCGGGCATTCTAAGACTAGCTTGCTCCTCTAGTGACGTCTCTATTGATAGGTTACCTCCATTCACACTCCTTGGTTTCTCATCAACATTAGAGCTGTTAGAAAAGATATCCACATGTGAATACATATAGATCCGTAGATATCATCCGCTCAATTGCAAGCTTGCTTTTTATGTTCCAGCATTTCTTACAGGTAGTGGATCATGTCACTTGTTGTCCTAACTATCTCCAATGTCATAGGTCTCATGACACGAGGTTTCCATGGTTGACTAGTTGAGGGCATGCTCAAACGTAGTTGCAGGTTGAGACTAATCATCATATTACATGTGGAGATCGGAAAATGTTGTCTTTGCTCCGTTTAGGAGGTTGGTCAAGATTGAGGAACACTTCATTTTAAGATGCCCCATTTGTTATGAGATTAGATGGAGATGCCATGTATTTATGGTATGGTGACTCAAACTATCCACTTGCTTTTGGTACAAATGCTGGACCAATGTTGTCTATTTAGTTAGGTTGTCACCCTTTGACATAGGCCCCTAAGTCCGCCATAGTTCCTGCTCATCCCATAGTCTTTCAGTTTATCACAAGCGGTGATTGGCAGACATTAAGTGCACTTTGGATACTGCTGCCTTACACAATGAGGGGTGTGTCATGTGAGGCAGAAGGTCTGTCTTTTCGACAACACTACTACCTTATGGCTATCATAAAGTTGATCATCTTGACATATTTGATCTGCTCAAGCTTTTCAAGTCATGGATCTGCTTCCTGGGAAAGTAGAACAAAACAAGCAGACATTACAGAGTTTTTTCACTACTTGAGTAGTTTCTGTTAGCCTTGGATCTTAGGTGGAGTGCTTCCACTCATTCATTGGGGACACCAACAGTTGGCCCCCAAAGCCTGGTAAGGACAGGTCCTTCGATGAGGTCTATAGCCCAGTTAGCTATTCTACATTGGCCCTTTCACGAGGAATGGACGATGGCGACAAATGATTCATTAATCCTCAGGAAGTTGCGATGCCTTCAAAAGTTGTAATTTGGGGATCTAGCCTGTCTCCTCTTTGGCAATGCCTCCAATGGGCTCTTTGGGCCGAACAATCTATTTCAGAAAGCAAGTGGTACCTTAACCAATGGATTGGGAGCTCCGTGGTCTTTGGATTTTATGCCATCTTGTTAATTTTCAAGTGCTTCTTGCATTACTTTGTACTGTAGTTAGTCTTTGATCGTAGGGTCCTTTGAATATCTTAAACTTATTGAATGTAGATTAAGTGGTTGATTCTCGAGTCCCATAAGATTAACTAATTCACCCCATTCGTGGAACTTAATATAATGTTCATCTGATTAATTTTGTTTATTGGTGCTAGGAACTCTAGGCGATATTGCAGTGAAGGTTAGATTACTAAATCATTTTAATTAGATTCTTTGGCAATATTTCATTAACTTGCGATCATTACCGGGGTGCTAGCCAAATCAGGGTGTGATGTGTTGGTGGAAGCCATTTCATTTTCCCCATACCTAATCAACTTTTTGGGTTGTATCAAATATGAAGCCTAGATACCAATTCTACATTGTCCTGAATTCTGGGATTTGTCAGGAAACCTAATCGGTCCAGATTTTGAAGAGTGATGACATTTTTTAAGACTTCTATATGTTGTTTTAATATTTTTCCAAGTACAGGAATAAAGTTTGAAGCACAATAGGAGTATATAGATGAAGGTTTTATAGGATGCGGAGTGTGAGGGCAAGTATACACGCCAATTCAATAATGCCAAAACAATGGGAGTACAAATATTGAAATTGAGACACGAGTGGGAAGCAACTTGGGCCATGGGGCAATTCACTTTTTTCCTAAAAGACTCCAGCTGTGATGTCAACCGTTTCATCTAACATGGAGACACATCCATACTTGGAGAGCAATATTATTCTCCAAATGAGTCACGTGTTTGATCCTAATAGGTAATCGTTACATGGAATGTTACGACTTAGTCCTAAACATGTAGGTGATAGTGTGTTTAGGTTAGGGCTCACACAATGTATTATAAGTTAACTGTCAGTGTGTGGGTGTGTATATGCCATATGTTGACTAGTAATACATATACTGAGTACATCACTGTAACAATCGGTAAGAGTGCCTTCCACTATGTTGGAACAATGTTTTGTTACTGTTTTCCCCTTGTAAGGAATGCAAGATAATTATCTCATAGTTGAAAAGATGGAATTTTCCCATGAATCTATGTGTAAATGAACATCATTTCATTACATTCCTCTGGCTATGACAAAATCAATGTTGATTCAAGCTTAATGCGTTTTGGCCTCTAGCTGAAGATATGGGGTAAACACTAACAAACAAGAAGATTACTCTTCCAACCCATGTTTTGAATCATCCAGTAACTTATGTTCAAAAAATATATCATTGTGTTGCACTCTTAAGTTTGGCAATGACAATTTGTAAGTAGAGCAATGCTCGTGCAACATTCTATCTTCACTTCTTGAAACAAAATGATGCAGTCATGCAGACACTATTTGAAAACGTGCAAACAAAGGATATGCATTGCGGACTTTGTGCAAACCCCTTTGTTGGCTTGGTCATCCTTCTTGGACTCTATCGATGGTGTAGTGGTGTGAACCATGTATGAACCCTCTAAGCAGTTGCCATTCATTTGCATCACTTATATCTTCCATTCTGTTCACTCTATCCACAACTTTCACTCCATTTTGTTCATTGTGTTCATGCTTAGATTAGCTTTGTTTAGCCTAGTTTAGTGTTTAGTGTGTTTGTGTTTGCACTTGTGTGGGTCAACTTTTGCCTAGAGCATTTTGGAATGAATCAAACCTCGGATTTGAGTTCAAAACATCCAAAAATGCTAGGAATGATTGTAAACACTCGTTACAGTTGAATTTTGACCTTTTGGGATTTTTACAAGTTTTCTAGGTATATTCAGATCTGGTTTGAAGGTTTTGTGTTGCAGATATTTGGATTTCAATGTTTGTCAAATCCAATCAAAGATTGGATTTGAAGGATCTCTTTTGTAGTTGCAGAGTTGTGTTCTTAGAAGGTTGCATTACATTTGTGGGGAGTTGTTATGTGAGCTTCCCGAGCTTTGCATTACTTTCTAGGTGAGCTCTAACACATTCTTGCCTTGGTGCAGGTGTTACCTTGCTCGAACGCATCATCCTCTCTGCTTCGCTCGACTCGGCGAGCCCCTGCATTCATTTAGTGAGTTTGAGTGTGATCCAATTGAATTGCAATCATTCATGAGCTATTCTTGAGCTGCTTCAAGACCCTTGTATTGGTAATCCCAAACATTGTTTTATGGGCTCATTCAGTAGATCGGCGAGTTGTTTGACAAGTTTGGCGAGTCGCTTTAGATTAGATACTCGTCTCTAGCCTAGCTCGATCATTGCGCAACCAAAACTCGCACAGTCCTTGACTCTACTTCGATCTGGATTGCGACCTTGGTCCTTGCGGATCCGAATCCCCTCTAACGCGTATAAAGTGGACTTGGCAGCTCCATTGATTCTGATCCAACTCCATGTCTCGTTTTAAGGCTGGACATACATCTTTGTACAACGGATCTAACTTGGTAGTGACTACAAGGAACTCTCCTTACTCTAGTTGGACCCTGTTTGATGACTCTATCTCCACCTTCTCTGGTCTCCCCACAAGATAACTTAGCGGCGAAAAGATCTCCAACTTGGCGAGTGACAAAACACAGTGGCAACTCCCCTCGTAAATTTCAAATTGCTACCGACAAAGCCCTAGCCCTAAAGCTTGAATTCAACCTAAAGTGGGTAAAGCTTGATTCTTTATATTCTTAAAAATCAAAATGCCGACAATTTTAAAACTTAAAAATAAGTTTTGGCATATTTATGCTTAGATGTTTATATAGCCTGATTGGTTATACAACTTTTACTAAGGCATTAGGTAAGAGGGGAGATATAGGGTTCGACTCCTCCACACCCTCCAACCTGAAATTTTGCTCAAATTTGTTTTTTGATAAAATTTTAAGAACAAGGTGGGGGGGGTGGTCTTTTTCATAAATACTCTAAAGGTGGTATTTTTTTGAAAATTTGCATAAAAAGGGGCGACAATTTATTTTTTAAAAAATTGTAAATATTTCCCACAAAGGCAAATTTTGCACAAGAGTGATCATTTGTAAATGGATGCATTATTAGTGGAAGCTGACATTCACAATTTTTCGCATTGTGAGGGGGAAAATGTACACAATACTCAAACTTTGCACTTCAAAGCCTATCTTGTTGAGTAAACATGGACAAATTAGAAGATGTACACATTGGAAGAATAAGGACAAACAATACAGGTGAACCCTAACTCAAAACTTGTAGCAACTTGAAGGACAAATAAAACGATCAGACGCAACAACAAAAGATAGGGATGGCTCCAGTGCATGAAGTTCTTTCCCATGTTTGCACTAAGGGGAGGAATGTTAGGAATTAGTCCTCACATGTGGGTGTTAGCGTGTTTAGGTTAGTGCTCCACATTATTATTTGTTAATTAGTGTTTGGGTGTGTAAATAATATGTGGAGAGAATAATACATAATGTAAGTAATTGTTACATAATAGTTACATTATTACTGGAGTTGGTAGAGATTAGGAGAGATTTTGAGAGTAGGTCGAGAGATTGTGGGAGAGTCTAGATAAGATTTGACTCTTTAATTTTAGGAGATCATCTGTCTATATATTGTACTATCTTATTGAATAATTTGTGTTGATTGAATATTATTGAGCCTTGCCTCTCTCTAGATATGGGGTAAAAGTTTAAAACCCACGTGGATTTTGTGGATACTATAGCTTATAATTCAATAGATCACAACCTTGCAACCGATCCCACCCTTTAGAACCCTTTGCCTATACTATTTTTTTAAATGGTTCTAGTTCATGTTGTGTAGTCGAGGTTCACATTGCAAGATATTATATAGTACACACTTAAGTTGGTGAAGATAAGATAAAAATTTATAAGCTACATGACAAAACATAATTTCTTTTTTAGCTATTTGTTGTGAGGATAAATTAAAATTTAAAAAGCTAAAAGAATTTCCTCATTCACAAAATTTACAATATTCAAGAACTGTGTAGTGTGCATGCTGTGGAATGCAGAATCCTACTATTTGACCATGTCTAGGTTTTGTTGTACTACAACCAAGACACTGAGGTCAATTTGGTGACCTAAAACAGAGATTGAGGAAACTTAATATAAGTTGTCACTGTAGTTTTGTTTTGGTTACTTGAGGTTAGGTATCTAGGAAAAGCATAGTTGGTTTCTTGCTGTAATTGATTGAGGTCTGGCATTATAGTTGATCACCTGACATGATATTATAAGCTCAATCAAGACACCAGTAAAAGACAAAAATCAAACATGCAGTAAAGAGGATTTCCAATTAGTTGTAAACAATCAGTTGACCTCAAAAAAAACTTTATTCCTCACTTAGGTGCCATTGTTCATCTCCTATACTAAACACTGTTACAATGGTTATGTTGGATGATTGTCTTTTTTAAAAACTGCCTTTGGGCAGGAGCAGAGTGATAGATACAGTGTTTGGGCATGGGTCATATGACAGAGCATATAAACACATGCAAAGGATGGCCTACAGACTCTTGACTGGTTCCAGAGCCCTTTCCTATCAATGGGAAATAAATCCTAGTAGAGCTCCAATTTCATCATTTTTCATTTAACTGTACAATACTTGGATCTGTTTTGATTTTTCCAATATGTATAATCTTTTAAAGTTTGGAGTTTAACTTCAGATTTAATTTAGATTTGTTTGGATTTTTATGAATCCCTCATATTGATAATGAAGCTAATTTACCGCACATACTAATTAAGTTTTTCTTGTTTGGTTATATCTCAGGATGGCTTGCGACCTTATATTTGTGATCACAATACAGCACCCCCAGGTTAGAAATTACATCTCTTATTTTTGTCTTGGTTTCCATTGTTGGATTCATCATGTGTATTTTCTCTTTGGATAAAATTCCAAATTTTATTATCGTCAATAAAGGGAGCAAGCTCCCACAATTACAACATAGATGCAAGCTCGGGATTCAGACAGCTATGCTCTAACTTCAAATGGAGTGCGAGCAAAGATCCCGACACCAATCAAGGTCAATTATACAATGACAGAAACATAACAGATTAATAGATAACTTGTCCCAAATTGACTTGCTAGCAAGGGAAGCCTTAATTGTCCATGGGAAAATTTGATTGGCCTGCAGCATTGGAAAATTTAGGTTCCCATATACCTGGACGAGATCAGGATCAGCTCCAACAGTTGTAAAATCATCACCATGAAGTATTTGACAATCATCTGGAACTCCTCATTAATTCTGATCATATCATCTAATTTCGCCTATAAAAAGTGATGATAATTCATTGCGCGATCACTTTGGGCATTAATAGACTTGACCACATCATCCAGAGTGGCCACTGTTGGAGGATTGTGTTCAGAAGCATTAGTAATGGGTTATCTTTGCATACAGGTCAGTTTCAGGGGCAGTTGAAAATGAATACCTGAAGGATTGAATACCATATTAGCATGAGATCTTGGTATCTTGTGGATTGAAAAAGAAGCTTCAGCTCTAGGTGAGTCCACCTCAGCAACCAAAGCCTGTATCCCATGCTTGCGAGCTCAATTACTGCCAACCTGGCCATACTTGTTAGAGCTTCTCAGTTCATTAATAATACTGTTTTGAGATTTTCTTCCCTGATTCCCCGTTGAATTTCAGCATGAGAGCGGATAATGATCTCTCAGATATGGTAGCCATGAACACCTCATGTTCACCTGAAATATAGTAGAGGATAAACACACATGTTTAAGGAGGAAAGCACCTTGTGTAAAAAACAACTGATCTAAAGGACATATAATAGTGTCCAGCAACACCTCTGTAAAGAGAAACTTGGAAGCTACGAGAAAGACCGAAAGGAAGGATGGAAAAAGATTCAGATAAATAAAGGGAGAAAACCGGAATAGAGCATGGACAAAAAGACAAGGGAGAAAACCGGAATAGAGCATGGACAAAAAGACAAGGGAGAATATTTCCTAATGCAATAAGTAGGGAAAGGAGAAGAGAAAAAAGGTAACGGTCTAAAATTGGGGAGGAGTCCGGTGGCAAAAGTGAGTAAGAAGGTATAAGAGCAATGGAGAGGACCTCAAGATGCCACAAAAATGCTCATAACCCAAGATCAAATATGAATGAAAAAGAACAGTATTGTATTCAATGCCAAATACTACTAATAAGAGAATTACAATAACTGATTTCTACTATTCTCCTTCTTATCCACAAGCTAAGCTCTCTCAGAAGCTATACATCTTTCCTTCATGCTCAAATGAGAGAGGCAGCCATTCTTTTATATGAAATGGACACCCCTTTTGAATGCATATGGTTGGCCAACTTATCCTGCGTGAAGGAATTGACTTTCTAGATGGTAGGTGCACACATGCTCATTCTAGAAAGTGCACATATATTCCACTCAATCACTTATTTATGGAGAATAATCTGAAATTGTATTATCCAACCTAAGTAAACTAAGGCATGTGAATGCACCCACATCCCATTTAAGTGCAACTTAGGGAGGTAAGAGGCTCAACCTCTGATATGGCTCACTTGTAAGAAGGCCATGTAAGGCACCCACATACAATATGTTTAGAGAAACAAATACCCCTTCTTAAAGAGAAAATGGGTTGAAAAACGAATGATTCTGAAAATGGGTCCCGAAAACAGAGGTCTAATTGTGCACTCATATACAACATTGAGAGCTGCTGTGAAAGTCAATATTCTTATGGACACCAATCCATCTTACCAAACTACATGGGTAGCCTACTGTTGTAGCTATCAAGCCAACCTATGAAATGATGCTAAGTACTAGGATCACCCTGAAATTGCAAATTTTCAAACATATGATGAGATAACACCAAGGAAGCATTACTACAAAAGTGCACAAATGGTCTAATCGTGGGTAGGTGAAACCTTGCACAGACCATCACTCTCTCTTGGTGCAAAAGTGCATATGGGTGGAAGTGTACGAGCCCTCACTCTGGGTCTAAATGTGGCATCATAATCAATGAAGTGCTTAGCTACATAAAGAGAGACTCATAGGCCAAGAACAGGGGCCTAGAGTACAAGATAACAGGAAGCAACAGTAATAGCTAAGAAAACATATAAGAATGTAAGCAACTGTGAAATTTGAAGTACCGCTAAGAGAATCTACAAAGGTAGATATGTTCCATAAGAATTTGTTAGATACTAATGTTAGATAAGAGTGATGTTTTATAAGAAACTGCAAAAAATGTCATATCGTGGAAATGTCTGTACCACCATGTTTCCAGTGTTAAAAAAATGTTTTGACCAATACTGGCTTTGGTTCTATACAGATAATGATTTTGAACAATCCTTCACTCCTCGATATTTTGACTATAATGTTTTCATACGATGAAAAGTAGTTATGTGGTGTTAGGATATGTAGTTGCTGATCCATGGTGCTCACACAAGTGCAAAACCGAAGAAATGATACAAGCACAAAGAAAGTCATGCGCAAAACCACGAGTGTGCCTGTAGAAACAAGGCACGAGCCACAAGTGATCTGCACCACTGGCCCCAAAATATTGGTGCAGGGGACAACCCTGTACTTAGAGGCAAGCTATGGGTTATAGAATGTGCAAAGGAAAGCCAAACAATAGTAAACCAAAACACATTCGAATGCATGAAAGATTTGCAGAATACCCCAACTTTTATTTAATAAAAAGAATGGAGTAGGGTACAATGGTGTACAATGTTCAATAAGGCTCAAAATAAGGATTCCTATGATTAGAAAGGGGGGAAGTACTTCACAATTGATTTATCTAGATTGGAATTAGATAAAAATGCGTATGAGAGATGCTAGATACTCAAGGGATGGCAGTATTTGCTACTATATGGTCTATGGTCGTATTGTCATCCTTTGGGCCGATTGATTTACATATATACATCATTACAAGAAGACGGTTACAATAGATGACGGTTATAAACTAACTATTACAATGGTTTATCTTCTAGCTGAGTGACAGTCGAGGTTCTTGCAGGTTTGGCAGTTGAATTTTGAGCGCGAGGTATGCTGGTAAGTGCTCTAACATGGCGCAACCGTGGAGAGTGCCACTTGGCATGCTGTGTGGCAGTGGGAAGTTTACATATGGACCCTGTTTTTTGGTGGTCTTGTGCCACTGCGAAGTATTGAGAGGTTGGTGTGCATATTATTGTGAAAAAGTGTGCGGTGCCTAACTATACTGTGAGGTGATGTGGAGCACTGCGGTAGCACGAAAGTTATTGCGCCTATGTGTAAAGGTACTTTGAGTCCATGTGCATGACACAAGACACCATGAAGTTGAGGAGTCTCTTCCTTGCACTCTTCAAAGTTGCAAGGAAGAGGGCATGGACATGTGTGACTGCACACAAATCATCCACCCTTTCTTGAGGAGCAATGGTCCCCATTGCATCTCTAGTCAATTGTGAAAATTGAACCAAAAATTGTTGAAGGTTATATCACTTAGCTTGATCAACGTATTGTCTTACCTTGACCACTCAAAACAACTGATGTGTGCCTTGGCGGATGTGTGTTGTTGTCAATTGTCACTTCGATGATTTGATCCTTTGGTGCCGTGCACAAATATTTGGGATCCAAATTTGAAGGATGTTGGCCTCAGTTGCATTAAGAAAAGGTGGGAAGTATGGCTTAAAGAGCTCCATGTTGGATATTGTATGCAAACCTAAGTATGTTAAGAGATTAAGAACAAAGGTGTTCTCACTAACTGCATGCACTATGGTGTAAGGACCATAATGCAAAGGCTTATCTTCCTGTGTGGACCCTTGAACTGCTCCTTTTGAAGGTGCAACCTAGCTTTATTGCCTATCTTGAACTCATTAGGTGTGTTATGCATGCATGGCGTTCTTTGTATTTTTTGTTGTTGGCACGCGGGTATTTCTTTAACCTACTGGTGAACAAATTGGACGTGTTCCATTTTTTTTGTTTCTTAGTCATTCCTTGTTCCTGTGGGTGTGACTCTATGCTGGATGTTGCGGTAGCATATGTCTATGTTGGATGTTGTTGTTGGCACGAGGGTATTTGTTTAATCTACAGGGGAACAAATTGGATGTGTATCAAAACTTTTGTTCCTTAGTCACTCCCTGTTCCTATGGGCGTGAATTTATGTTAGATGTTGTGGTAGGGTATGTCTAGGGGCATTGTTGATTCGAACCAAGACATGCCTGGAATGGACTATGCCCCTTAGAAGTGTGGAAAGATATGTGTAGGCATGTTTGATGTATAAAAAATTATCATCTTAAGTGTGTGGATGTGCACTGTTGTACATATGTCTATGGATGAAACGTCGTCAGCTGGTCTAATTATGTATCCATCATTTCCCACAATGCCTCCCAAAAGTGGCTTACAAAGTGCTCGCCACAATCAAACGCAATGGATGTTGAGTCCAAAGTGAACCTATATGTGGTTGAAGAATGGGCATTCAATATCTTGTGCATTGATGCCTTTCTTGTAAGCAATTGTGATGGCTATCTTCAACAACCTTTGCTATATACTTAGGGATATGATATTATGATGTATATGAGATGATGGAGATGCCGACATATGGCAAACATGCCCCTTAGTTTGTGATATTGGTGAAGTATGTGGGTTCAACTAGGTAACTTGTCGAATTAGTTATTTTGGGTAATGAGTTGGCCTTCATTGGAACTAGGGGATTACCAATTCATAGTTATAGAGGTTTATATAAATGAGATAAATGTGAAGAATGTCAAGTAATTAAAGAGTATTCTATTCGGTAGAAGCATATTGGAGGTTGTCCCGCTTGAAGTGCCATTCCCATATTGGGAGATCTTATAGAGTTTTTCCTTAAGGAGTATTGTATTGTATTTCCCTACTTCAAAGGTAATGATTGTCTTGATGAATATATTGCAGTTTAGGGCATCTTGGCCAACAAACATCTTGTGCCGTATATTCTTCATTATATTCTGCATATTGTTATAATTTGACATATCTATTATTAAAAATTTAAACGTGAAGATCAATGAAGACAATCATTCTGGTGCTTTGTTATAGGTAGTCCAAACATGAAATTCAAATTGATAGATTTCCATGGCTTGGATGGAATCAACAAAGATATGCAAAATCCTAGCCTTGTTCATGGGCTTTGTGACGTAACAAGGAATGCAAGATTTGATGTGACACTCAATATTTGCATGCATGTGAGGTCACTAGAAGTGTTGTAGCATTGCTAATGTCTTGGTAATGCTGAAGTGTCTTGGTAATGCTGAAGTGTCTTGCTATGTTGGTGTAATGTGCCTCTCAAATGCATCTTTGACGAGGTGCGCCATCTACAACATAGAGATGTTCAAGCTTGTAAAGAAGCTTATCGGACATATGGAACTCGCGATCCTATTTATCTTGTGCAAGGGTGGTGTAAGCTATTGCTAAGTCCTTGTTTGTTGAGTAGAGATACCTAGTCAACAAAGTTGTGGTTGCGCATGTCAAGCACCTTGATGAACACTTGCACTGAGGGAGGCTAAGGCAATCTATAGCCTTATTGTCTTTACCATTACGCTTTATCTCCCAATGGAATTTTTGCAATTAGGTTATCCATTTCACGTGGCGTGCATTCTCCAATTTGTTACGTGTGTGCAAAAATTGAAGGGACTTATGATAAGAATGGATGAGTGTTTCCTTACCCAAGATGTAGTGGTGTCATTGCTTAATTGCTTTCACGATGACGTACTACTCTTTTTTGTAGTTGGAGTAGCGCAAAACTATGTTGTTGAATGTCTCTGAGTGATACACGACCAGCTGTCCATGTTGTGTGAGTATTGCACCGTGCACAGTAGGAAGTATCTAATCTAAAACTTAGGGGTTTTGGGATTAAAGGCCAAAATAACAATTTTGCCAGATGTAAACAGTAAAATATCTCTAAAAAGAGATGTATATTGCTCAGAAGACTGTGATTACAATAGCTATCTCTGCAAGGAGATGTGTTTCTTTCCCTTTCAGGGTACATACTTATATACATAATTATGGAAATATGAAGACACATCTAGAAGAATGTGGAAGGTCACCAATCTCGAGGGAGACAAGGTGGTTCACCTTCCATGAATTACATATGCGAAAATTTTGAAATTACTATTTTTAGACAACACTACAAAAATTGCATTTTGAGGCCTTTAGGAGTGGATTTTGGGGGTCAAAATTTTCCTAATAAAGTCCAACACCTCTTCACCATATTCTATGCATTCCAAGCTTTCCGACACATTTTGAACGGAGTCAATCGGAGCTACGGTGCAAAAGTTATGACTCCCGGAAGTTGCCCTACTAGAATTGCTTCCTGGATTGTTGTCTGGATCATTCCTTCCTCCTTCAAAAGCAATGGTCCCCATTGCACCAAGGAGTCCAATCAAGTGTGGAAACAATTTCTTGATCTGGTATTCAGTGAGCCATTCGCCTTGATGACTGAACTTTCCTTTCTTGATCACCCGATAGAGCTGAATAGGACGTCCTCTGGTGGTCTTGGTGCAAGTGTCCACAATCTGGTCTTCTTCAACTGGAGAAAAGCTTTTTTGGGTTGAGTTTAAGATATGTCCAATTGTTGGATACCCAACTACAACCGAGGTGTCCAACAGAGGTGGATGATATGGTTTGAGGAGGTCCACATTGAAGATAGGATACAGACCAAGGTAGGGTGGAAGATTCAACTCAAAAGATTTTCTCCCACTTTCTTGGTGACAGTGTAGGGACCATACCATAGAAGTTGAATTTTCCTACGTGGACTTGCATGTTTTTCCTTCTGAAGCCGCAACCAAACCTTATCTCCTACCTGAAAATGATGTGGAACCCTGTGTTGATCATGGCATTGTTTATACTTTACGTTCATCTTATGTAAAATATCGTGGACCTATTCTTGAGTATATTGAATCTGTTCAACAAACCTTGTTGCCTTTTCTACTTCAGTTCTTCCACGAGGTGTGTATTTCACTGTATACACCAGAATGCACACATCGATGGGTGCCATAGGATAGAACCCATATCAAACTTGAAATGGACTATGCTTGGTGGAGCTATGCAGGGCCCGATTGTATCCATGTGTATGTAAGGGAGGGCCTATCCCACATAAGTGGGTGTTTGGAGTGATACATACGAAGCATGTGGACAATCAGGTGGTTCACTACCTCTGTCTGTCCGTCAGTTTGTGGGTGGAAGGTTGTGGACTTCATCAACTTAGTGTCCATCATTTCCCATAGGGTGGACCAGAATATGCTCAAGAACCTGCTATCTCTATCAGAAATGATAGACTTGGGTAGCCCAAAAGTGATCCATACATGACTAAAATAGAGTTTAGTAGTTTCTTCAGCAAAAATATTTTCCTTACAAGCAATCATTATAGCCATTTTAGAAAACCGATCAACTACAACAAAAACACAATCATTTCCATGTTCCGAAGTTGACAAATCTGAGAGGAAGTCCATTGAGATGGAGGCCCAAGGCTTGGTTGGTTCTGGCAATGGTGTATACAATCCTTGTTTCTTATTAGCTGGTTTGGCCACAAGGGGTGCAAGACTTGATGTACTTAACCACATCGTTCCATAGATTGGGCCAATAAAAGTGCTTTTGGAGTACTTCCAGTGTTTTGTCCATGCCAAAGTGTCCAACTGTCCTACTAAAGTGTGCCTCCCATATCATCTTCTATTGTTCAACAACTTGAACACAGATGTTTCCCATGTGGCAGAGGAGGTTACCTTGTAGATAGAAATCATGGACATGCTTGCTCCCCCGGAGAGCCTGATATGTATTTGAAAAGTTAGGATTTTTCTCATACAAAGTGCACCAACTAGAAGTCTCATGTCTACAAAGGTCAAGGATAGTTGTGAGGGCTGCAATTGGAGTGCGGCTCAGGCAATCTGCTGCTGAATTGGCACTTCCCTTCTTATGTTTTATTATTAGGTGGAACTGTTGTAGGTATGTGGCCCACTTCTGGTGTCTCTCATTCCTTAGCTTGCTTTGTGTTTGAAGGAACTCCAATGGCCTGTGGTCTGTGTGGATGACTGTCTCCTTCCCTAGAATGTAGTGTTTCCCTTGATTGCAGGCTTGGATGATGGCATAAAGCTCCTTATCATATGTTGGATACTTCTTGATTGTGTTTGTAATTTTCCCTTTGTTCGAATTAATCCAAAATAAAGGATCAATTTTAGTGAAGAATTTCGCATGATGGAGGTGGTCCAGCAAATCATCGATCCTCGTAAGGGGGTAGTGAATCTTCATAGTAATTTTGTTCAAGGCCCGATAGTCAATGCAAAGTCTCCATATTCCATTTTCTTTGGTTCTAAGATAATTGGACTTCCATAGGGTGAAGAGCTTGTCCTAATGTGTCCCTTTTGAATCAACTCTTGGAGCTGCCTCTTGATCTCATCATTTTCAAGGATTGACTTGCGATACACAGGGTTATTAGGTAAAGGAGAGCCCGAGACCAAATCAATAACATGTTTTACCTCGCACTGAAGTGTCACCCCTATGTGTGACAAGAATAGATCATCATACTCATCTATGATTTGGTCCATCTACTCCTTTTGTTGCATTGAATGTGTGGTCAAGGTGACCGCAACAACTTTCTTGGTGGATTTTTGGCCTGATCATCAGGATGACAAACTGCTTTGTTTTCTCCACCAACTTCTTACATTGCTTGGCATTGATGAGGGAAACCGAGTTGGAGGGTATGACCTCAGGTATCTGATAACGTTGACTCCCAATGCTAATGGTGACCCTTCGAGGTCGTGACTCATAGATGCCATGTCTCTCCCACATGAATGGTTGGCCCAAGAGCACATCACAAACATCCAATGGAACAACATCACACAGGACTTCATTGTGGAAGGGTTTGATTGCATATGGGAGGAGACATTGTTGTGTGACATGGAGATCACTTCCTGGGTTCAACCACCCGATACTATATGGTTGGGGATGTGGCTTTACAGGCAGGTTCAAACTTTTCACAATATCAACAGAAATTAAATTCTTTTGACTTCCACTATCAAGAATAAAATGCAGAGGCTTACCCTTTACCCAAAGTTTGGAGTGAAATAGCCTTTCCTTCTCATCCATCTTCTTGACTTGCAAGGTGGCAATGATCACATCCGGTTCAACATCTATAATTTCATCTTCTTCATCTCTGACCTTGGGGTGTGTCATCGGTGGAGCAGTGGGTGCTGAAGATTGTGACTTGGTTAGTAAGGACTTGATGGCTCAACATTCTTCCTTGGAATGACGATTAGTCTTGTGGAGGTCGCACCACTTCCCTGTCTTCTCCTTCTGTGTTTTATTTCCTTACGACTCCTTTTGTTTCCAACCTTGACCTCGGGTTTGACCTTCCTTATCATTTTCCCCCTCAGAGGCTGGTTCTTTGTATTTCTCTTTCTATGCTTTTGTTCAATCTTGATCGCGAACTTGTACACCTCGCCGAGGGTATGAAATTGAAAGAGGTCCATGTCCTCCCATATGTACCATTGTAGGCCATGTACGATATTTGAGGATCTTGTGCTGCTCTGTGTCTTGAATGCCCAATCTTGTAGACAAGAGAATGAAAATTATCAGTATAATCTTGAACTGACTGGTCCTTACCTTGGTGGAGTTATTGCCACTGTATGTAACAGATCATCATAGGATCCAAATGGGTAGTATTCTTCTTTTGTGGCATCCACAAAATCATCCCATGTGGGTTCCTCTTGATGCCCAGTTTGTCCCTATTGAGTCTGTTCTTGTACACCCCCACCAATTTTTGACAGAAAGTGATGATTTCAAGAGAGCAAATGTTATCTTTTCTTTATCAGTGAATTTATTGACAAAAAAGTAGGAGGATAATTGGTCCAACCAGTTTTCTACTGCATCAAAATTTATTTTACCCTAAAAAATAGGAATATCAAAATTTACTTGAACCTTGAAGGGTGTCGGGGCACTGAAGGGCACTCGCAGAGGAGGAGGCATGATTTCCCATTTGTAGTTGTTGAAGGATCTGCGAATTGTTGTAACATCTGCTCCTTTTGCTCCATGAGAGCTTCATTCACCATTTTCTTGAGAGGATCATTTGTCCCAGTGTTGTCCGCCATTTGAGGTCTCCTACAACGAGCAGTCAAGTATTCTGAAGGATCTTGTGTGGACCACCCAAGCTTCTTATATCCCGACCTCGTTCTGGGAATCATACACTCTCAAGACAACTTTGCTCTGATACCACTGATCCAAAACTTAGGGGTTTTGGGATTAAAGGACAAAATAACAATTGTGCCAGATGTAAACAGTAAAACTATCTTTGAAAAGAGATGTATATTGATCAAAAGACTGTGATTACAATAGCTATCTCTGCAAGGAGATGTGTGTCATTCCCTTTCGGGTTACATATACTTATATACCTAATTATGGAAATATGAAGAGACATCTAGAAGAATGTGGAAGGTCACCAATCTCGAGGGAGACGAGGTGGTTCATCTTCCATGAATTACATATGCGAAAATTTTGCAAAATTACTATTTTTAGATATTGCTATTTTTAGACAACGCTACAAAAATTGCATTTTGAGGCCTTTAGGAGTGGATTTCGGGGGTCAAACTTTACCAAAGGGAGTTTCACACCTCTTCACCATATTCTATGCGTTCCAAGCTTTCCGACGCATTTTGAACGGAGTCAATCGGAGCTACGGTGCAACAAATATGACTCCCGGAAGTTTCCCTACTAGAATTGCTTCCATTAGAAGGTTGCTTCAACATGCATTATGTGGCTAAGAGGCCATCATATGCGTGAGAACTCGAGCATGAATGTGCGGTAGAAGTTAGTAAGTCCAAGAAAAATCCTCGATTTGATGAGATTGCTTGGAGTTGAACAATCTTAGATTAACTTGATAGATGCTTGCACAATTGATGATGTAGCGCAAAGACTTAATTTTTTGCAGTGCTGAATGTACACTTGGCTAAGTTGGCTTGTAACTTGTTTTTATGTAATGTGTTTAAGGCTTGCAAGACGTGCTTCGTATGCTCCTCCCAAGTCTTTTTATAAATGAGGATGTCATCCAAGTAGACAACGTCAAAGGAATTAGTTAAGGGTCGAAATATGTCATTCATTAGGTGCGTGAATGTTGTTGGTGTGTTGGTCAAAACCTAAAGGATTCAATCATTCATACAATCCTTACTTGGTCTTGAACATTGTCTTCCAAATGTCCTCGGGATGGACTTGAACTTGGTTGTAACTTGACTTCAAGTCAATCGTGGTGAAGTAATGTGCACCTTGGAACTGATCCAAGAGATTGTCAATGTGTGGTAGTGGGTACTGATTCTTCACCATAATTAAGTGCATGGTAATCTATGCACAAGTGCTAAGTGTCATCTTTCTTTGGTGTGAGGACAATTGGGCTGCCACAAGGAGAAGATCTAGGCTTGCTCTTACCTTGATCGAGAAGCTCTTGGATTTGGCACTAGAATTCATCATTCTTTCAAATGGTCTTTGCCATATAGTTGACTATTTGGAAGAGGGGATCCAAGGACCAAATTAATTGTTTGGCTTACCGCGCATACAATTATGTCAGTCCATGTGTGTGGCACGAGACGGTGCGGATCTAAGGAGCTTTCTCAAGTGCTTTAGCTTCGTCAGAAAGCAAATCCTCAAAATGTTGAGTATCTTCTTGAGTAATGGAATGTTGGCTCTCAAGGATCTATGTCGCCTCATTTTCTAGGTGTAGATTATTATTCCTCCAATGCCTCTTGACTGAAGCTCTAATATCACTTATGTTACAAATACCAACAGAAAACGAACAACAAAAATATAGAGTAAAAATATTGATAAACGAAAAAATGGGAGCACCCTCTTCCACAAGGGTGGATTACACTAGCAAGTCTGATTGTAACAAAAGAGCTCTGACATAATGGCAGTTATCTCTTGCTTTTAGCTCGATATTGTAAAAAAGATGATCCATTCTTCAGGGTTCCCCCCTTTTATATTCAACCCCTAGAAACTCTAATTAACCCATGGCTAATTCATGGCTTACTTCACTAATTCTAGGCCCCCAAAATATAACACGATAAAATAATGCTAGCTAAACGCTAAATATATGTTCTATTTAGGTAGACAACATCTTTCCCTACTGGGGCCATCCAAAATAGTATGATTGAGGATGTACTTTAGTGGTGAGACCTATGCACTAGAATGCATCTTGTGCAATGATGTTCTTTTGTCTTTTATTGTTGATGATGATATGGAGAGTTTGACCCTTGACCCAACACTTGGTGTGAGAAGTGTTCTTGTTCCTCCAGGGTGCTGATGGCAATGGTGTTGGTGCCTAGACAAGTGTTTTCTGGATCAATGTTATCTTCTTGCACGGAACCTGATGTAGATGAATAATCGAGGATTGCTGCCCTTGACATTCAAAATCATCGTGTGAGGGTGTGTTGTTAGTGGTACCACTTGTCACCTTGGTTCATCTTGCCTTTGTTTGATATTGAAGGTGCATGAGCCTTTTGGTGTTGTGCGGTTGCTTAGGCTGCTCTCTTTGTGTGGCATTCTTATGTTGCTTCCTTGTGTGACGTGTATTGCTTCCATGTAGAGGGCGAGCCAGTGCATTGTGTGCAGGCTAGTTTTTGCGCATTGCATTGGATGAAGATGAAAACTTTTCCTTCATCTTTTCTCTGCCTTTGATCTTGGCGGTGTTGCGGTATGCTTGCCCCAATGTATTGAAAGTTAAGAATTCCATCTTCACACGAATATAAGCTGCGAGTTTGCTGATGTACTTCAACACCTTATGTGCTATGTCAAGTACTCATGCATATGTGCAATTTAGTCATGGAACTTGTTGGTGTAGTCTTCAACCAACTACTCTCTACGCTTGCATAATGGTTGGAACTTCATATACTCATACTCATAATGTTTGAGGGTGTAAAACTCCTTTAGTAAAGCATTGACAAGAACATCCCAAGTCTCAATGGGCCGGTTGTGTTTCTCACACTTCGGGCACTGAAATGAGCATCTTCAACGTTGTGAAGGTAATCTCCTCCAAGTCATTGAAGCAATTGACAAAGAAGTAAGCCTTAACTTGTTGAATCCATTTATCCAATGTTCGGCATCAATTTTTCCTTTGAACATTGGGATATGAAGATTGAATTGAAGTTGAAAGGGATTTGTTGCTGCAACCATTGATGCGTAAAAGAATGAGACAGTGCCGGACCAAGCTACATCACGAATTTGTGGAATTGGCTAAAGAGTTCGGTGCACTGTTCCTCGAGGGCATCCCAAATGAGCTTCTGGACATTTGGGGATGACTCAAAGAAGTTCTTTTGGGCATCAACCATCTTACTCTTGCTATGACATTCTTCTGGATAGGCTGAAATAGATCCAAGTGTGTGTCCTTTCTGCAACTGTACGCACATGTTTATAGGCATATGAGAGCTCTAGCTTTGGTACTTATGATCCACACCACATGCCCCATGATGCCGGAGAAGGCGACAACCTTGTACCTTGAGGCGAGCTATGTGTTATAGAATGCTTTGAGGAAAACTATTACAATAGTAAACCAAATTGAATTCAAATGCAGAAGAGATTTGCAAATTAGTACTTCTTCTATTCAATAAAAAGAATAGAGTAGAGTACAATGGTATATAGTTACAAGGTCGCGAATTAGGATTCCTATGATCAAAAAGGGGGGAAGACACTTCCTAATTGATTTACCTAGACTGGAATGAGATATAGATGTGTATGTGAGATACAAGATACTCAAGGCATGCCAATATTCAGTACTATATGTTTTATGGCTATCCAGTCACCCTTTAGGATGAACGTTTTTGCATCATTAGAAGAAGACGGTTACAATATAGGATGGTTACAACGGTTCATCTTCTAGCTGAGTGACAGTTGAGCTTCTTCTAGGTGTGTCGGTTGAACTTCCAGTGTGCAGTATGTTGACAGGTGGTTTGACACGGTTCCCTTGTGGAGAGTGCAACTTGGTGTGCCAAGTGGCAGCTGGAAGTTGACACGTGGACACTGAGTTTTGGAAGCCTTGCCCAACTCAGAAGTATTGTGAGGCTGATTTATGGCATGCTCCAAGGTGGCGTCTTGCGTATAATTGTAATGCGAGGCTGCAGGAAGTTTTGGATGTGTTGAGAGGAACTATGGAGCTACACCATAGTGTGCAAGCGCATTGAGTTATTTTAGTCCATGTGTGTGGCACAAGACGGTGTGGAGCTAAGGAGCTTTCCCAAGTGCTTCAGCTTCGTCACAAAGCAAATCCTCAAAATGTCGAGTAGCTTCTTGAGTAATGGAATGTTGGCTCTCAAGATCTCTGTCACTTCATTTTCTAGGTGTAGAATTATTCCTCCAATGCCTCTTGACTGTAACATGATAGAAGAATTTCGTATTTTGATATCCTTCTTGCAACCAATGCACTTGCAAGTGTTGCTTCCAAAATGTTTCCTCCTTATAGAGGTCATTCAGCCGTTCTAAGGCTTTGTCTTCCTCTGCTTCCACAAGGCCATATCTTTCGAAGTTATCTTGAATTTCATGGATTCTATTCAAAGCTAAGTGAGCTTTACTAGAAAAGATGTTCATTGATATTTCTTTATTCCAATTCTTTATCTTGGATTTTATGTACTTCAATTTCATCATCAGTCTGAACGTTCAAGACTGTGTGCTACATAAGTTCAGATTTCCACCATTTAGAATCAAGGTCGTCAAAGACAGTTTTCTCTAACCACACATTTTTGAACCTAAAGGGGAAATTCTTTGGCGAGGAGTCATAATATATCTGTAGACTTATAGGTCAATTATTCAAGCCTCCATACTTCAACACTTCAGACTCAAGAATAAAGCTACGATCAATCCAACCTGTCTTCCACAAGAAACTATTTAACATCCCATAATTCTAGATTCAAGGGAAATTCTTGAAGGTCAAAACAATCTCTATTTCTTAGAGGGATACCTCCCCTCTTATTAGAGATTTCCAACATAATATTGAAGAACCTTTCCAAGCTCCATATGTCAGATCCCTTGATCTGGGAATTTTGACTCACATCCTTGAGAGCATCTCTTCTGGGTCCCATTTGGAGAGGAGCATAAAAGTGAGTTAATATAAATTCAAAATTAGTTACCTAACTATGAACATGACACATGATCCAATATTTGGAGACGTACACCATAGTGCAGGTAACAGAGTTTGGGTTAGGATGGTGAGACTCCATGCTTGTCCTTCCACTTCCACTCCCACAAAGCTTGCTTTATGCCAAATGCCGTGGCTTGACCTTGCCAGAAGATATTGTGCCAATTTGGTTTCTTGCCACATTACTAATTTCTTTCTTTTTTGACAGGGTCATGCATATCTCGTACCTTTTGTCACTCTTTTCTTTGATAAGAGCCTCATACACTCTAAGAAATGAACTTCATTGATTGGGTATTCAATTTTGGCTCTTTCCTAGCACCTTCTCTAAGAGAGTGCGAGATCCATTTGCCACTGCTGCCATAGCTTTTTTTTTGCATTGTGACATGCAAAGCTTCTTGCTCTCATTTGCTTTGTCCCGTGTTATATTCTTTTCTTGCCAGTGAACTGCGTAATAAGTTTTTTCTTCTCTATTAGTGCTTTTTCTTGTGCTTTATTCTTGCATTTTTCCTTATTTTCATACAAATATTGATTTTTCATAGACATGGCTTCCAAACATTCCCCTGTCCCTCGCCTGATCTTGATTATCCTATATTTCTGTAATGCACCTAAAAATTCGAGCCACAAAATTTCGTTGCTTTAAACCCAAGCTTCCCAAAATTCTTTAACTAATGTTTATAATTTAAACATATCTGACTTGCATGAAAACATAGTGAGACCATATGTCTGCATGTTCAATTTCACCAAGTCAATGTTTAACAACCTAAGTATAGATCAATACCATAACAGTTTTTCACTTGAATATTAATAGGGTTCAAGTTAACGTAAGTCATTCACTTAATACCTTTTCAAGCTTTACTAAACAATGTTTGGACTGATCCATAATTCTTGTTTATAAGTTTACAAATTCCTTTAAGCATCTTTATAACTTTCTGCCTCAAATCAGATATAGGTTCCTTTGTTTATAGCTTTTAAGCTTCTAGTTTGTTCAATATCTCAAAAGGAATCAATTGCCTTTTTAAGAATTCGTACTTGAGTCTCTTCATATTCCCTAATTTCTCCTTAAGTTTCAAACAATCTTTGTCTCATTATCCTAAGAATGTATCAAAGATCATTCCCCTTTGGTTCTATTTAAACTTTGGAAGGAATCAATCCTTTAACCAGCTTGTTATTGTTAATTGCCGTGACTTATCATGTTTTCTTAGCATTTCATGTTTAGAAATTTATCTCAGCTTTAAACCAAGTCACATGTGCTTAATCTCATTCATTGAGCTTATCAATTTCTTTCTTATCAAGAAGAATCAACAACTTATTCATATCCTTAAATAAGTCAATATGATCGACATGCTTTCATTGATAGCGTGAGTTCATGATCACATTTATTCGTGAGTTTGACACGATCTAGTATCATGAACATATCGTAATCAGAATCAAGTCACATCATCGTTCCTTGTTTTCAAAGTAAAATTTACAGATATTCAATGTTACCTACTAATCTGAACATAATCAATTCATGCATTTATTCCCTTTCCCAATAATAGGTTGCTAGTCATAACTGTTTGACAACTTTCTGGCACATAGATCAATATTTCACATTCTTCAATACAATATAAAAAACCAAAGAATAATACAACATTAGAACTCAACAGTAGTCCTAATCCAAATGACCGAAGTTTCATGTCTCAAAAGTATGAGTCTCAATAAAACTTGTCTTCAAGATCGGTGAATCCAATCTTTAGTTCAGACATAATTACAGAAGTACTGTACACATTTATTACAACATGCCATCAACACTGTACACCATTAAATTAACGAATAATAACATGTACTTCACTCATAAGAACATATCTAATTCTTGATACAGTCACCATACATGTTCAATCATGTTGAAATGGAAATGCATGAATGAATAACTGCCACAATGATCCTTGCACATAATCAATCCAAGACTCTTTTAGAACGTCACAGTCCTTTATAAAGTAAGTATCACAATAATTCCTTTACTTTTACATAACCACAACTGACATAGTCATACAACCAATCAAACTGTTCTTGAAACCAAAATATGAAAGGGAGATATGAATACATCATTGGCTGCCACAGCCATGAGCCATGTACACTTTTATCTTTTGAAAATAAAGACATCAAACCCCAAACAAGTTCAGATCTCAACAACGTCAAGACAATGTCTTAGTCATAATCAAAAGATTATTAGCGCAGTCAAGATAACAAGTCCAAGTCATAGGCAAGATCCATAACCGGATGTCCCCTTTTCTAAAATAAAATAATTAATAATGTTTTAAGTTGGTCCCAGTCATTTCCAAATCTTGAGTAACTTAATAATATCATTACACTAAAAGGTATTTTTAAATACTTAAAGTATTTAGCCTATTCATTATTATATGTCGGCTAAAGCGATGAAAAGGAAGGGCCCTTATGGAATAAAGCGAAAACATAAAAAGCAGAAAAATATTAAAAGGTTAATTTATTTTAAATGCTAAAGTGAAGAAAGATACTGGAGGGAAAAGGCAATAATTAAATCAAATTAATTCTACCAGTGGGGTGACCTCATTTGGAGATTGTTCTAGAGGTTTGTGTGATCATTTGTGTATAAAAGGAGGTCGCTTGGCTTGTTTGAGGATCATCTATTCCTTATCATAATTTTCATGAGGTTTTTGGGCTGCCGCTCATTCCTTTCCACTTGAGGGCGGAACTCCTCTTTTGGGGCTGCAAGTGGGAACGAAAACCCTCCTTATTCCCTAATTGAAGGACAAAACCCTTCAATCCTTGAGGATTCTCCATTCAGGGGTTTCCATTGGGCTTCAATAAATTGATTTAGTGATTTCAGTGAGGGTTCTTGTGATAAAGGGTTGTTAGGGCATTTTTGGGAGTTTTCAAACCCTCTCCTAGGGTAGTGACCCCTCTTGGGGTGAAGTTTGTTGGCTTCTAGGACACAACATCTCACTTTCTATTGGTAATTGGGTTCCTCACACTTTTTAGAGGCTGATTGCACTTTCCAGACCTGTATTTGGGCTTTGGAATATTATTTCCAGCCGTATTTGTGAAGTGTATTTGCTGCTGTCATTCATTTATTCCAGTGGGTCCAAAATACAAATTTTTTTTTTTTTTTTTTTTTTTCTGGTGGGCTCGTCTTATAATTGTTTCAGCTCATGAATAAAATATTCTGAAGGATTTCTATATTTATTTCCAGCTGGTTTGTGTATGTGAGCTGCCATAATTAATAAAAGTCAGTCGCTGCCAGGGTTTGAAAATTTATTTCAGTTTGCTATCATTGGGGTTTTCTTTTAGATTTGAGCCCGAAAGGGACATTACAATAATCCAATATGTAAAGGGAAAGAACAATGAAATAGTTGAATCAAACTTTATTAGACTCAACAAGACTAATACTTTGGTCAAGTATATTGAACATTCAAGACCAGAAAACTGAATATCAAATGAGATCACAGTCATAAATTCATAATAAGTGCAAGTCATAATTATGATCAAAAGACAGACCGCAATTCAACAGAACTAGTCAGAATCACGTCATTGAGTCCAATATCATAAGTAGAATCTATATATCGTCGATTAGACTATCCAGCCAAAGATTTCAATACCACAGTCAAGACCATCAAAGCCTGCAACCTAAATATCAACTAAAATTCCAGCCACAAGTAATAATTGTCGCAGCAACAAACCTGTTTATGCAAGAAGCCCAACACAATTGAAACCACTAACAGATAACAAGACTGTTTGACCTTTTCTTCTCAAGGAGTTTCTACAGTTGAAAAAATCAACCCAACACAATGAAAGCTTAATAGGAATAGCATATCAAACACAAGATAATATTGAACAATATGGTCTGAACCAAGTTATTCAAATCTCACAGCTTTCTCAAACTCAGGATTCATTCTTTTCACTCTGTGAGCTCTCGACTGTATCTGTACCAATACATATTGGTGTATATACACAACATACGGTCTATAAAACATTTAAATGCATTCTTTAAAGTTAGCTGATTTTTTATTCAGTGAGTTGTATCTAAAACACAACAGTGATAACAAAGATAATGGCCATTTATAAAAGAAACATTTGCCCTTGCCTGGCACAGACGCGGTTTCGAAAGAGTCTCCCTCTTTAGTACGCAAATCTAAATTTATTCTAAGCCAAAACCCTTTTCTTCTTCCCCTTCTCTGTTGCCCCTTCCTCAACATCTTCCATCTTTCTTTATAGCAATGATGGATGCTATTAATGGCCGAGAAGATTGTGGCTGTGTTCTTAGCACATGCCAAGACTAACTAGAGCCAAATATAAAAAATAGACATTTAGAAACCCCAACTGTCATCCATTATTTCATGCAATGAAAAGACTGAATTTCCTGCAATAGCTTTGCAACTTCATGCGAATTTTCCCAAACAAATCTGTATGCATCAGTCGAGAAACCAAATTGATAGGGCTCCACCATGGTGGTCGGCCTCTCCATGAAATGAAAATCAAGTATAGATTTAGCCCGAAATCTAATTGTTTGCTTACCTGTGGTTTAAACTCACGTTCAGTTGTAGTTTCGCTAGCTTCCCGAAGAAGCTTTTAATTCACAATGCATTTTTATCAGTTTGCAATCACAAAGCCTTATCCATCTGAATTTCAAACATTATTTTAATACCTGAAAATCCAAAGCTTATAGCTGAGTATAGGACTTAAGCTATGTTCAAATTTAAACTCATGTTAGGTTGGCTACCTCTTCAAAATTGTAACTTGTACTTTGCATTATATTAAGTCAAGACCAATGGGTCTATATGTATAATGTTTAAGGTCTAGGTATATACAGTGTTTACAATGTCAAGTCCATAGTGTACTTGGTTTAGTTTGAGTCTGGGTCTAGATAAATATTTTAGCAGTTATGTTTGTAGACATGTACAATGCATGGTAAAATCTGAAATACTAAACGAAACAGGATCACAACTGTAACAATGCAATACAATCCTAAGATAATCCTAATGACCAATCAATCACAACGATTCTCACATTCATGTAAACAAAATAGATACGAATGCCAAGTCCAAATGCAATTTAAAACCAAGTCGCAACATGTTATCAAAGTTTGATTGAGTCAGAAGTTGAACTCAAGCAGCGACCAAACTAGTCAATATTGACGATAAGGTTTGTTAATGTGATATCCTTAGGCTATTCCCATTAATAAACTTATTTTCAAGCAACAGGAAAACTCTACAAGCGGACACATGCCACAAAACAAAAAAACAAAGTACGACACACACTAATGCAAATCCATATCTCATGCTAACACGAATCATCAGGCTATACCAACACAAGATAACTAACAATGAACACGAATCGTCGTCTATCATATTGGTTAGGCAATCGTTCGCATCGGAGGGGAACTGCGAGCTTCGTGCTTGTGGCGAACTTCCTGGCTGTGGCACTACCCCTTTATCAGAAGGCCCTGCAGGGTTGGACGAGGGAGGGGGAAATGACACAGTCCACCCCTTCGGGGGTTCAGGGATACCTATCCACTAACGAGCCAACGCACGATTGTGTAGGGCAATGCCTTCTCGTCAGGCACGCAGCTGGAAGAGTTTCTCTTTCACTTGGCCCTTGTTCTTCGGAACTGGGGAGATTACTGTGAGGCCTCCTTAAGGCTAGGTGGAAGGACAAACGGTTTTCACCAGGAGCATTCCCTGGAGACTCCCATCTTCATGGTGGGGTTGGCATCGCTAATTGTAGACAACAGATGATGTATGTTACTCAGCAGGGGAGTAACAGAGATCAGGTTTCACTGTTGTGTACAAGATCAGAGTCGTAGAATCTGAAGTCGAGGGGTGATTCTCGAAGACTGCACTTGCCCCTGACCAGCCTGAGCAAGAAACTCTTCCAGTTCAGGAAACTAGGAAAATTTAGAACAGTCACAAGTGGTCTTGTAGGTGTATGCCAACTGGTGAAAATAGCTTACCCTGAGGTATGCCCATAAAGTGAGAGTCTATTTGTAATCCCACACCATACCATGACCAAAAGTCTGCTTGTTCCTGCACACATGTGCACAACCTAAAAAAGATCAATAGCATTTGCTGGGTGATGATAAACTAATAATCAATATTAATGATTAACAATAATTAATACTGCATAAGGAAATGTAATAAATGAAAAATTGAATTATAAAGCATGTAATCATAAATGAAATCTCCATAATAATAATCAAGTACAATGTCTGAAACAATAATAATATCAATGTCAAATTGTTAATGGATCATTAACAAATGTTCTCATTGCTTCCCACAACTATGACATAAACATGATCACATGCTAAAAATCATAACATAACAGTCTTAAAAGGGGATATGACAGGTTCTTCTATAATATTATCTTGTTCCATTGTTCGTTTTGTACAAATTTCTTCATCTTGTGTTATCCTTCCTATCTCAATATTTTCTTTCTTATTCAAGCTTTTCTCATTCTTGTTTAATTCTATGAATTTAATCCACTTAGCTTTCCTTATATGTTTCTTCTCAGGTTTCTAGAAACCATTGTTATCTAATTTCTCGTGTTACTTATAGAGTTTGAACCTTTGGTTTTATTATCTAAAAGTTATGAATTGTATTTACATTTTTACCTTAGGTAATTAGTAATTCATTGGGGTAATTAGTTGTTTTATAATTGTTATATGGTTATGTTTTATAACCATTATATTTGTTATTTTGTGCAGTCACGTATGTTTATTGTTGCATAGTTGCAACATCTTATTTGTTTGTATTATTTCCGTATGGTTTTTGGTTGCACTTGTGCAACTTCTCATTTGTTTGTATTCGGCTGTACAATATCTATAAATATTGCAGCCATCTATATTGTACTTGATTTGATTGCATATCAATAAATTGTGAGGCTTTGTCCCTCTTCTAGATTTGGTATCAGAGCAGGATAGAGAGCCCCTTGTGAGTAGAGAAGGTGTGCAGAGAGAGTTGCAGAAGAGATAGAAGGAGCTTGGAGAAGCATTTGCAGCATTTGGAGAGCCTGTGTACCTCCAACAACTTCCCAGCCCCATCCCTGCATCCCCACAACCTCTTGTTTAGCTCAAGGTGTTTGGAAAGAAACTTTTTTTTTCACTGGTGCCCCCGACACTAGGAAAAATTTGCTTGCTGGAGAAATTCTGGTTAAAAAAAAAAATCAAAAAAATAAAAAAAAATCAATTTTCCCCATTAGGGGTTTTTCCCTCTAATTTATTTAGAGGTCTATAGTAGTCTGCTAAATTTAGCAGACCATCACTTTTGGAGGTCTGTAGTTGAAGATTCCATTGGAGCTTACCCATTGAGTCTGAGTCTGAGCTTTCATTGAGTTGTTTGAACAGAGTTTAAGGTCAGCTTTGTGCAAATTTAAGTTGGATGAGTTGAGCATGAGTGATCTGAGTTGGGGCTACAAGTTGATTCTGAGTCATTGAGAACATTGAGTTGAGTTGTGATGCATTACATTTGTGTCCGAGTGAGATTCAGGCCTTTTAGGATTGACCAAGTTGATTGCATCCACTAGGAATGAGCCAAATCCATCCTACCATCAACTAGAGTCGAACATCCACCAAGGCCCATTTGAAACCTGCATTTGTGCAAAGTTGATCGGAAATATTTGCACCTTGCAATCCAAAGTTGACCTGCATTCCAAACTGAGTCAAAGTTGCACCAAAGCTGAGCATATTGATCAACGATTTCCACCATTTTGAAAAATGCAAATCCTATCGAACAATCCCCAACAAAAGCTCCAACAATCACCAAAAACTGGTGAGTCCCAATAACAGAAACTTGCACAAACAAAAAAACAAAAAGCAACAAAAAAAAGGATAAAAATAAAAAAAAACGGAAATCAAAAAAAAGGGAAAAAAGGAGTCAGATCCATTTTTCAGGAAACCCTAAACCACCTCCTCCACTATGCATGCCACGTGGACTCCCTCCTCATTGCCACGTCATCTTTTAAAAGGTTAGTCCTTTTTTTTCAATTTAAATAAAATTTCTTCATTTATATTTCATATGCGCATTAAAGCACTACAGTGGCTAGGGGAAGTTGGTAAAAGCTTTGGGGTGGGAAGGTTGGGTTCGACCCCCCCAAAAAAAACCTCATTTTTAAAATTTTTGAATTTGGTGGGAATTTAGCAGAACCACCAAATTTAGCGGGAAAAATCCCTTGCTAAACCCCCTAGTCCACAACTAAACCCCTTACTATTTTTAGCGGAGAAAACCCTAATTTGGGGAATTTTTTTTCTCCCACATAGCTTAATTTTTCATTCTGAGCAATTTTTTCTAAAGAGGGGACATCCAAAAACTGCATTTTTAGCTTTTTTTTGTGGTTTTTTACATAGAGAGCCATACTGAGCTCCGGAGGCCACTAGGGCCTCGCAAAATAATTTTTTTTGCCTGCCATTCAATTTTTCTGCATATTGGATGTAATTATATATTTTTAGTGTATTTTCAGTGGATTGTACTAATTTGCAGGTTTCCATATTCAACCGCAAACATTGTAACTGATAAAGCATTGTAAAAAAATCAGTAAATTTTTTTGGTTATGTAACACTCACGAGATCTTTGGATCTCTTTCGCAGCGTTCGGTATATACAGTGCCTCTGGGAAGTGCTTACGGGTAAAGCCGTCGCGACTACTACTGCACTTAACGCCTAATATAGCTGCAACAACGTCATCTGGGCATCGTCCCTATAAATCGATGGGGAGTAATAAGGACACAATGCACACACTTTGAGCCCTCCCATCCGTCTGTGAATGATTGCACGACATAAATCTGGACACTGAAATTATCCGAGTATATAGCAAAGTTACGCGTGCGTATGAGGATATTTCTTTGAGCCGGTGTCAATAATCACACAGACCCCTTTCAGTATTGTCTTGGTACCACGTATCAAATTCTTTCACGTACGTTAATGCCTCTTTCACGTACCACCGGGTATATCAAAAGGGTGAGCTTCTTCCACGTACCGATGGGTATATCGAAAGGGCGTGTATATAGAAAGGTTTGGTATATCAGACTGATGGTATATAGATTGGGAGACCTTATACCTGGAGTGATAAGAGCCTTACCCTTTGTCAGTGAATTCAGAAAATGGGCACCAATGCCCCTAAGTTCTTTCTTCCAGACTCACAACTCCTAAGAGGAGATAATTATGCTGCATGGAAGACTAAGATCAAAACACAACTTGAGTTTGAAGAGATATGGCCTGTTGTGAATGGTTCTGCAACCAGATCACCAGATGATGCAACCCAACAGAGACAGTTTGACAAGGCCAATCAGAAGGCCAAAGTCATAATCTTGTTTGCAGTGTCTGATGATGTGCAACCCCACATTTGAGATGCCAAAACAACCAAAGAAGTGTGGGATAAGTTGAGCACCATGTATGAGGCCAAGAACAAGAACACAATTCTGAATTTGCAGAGTCAGTTACATACACTGAAATTCAAATAGAATGAGAAAGTGGAAGCTTTCTTAAGAAGAGTTGCAAAATTGAGGGCTTCACTTCTAGCCCTGGGAGAGGAGGTCACTGATACAACTCTCATTCCCATTGTTCTGAGAGCACTTCCTCCTTCTTACCACATTTTTGTGATGACACTAAACTTGTCAGATCAGACAGTTACTTTTGACAAGTTAGTGAATCTACTGCAACAAGAAGAAGCAATGTACAATAAAGATGATGAAGAGGAGCAGGCACTATCTTCTCATCAGAAAGGAAAAGGAAAAGGAAAATTCTCATTCTTCTCAAAAGTCCCAAAAAACAACATCAAGCAAGGGGACAAACAAAAGAAGAAATGTCCTATCTGCAAACAGAGGACATGATGTGAAAGATTGTTGGTACAATACATACAAGAAAGGTTCATCAAGTAATTCTGGACCTCAAAATCAACAATCTCATAAGGGACATTCACACTACAATCAAGGGCAGAAGAAGGGGAACTGGCGAAGAAAACCCCATCAGCAAGGTAATATAGCTGAGCAAGAAGATCATTCAGAAAATGAGGACTTCTTGTACACTGCTCATTCCAGTGAACCATCCACGTCATCTAGTGTTGTTTGGTATGTTGATTCGGGAGCCACTCGACACATGACTGGGCACAGAGACTGGTTTACTACCATGAGGGACACACCTTCGAAAAATCATGTTTCGTTAGGTGATGATTCTTCTTACACAGTACAAGGGGTATTGGGAACATTTCTCTACCTCTTGGTTCATGAAATTGTAGATTATCAGATGTATTATATGTCCCTGGCTTAACAAAGAATCTACTATCAGTGAGTCAGCTTCTAGATCATAATCTGAAGATTGACTTTGATAGTCATTCCGGTAAGAAAGTGTGTTTGATTCGAGACAAATCAAGAGGCTTGAAAATTGTTGCAAAAGCCTCCAATGTGGGACGTATGTTCCAGCTTGACTTTGTCCACAGGGATGATCAAGCACTTGTGGCTAAGAATTCTTCCTCAGCACAGTTGTGGCATCAGAGACTTGGTCACATCAGTTTCAAATATCTCGAAACACTTCACCGGTACAACATGGTGAGAGGCTTGCCATCTCTCCAGAAGGATACAGATAAGTGTCCTCACTGCCTAGCAGGTAAACAACACAGAGCTTCATTCCAGAAGAGTACTTATCGAGCTCATAGGTAAGCTTGATTTGGTTCATATCGATCTTTGCGGTCTGATGCAACCTAGTCATTCTGGATTTCAGTATTTCATGCTATGTGTTGATGATTATTCAAGAAAAATGTGGATATTTTGTCTTCGTAAGAAAAGTGATGCTTTTGAGAACTTCAAAAAGTTCAAAGTGGCTGTAGAGAATGAGACTGGTCGTCATATCAGATCTCTCCACTCAGATCGAGGGGGGAATTCACCAGTAATGAGTTCAAAGCCTACCTTCAAGCTCACGGGATTCGTCGACAGATGCCTCCTCCACACACACCGCAACAGAATGGTGTTGTTGAGAGAAGAAACCGTACTATCATGGAGATGGTGTGTTGCATGATCGATGATTCTGGACTAGCGAGGACATTTTGGGCAGAAGCAACAAAGACAACAGTATATTTGTTGAACAGAGTGCCCACAGTTGCTCTTGATGGAGTAACACCACATGAAGCATGGTTGAAGTGGAAGCCATCTGTTGCACACCTCAGAGTATTTGGGTGCAAAGCTAGCATGCACATACCCAAGCAGAACAGAAAGAAGTTGGATATGAAGTCACAAAAACTCATCTTCATTGGCTACAGTGAAGAGGCTCTTGGGTACAGATTGATGGATCCAAAGACCAGAAAAGTCTACACCAACAGAGATGTTGAGTTCTTTGAGAAGAAGGAAGTTGAGACTCCTCCAGACTCACCTGATGTAGATATTTCACCTATTGTGAAAACAGAAGCTGATGTTCCCACTGATGATGACAGTGATGATGGGGATGATGGTGATGATCAGACAGGACCACGACCCACGGGAACAGTACAACGTATGCCCAAGTGGTATACTAATATGATACGAGATGCAAAATTGGATGCTCCACCAGATACATCCACCACTGGACCACGGACTCGCAGTAAAGCATGAGAAGAAGTAAAATTTGCTTTGATGAGTAGAGTTGTTGAATCTGTTGAGCCCTCTACTATCCAGGAAGCCCTACAGTCGAAAGCTTGGAAAGATGCCATGGATGTTGAGTATCAGTCAGTGATGAAAAACAACACTTGGCAGCTTGTCGATCTTCCACCAGGGAAGAAACCCATTGGTTGCAGATGGATATTCAAAACAAAGTACAAAGCAGATGGGACCATAGACAAGTACAAAGTGAGACTGGTAGCAAAGGGGTATGCACAAAAGGAAGGCATAGACTATGAGGAGACATTTTCTCCCACAACTAAGATCAAAATGATCAGGATGATCTTTTCTCTAGCTGCTCAGTTTGGTTGGAAAGTCCATCAGATGGACGTGAAAAGTGCCTTTCTAAAATGGAGATCTACAGGAAGAAGTCTACATGACTCAACCTGAGGGTTATGTTGTACCTGGAGAAGAAACAAAGGTATGCAGACTCAGGAAATCTTTGTATGGCCTTAAACAGGCACCCCGGGCTTGGTACATCAAAATTGATGAGCATCTCGTTCAACATGGATTCGTCAGAAATCCATATGATCCCAATCTCTACCTCAAAAAGCAAGGGGGGAGATTGTGATTGTTGTTGTCTATGTCGAATGATCTAGTCATCACTGGCAGTTCAGTGAAGATGATCGATGCAATGAAGAAAGATCTTAATCGATCGTTCGACATGACAGATCTCGGGCTCATGCACTACTGTCTTGGATTGGAAGTATGGCAGAAAGAGAATCACATATTTGTTTCTCAGTTGAAGTATACCAAGACAATGCTCGAGAAATTCAGGATGATGGATTGCACACCTATGGAGATGAGACTGCAGTTATCTCGTTCAGATCCATCTCCTGTGGTAAATGCAACTCTCTATCGACAGTTGATTGGGAGTCTCATTTACCTAACATATACTAGACCAGATATCAGCTTTGCAGTGAGCTATCTTTCCAGGTTCATGCAGGAACCCAAAGTTTGTCATTGGAAGGCAGCAAGGTGGATCTTGAGATATCTCAAGGGTACAATGGATCTTGGTCTAGAGTACAAGAAGAATGATAACTTCTTCTTGACTGGATATTCGGATTCAGATCATGCAGGTAACATTGATGACAGGAAATCCACTTCTGGATTTGTATTCTTTTTGGGATCTGGACCGATATCATGGGGAAGCAAGAAACAAAACTTTGTTTCTCGCTCTTCTACAGAAGCTGAATATTGTGTTGCAGGTGGAGCTGTCTGCGAAGCGATATGGCTACGTCGCATACTGGAAGGACTTGGAATACCACAGGAAAAACCTACCACCATGTATGTAGACAATGAAGGTGTTCTCAAACTTGTTCGCAATCCAGTGTTTCATGAGAGAACAAAGCACATCGAGGTACAGGTTCATTTCATACGCGAGCATGTCTTGAAACACAACATACAACTTCAGTTTTTCCCAACAGCTGAACAACGAGCAGATATCTTCACAAAGTCACTTGCACGTGACAAGTTCGAGTTGTTCAGAGAGTTCCTCTCCTCATCCCTTGAGGCAATGCAAAATTAAGGGGGGGAATGTTAGGTAAACTTAGTTTACTAGTTTATGCATATTTATTTATACATTTGTATTTACAGTTTGTTACTTAGGTAATTAGTTGTTTACTTAGGTAATATAGTTTTTATATTGTTATATGGTTATATTTTTATAACCATTTATATTTGTTTTATTTTACATACGTATTTTTTGTTCATAGTTATGTATATTTGGAAGCTATTATTTCCCGTATGGTTTATTGTTGCATAGTGTGCAACTTCTCATTTGTTTGTATCTGGCTGTCCAATATCTATAAATATTATGAATACATTTAGCTTTTTTACCATTTTCTACACTGGTACCCGACCTATTTCTTGTCTCACAAAAGTTGTGGTAATATTTGAGGGAAATACTTTCTCAGTGCTACTATTTTTCAACTCCTTTTTTGACCTCTAGGGATTTTATAACCCTATTGGGCAGTCAATGTGGATAAATTCTCAGTTCTCCAGCTAGGTTGGCAAGAACCAAAGTGTAATTCCTATGTGAAAAAATTTTAGGATTTTTTGGGGTATTATAATTATTGCAAAAAATTAGTACTATACTATTAGTGGATATATTCCTCAGAAAGTTAAAAAAAATCCCAATTTTTCAAAAAGTTATGGCCTTTTTTCTCAATTCTGGTGTGTTTTTGGTACCATGGAATAAAGTTCCACGGATTGCAAGGAACCAAGAGGGTCTATCAAGGGGTCCATCACATGTGCCTCGGTTCTTATGAAGTTTTTTCCTGATTCAGAATGTTTCAGATTTTTAAAAATTCAAGCTTTATTTGGTTTACAACTAAAAAATTGGCAACTACAGATGCTACGGTTCACTCACTGAATTTTGAAGATTTCATGGCTTGGATTATGTCTAGGAATTTTGTATTAGTAGAATCCATTATGGAGTGTAAATAATTATATTGTGTGGAATTGCATTGTATTAGTTGTTAAGGTAAAACAACTTATGTAGATTAGCTTTAAGAGATATTCTTTTTGTTTTTGAATCCAGAAGAGATAAAGTGGTGTTTTGAACTTTATATATAGGAAATTTCTATATAAGTGTACAAGTCTGTGATGAAATAAATGATGTTTATCATAAGTCCAAAAGAATCTGCAATAAAAAAATCATTCACTATAAGACCATTCCAGTGTCAAATCTTAAGAAAGCCATGGCATTTAAAAGTCAAGGGGTGGTTTAGTCCTCCTGTTCACTGAATGACAAACCCCATATGCAATTGAAAGTGGTCCAAGGTTTTACATAGATTAAGATTAGTGTGAAATACAATATTATAATGAGTGATTGCCATACATTGGAGTCTTATTTCCATACTTAAGATCTGCTATCATGTCAGGCAACTAATTCATCTCGGATTGATAGATAGATTTTGCATTGTTCACATGACCGTATTGCATATCCTTTGTCTCAGATCCATGAGGCGCCTCTAGATTCCTTTATCATGTTAATATAAAGTAATTTGTTATGTCAGCAAGCTAATATGCATCAAGTTGTCATGTGATCCCTTTTCCCATGTTTGAGGACAAAATGCATAAGTTGGAAATGCACAGATTTCTCTAAAAGATAATATGCGCCTCTGAGATTCCTTTTATACGAGGAATATATGCCTTCGTTATGTCAAAAGGTGCAATCAAATTTCATGTGATCTCATGGAATTGAGGAGCTTTGATTTGTGAATAAAAAGCCAATTGATAGCCACTCACAACCCAGACGTATTGCATTCTTTATCTCAAGGAAGAAGATTTGGGGAAACGTGGATAAAAAAATAAAGATAATGAGCCCATCCAAAGCACAACTCATTAGGAAAAGAAACGATTATAAGCTGAAGAGTGAATGCATTGGAGAATGTCGCAGAATTGCTTGGACAATATGCTTATGCACACTAATTCTATGATCTTAAATCTGTTTCATTGATAATTCATTTTTAATCATAGCAATCCCGTGTACATTTCACAATATTCACATGCTTCTCCGCGCTCTTGATGCCTTGGATCAAATATGATAATACTGGTCCTATAACTCCCAGTTTTCTATGTCTTCTTGAAATATCCCTTAAGATACCACTCAAAAACACCACAATATATATATATATATATATTATATATATATACTATATATATATATATATGGCAGCAAAATAAATTTCTGATTTATTGCAGAAAATACCCAGAAAATTGCAGCAAACTAGTTTTGATTTAAACTCACAAAATACTTGTTCAAAACCCTTGAAAATTTGCAAAGAGCTTGCTAATAATAAAACTAACACCAGGAAAATATTTTGGGAATTTTTCAAATAATAAATCACTGCCAGAAAATTATAGAATGCCCTAGGCAGCTGGAAAACTTCAAAAATTAATCTTTCCAAATACAAGTGCAAAAATTCTGAAAATCTGGAAATAACTTCTATTAATAATGTAAATGAAACCCCAACCTCCAGATCCGGTAGCTGCACTTGGGAAACCCTCCAAAAATAGCAGCGAAATCCAAAAGTGGGTTGCTACCCTAGAAAAGAGATTGCCAAAAACCCCCTGAAAAGTCTTCAACAATGGCGCCTAAACCTGCCCTTATCGTGCAGCCAACAATTGATCTGAAACCCTTGCCATAAATTTTTCTTCACAAAAAGGTCCAGAAATCCTCAAACACCCTCTTCTAGAAGCTCTGAAAATTATTGTGTGTCTATAAAACAGCCCTAAATCAGCTCCTAAATGCTCAAGCTAGGGATGGATCTCTCACCACTGAAGAATGCCCTACTAGCTAGGGATGAATCTCTCACCGCCGAAGCTAGGGTCTCTGTGGGATCTTACTCCACAAGTTGGAATTTTGCAAGCAACAGTTGCACAATAGAAAAATATGAGAGTATGCAAGTGTGTCTTCCCTTTCCTCCACAAACTCCTATTATATAATTTTTCCAAAGCAACAAGTAGGCTCAAATGGCCCTAATCGACGCCCATAAAAGGACCAACAAAAGCACAAAGTAACTTAAGTTACTTTACCCCCTTCAAGTCGCCATAGGACTTAAGTGACCCCCAACGCAATATTATAACATTACAAGTGTTATGAGGCCCCCCCCCCTAACGACAAATCATAACATCTAGTCCCATTCCAAGTCATTTTGCTCATGCCAACGCAAAATGAAAACATTTGTATAGGTTCTCCTCAATAGATATTCATCTTCAATAGCCTCTAGAGTCTATAGCCCCTCGGGTATGACCAAGGCTAAGATGAATAAAAATCTCCTAGATGCCAACTGCTCGAAAATGGGGACATTACATTTTTCTGCATTCAGTTTCTGCATTTTGTTCTCTTTCTGCTAGATGCATGTTCCAAATCTCCATTGTCATCCATCTAACGAAGCCGTTCAGTCGTGTTGTCTTTTCATATTTTGGTGTACGATCATTATAATCCTTTCAACCTGTCTTTTGACAAGAGGCCTGCATGCATTTGCGAGTCATGAACTATAAGTCTTTGTTGCATTTTTAAAGGGTTTTCTAGACTCAGAAGGGTTATGCCAAAAGTAAGGTATGGTATTTGTTACTTATTTTGTTTACTTGGAGAAGTAAGAGATCATAAACTATTAAATGACAAGTATCACAAACTCATTATTAGTCTGTCAATAGAACAAGTTACAAACTTCATACCTGTGAGAGCAATTTGATCGCAATAGGTCGTGGGTACTTGGCATCATGGCCATGTACAATCCACCACTTGATTGGAGTCAAGGTGGCCTTGTCACAAAGAGCCTCTACCTCTCGCATGCTACCTTCTCTAGATACAAACATCCCCATCTCATTGCGGACTGCACTAGATATAGGTGGATTAGGAAACAACCTCTTGAATGTTGCCCTAGTCCCATTTGCAACCTCTTGGTCATCATATGGTGGCTGCCTACCAGGTAACCCAACTATTTCATTGCTGTAATATTTGGGATTTAAGGCATAAGCAAGGAGATGCAATGGGGTGGTCATTTTGTTCCACCTTTTCATGACCACGCTTTTAACTTCATTATAAAACTTTTCCTTAGGGTCCTGCTCTTTGGCTTGTATGATATCTTTTATTTATTCAAGCATGGAGTCAATGCCATCATAAATTTCTCCAATGCAACACTATCTTTGTCTACAAATCTAATCATACTTAGAATAGGCTCCGTGAAACTTAACAAATACTCAACTTTTTCCCACCAATCATCATCAAGGATCAATGCCTTTATCTTTTGGTTTCTCTCTATATTTACTTTCCTTTAGACGGTCCAAACATTGTCAATCACCATGCTACTCGAAACATGTTTCACCTTCACAAGTCGTCTCAAGACGAGTGTGTGAGAGGCAAACCTAGTCTCAACAACTTATTAAAAAAGAATGGAAAAAATTCAATAACAATACAATTGGAATTGATTTAAAATTAATCATTAAAATGAAAAACTTAAAAACTTAAAAGTAAATTTTATGAATGAATTGTTCCCTTACCTTCAATAGCTCCAACTTTGAAAATCTTTTGAAAATGGCTTGAGACATGTGATGGTTGGTGACAAACATTTGGATCTCGTTTGTTTCCATGTAGATTTTCTCAATCCATATGATTTTCCCAATCTTCTGCAACATCAGATTCAGGGAGTGTATTGCACATGGTGTCCAAAATATGTGCTCATACCTACCCTCTACTATCAACCCTGCTGCCTTGCAATTTTTTGCATTGTCCGTGATGACTTGGACAATGTTCTGAGGGCCCACTGACTCAATAGCCTCAATTAGAATGTTTGCAATGAATTGGGCATCTTTTATTTCCCCCTCACAATCAACAACCTTCAGAAACATTGCCCCTTTAGGGCTTACTGCAATAATGTTGATAAGAGGTTTGTTTCGGGAGTCTTTCCATCCATCCGAGATAATAGACACTCCTGAATCCTTCCAGGAATCTCTAATCGGCTGTAAAGATGTTTGTATGTGTTGCACTTCTTTTGCCAAAAGAGATGTGCGAACCTTATTATAGTTGGGGCTTGTATACCCCTGTGGTGCCTCATTAATGCCTCTCACCATCTGCTGCCAATATGGTGACCTCAACACATTGAATGGTAGCCCACATGCATAAACACACCGAGCCACCAATTCATCTGCAATTTCTCTCTTCTCCATGTTGAATGTTTTTTCTAGAGGCCCTTTTGTTCTCTTTCTTGATGGGGTATCTTCATCGAAAGGAGTTTCAACTGGAACAATTTCAACATTACTATCAATGAAAAGATGAAATGATGGTGGTGGTGTTGGTGGTTTTCCCATAGTCCTCTGCTGTAAAGAAATGGTTTTAGAGTGAGCTCTTGCAATTTCAAAGTTTGCCTCCTCTTGCTCTCTTAAGTACATAGCTATTTTATTCTTCTCCACCTTCTTACATGCTCTAATGCCCGTCCCTGATACCGCAGTTAAATGAGCTTTCAAATGGGTATATGAGGACTTAAATGTGGTGCCACAATGGGGGCATGTCCAAACACCAATACCACCATGACAATGAGCTCTAGTACTTCCACATGCCTCCATAAAAGAGAATGAGGATCCATTTTCACTATCAGGCCACTCGAATCACTTCCTTGTGTTTCTCCCTCATTGCTTGCTTCCCCATGCCCCCCAGAAGTTGAACTGGATGCCATGACTACAACTATTTAATTTGTTTTAACCTACAATAAGAGATATTTTTTAAAACATTGCTAAATAATTTAATAAACAATTAAAAACAACAAATACAAATTATACAATTAATTTGTTAACCCCTACACGTCAATCTCTGATTTTGATCACCAAGTTTGCCATAAATGGTGCGAGGTGAGAGCATACACAGAGGGTAGACATTTAAGTTTTTAATGAATTCAATTTAAAATTTTAAAATAAAAAAACGAACACAACTAATTAAAAAAATCAGTTAAACCCTAGGGCCTATATGTCAATCTCTAATTCTGATCACCAAGTTCGCCATAAATGGTGCGAGGTGAGAGCATACACAGAGGGTAGACGTTTAATGAATTCAATTAAAACTTTAAAATAAAAAATCAAACATATAACTAATTAAAAAAATTAAACAGTTAAACCCAACATGTCAATCTCTGATTTTGATCACCAAGTTTGTCATAAATGGTGCGAGGTGAGAGCATACACAGATGGTAGACATTTAATAAAATAGAACTTAAATAAAAAACTAAATTTTAAATTACGAAAAAAAGTTAAAAATTAATCAATTTTCACCAAGTTCGCCAAAACATAAAATAAATAAAAATTAAATAGATCATGATCAATGATCATGAATGATTGAGTTTGAAACACATCATTCATTGATCATTGATCATTGATCACATACTAGTTTGATTATTACATAAAAACATTGATCAAAAGATTTAAAAAAATGGATGCATGAAAAATACCTGAAACTAATCCTCCTTGTTGTTTGTTGGCTTGTAGTTGATCCTTCTCCTTCTCTCTCCTTCAAGCTCTCTCTCTCTCCTTCAAGCTCTCTCTCTCTCCTTCAATCTCTCTCTCTCTCTCCTTCAAGCTCAAAATTAGTAAAATGCCAAAATACGAGTGTGTGAATTAACAAGAGGGGCTGGGTGTATAAATAGGTTTTCCTTGGGGGGGGGGTTAGGGTTAAATTAGCTTTAGGTTACATTAGCTTTAACTTTTAAGTTAGTAACTTGTATTTTTTTGTTTTTTTTCGAGTTTTTAAGTTAAAAAAATGTTTTTTCCCAAGAGGGTATGCTGCGGGTACGTACCCACAGGTCCCGGATACGGAAATCCGTATTGGAAACATAACTGGGATCTGTGAGTACGTACACAACATGCCGGTACTGTACCCGTATTAGGTACGTATCAGGCTTGGTACGGGAGGGGCAGGGATGTTTCAGGGCAGTATAGGTTGAAACCGACGTCTGAAGAAATGAGTGTCTACACTATGGGGGGATGCTTTCCTAATAAAACGACATTCAATTGAGCTGCAAAGATGTATCTGGTTGAGTAAGCAACATTTTACTGGAGGACAAAGGCAACACAGGAAGGAGGGCGATCAATGTCCTCAAGTTTGTCACTAACTCAGGGCTCGCACAATGCGATAGTGACACAACCAACAATGCCAAAACGATGAAAGCCAGGATTAGTCTCCAAGTGGCAAAGGTGATCGTCTTGTATTGTTTTGTAATTAGGTGGCAATGATCCAAAGCGATGGCTGCATACTTTACAATGAGGACCTAGTCCTCAACCTTTATTTTCTTGTTTTTGTGTATGGTGTGATAACTGCAAACAAATGAATAGGAGAGCATATGTCTACTGTGTATTTCTATTGTGGACTTATGCAGTGACTGGCTCGTGAGAAGCCCAACACCCATTAGAAGTGAAAGCACAAACAATTGTATTATTGTTTGTAGGTGATTGTTGGAAGTAAGTTGTTGGCTGGTGAAAAGCCCAACATTTGTTGGAAGTGAAAGTGTGAGCAGTTGTGCTTGCATGTGTAGGTGATCATGTGCAACAGATATCTCAAGTAGCAAAGTGCAGACCTAGAGCACGTATGGACATGCGTTTCAATTTCCGTGTTGTGGTTACTCCCCATGTTTGCACCAAGGTGGGGAATGTTTCTATTAGTGCTCTATTATGTGAGTGTAAATAATTAATATTGTGTGGATATATGTATTATGTTAGTTGTTTAGGTAGTTTAAACAACTTATGTATAATAGGTTTAAGATATATTCTGAGTTTGTTTGGAGTGATTCTAGGAGAGATAAAGTGGTGTTTGAACTCCTTATATAACCCGCGAGAGTTAACATTCCTATATAAGTGTACGAGTGTGTGAAGAAATATAATGATGTGAGTGTAAATAATTATACTGTGTGGATATATGTCTTATTTTAGCTGTTTTGGTAGTTTAAACCATAGTAAGCAAACACGACAAGTACTCACCAAAAAAAACACAACCAAATATTCATGAGTTTAACTTGCAGGGAAGACTCGGCGAGTATATGGTGAATATTTATTCAGAATATTCAATTGAATATTCAAGAATACTCGCCAAGTCTGTCAAAAACTCATGAGATAGCGGCTAATATGCGAAACACGTCAAAAACACGCAAAAAACACTGCAAATACACTTTTTCTTTTCTTTTTAAGGCAACAAAGCACTTCATTTTCAATCACACAACCATTGAGCATGCATTGCATGAGTTGAACGGATTTTAGAGTGAATTCAAAAGGCTAAATTACATTTGGAGGTAAGTTTTTTTTTAAATTCTTTTAAGTTTTTGCAAATTCGTTCTTATATTATTTAAGTTTTATATATTCATATTGTAATTTTAAATACATTTAATTTAATTGCGAATGATTTTAAATTTTTAATAGTCATTTGGAGCCAAGGTAAGTTTTTTTTATTCTTTTTGCAAATTCGTTCTAAATTATTTAAATTTTATATATTCATATTGTATTCGAATATGTTTTGTAATTTTAAATGCATTCAATTTAATTGTGAATGATTTTAAATTTTTAATAGTCATTTGGAACCGGAGGTATGTTTTTTAAATTCTTTTCGCAAATTCATTTAATAGTTATTAATTTATTCAATTTTTTTATCGTGGATTCGTGACATCGTCATTAATGAATGAAATTGCCAGAATGTATTGTTGTAATTTTGTAAATGTTATTTTAATTTCTTTTTTAGAATGTATTCTTGTTCGTAGGATTTACAATTTTAAATATTAAATTACGGTTAAATAGGGTTATAAAGACACTTTTTTATTATTTAAATTTTAATTAAGTTTACGTTTTTTTAATTTTTTAAATGTACATTGTGTTGCAGATTAGAGCTTACCAATGGCATCAGGCTCGGCATCAGGTTCGGCATCTGGGTCAGCATCACTAGCAGGAACCGTTCCCGCTAACGCCTGTACCATTGCTTGGAAGTATGGTGTACGTGGAGCAGTTCAGGGAACCGTGGTTTGCAATTTCTGTGGCAAAACGTTTTCTGGAGGCATCAATCGCCTGAAGTATCATCTTGCATGTATTGTTTGCCGGGACGTTGTGGTATGCCCCAATGTTACAGAAGAGGCAAAACGAGAGATGAAAGCAGAGCAGAGCTAGAGGAGAAGAAACTAGAGAGGGAAAGGGTGCATGCAACCATAACAGAAGTTGTTAGACCTGGAATGGAAGAGGATTCAGAGGATGATGTGGCAACGATTGTGGGCTCTACTCGCGGTCCACGCATATGAACCGAAAGAGGCACATCTGTTTCATCGAGTTCGAGCAAAGGGATACATAGTTTTTTTGTACCAAGGAACATACCTGGAGCACAACCTTCGTTGCAAGGTACAAGCTGGAACAAGGATGTGCACGAGGAAGCAGATAAAGCATGTGCGAATTTCTGGTACTACAACAACCTTCCCTTCAATGTGGCAAAGAGCCCATACTGGGAGTACTTGGTGACAACATTGACAGTTGCAGGGAAAGGGTACAAGGCACCCTCTCCAAAAGACTTGAGTGGGAAATTGCTCAAGGGTGCAGTTGCAGATGCAACGACAATTCTAGAAGATCAAAAGAAACAATGGCAGAAATACGGATGCACCATTCTTTCAGATGGGTGGACGGATGGAAGGAACCGCACCCTCATTAATTTTTTAGCGGCTTCAAATGGTGAGATGGTGTTTTTGAAGTCAATTGATGCCTCTAACATAGTTAAAAATGCAGAGAATTTGAGTCTTATGTTGGAGAAGGTTGTATTAGAGGTGGGTATCCAAAATGTTGTGCAAGTTGTCACAGATAATGCAACAACATATGTGGCAATTGGGAGACTACTACAGGAGAGACATCCATCACTCTTTTGGACTCCTTGTGCGGCTCATTGCCTTGACCTTCTTTTGGAGGACATAGGCAAAATTGATTGGGTGAGGCCGGTTATAGAAGATGCAAGAAACATAACCAAGTACATATATAATCACCCTTGGGTTCTCAGCTTGATGAGAGAACACACAAAGGGGAAAGAGCTTTGTGCGAGCCGGTGTCACAAGGTTTGCAACTAACTTTTTGACGTTGCAAAGTATTTTAGTTTGTTGTCATCATTGAAGCAAATGTTTGTGAGTCAAGCATGGCTAGACTCACAATATTCAAAGAAAGTTGATGGAGAGAGGACTGCAAAGATAGTTTTTGATGATATCTTTGCAAAGAGAGCTATAGAGATCATCAAGGTAATTTCAAACTTCGATTTATATTTCAAGTCGATTCCTTTATTTTAATTTGTTAAATTATAAATATATTGTTATTTACTTATTTACTTTATTTGTAAGTTTGTAACCTTAAATTTTAATTTGTGTGTAGGTGTCAGAGCCGTTGGTGAGGGTTTTGCGTTTGGTTGATGGGGAGCAAAACCCTATGGGGTACATTTATGAGGCCATGGATAGGGCCAAAGAGGCTATCCAAAACTATTATAGGGGGGATATCGCCAGATATGGTCCCTTTTGGGAGATAATTGATCGGAGGTGGAACAATCAACTCCACCAACCTATTCATGCAGTGGGGTACTACCTCAACCCCAAGTTTTTCTTCTCCGATGGCTTCACAGATGTGAACGGGGAGGTTATGGAGGGCCTTTCAACATGTATTGAGAGGATGATACCAGAGGTTGAGACGAGGGACCTCATTATTTTAGAGCTGCAAAATTACAAGCATGTTAGGGGGAGGCTCTTTTCTTCAACGTTAGCTATCCGAGGGAGAACCACGCAGTCACCAGGTAATAAAAATTAGAATGTTTACTAAGTTACTTATATGTGTTACAAGTTACAAATTTAATTTTATTAATTACTTATAAACTTTTGATTATCTTGTTTGTAGGTTCTTGGTGGGAGGATTGGGGAGGAAATACCCCGCATCTTCAAAAGCTAGCCCTCAAGAATTTTATCTCAACCTTGTAGCGCTTTTGGATGTGAATGCAACTGGAGTTTGTTTGAGGCCATTCACACGAAGAAGCGCAACAAGTTGACTCAAAAACGCCTCAACGACTTGGTTTTTGTGCAATACAATCTCCGGCTTCGCACAAGAAAAGTGGAGGCCACATCGCAGGAGCTTATTGATTTGGATGAGATAGATCCATACAACGAGTGGACTGGGCAAGAAGAGGAAATCCCTACGTTCACAGAGGATAAGAAATTGCTTCTTTCAAGAGGGAAGCTATGGAGGGAGAAGCACTCAAAGGATTGGATGACATCTTTGAAGGTGATGTCGAACATGCAGCAGAGGAGCCACGATCATCTACTACCAGGTTGGAGCCGCAGTCGCAGCCTTCTAGGAGGAGCGAGGAGACGCAACCGAGTGTGGGGACTAGTAGAGGCAATAGACCCTCTCCCCAATATTTCTCTAGAACAGGGAAGAGGAAAATGTAAATTATTGTATATTGTAACTTGCATAGATATGAAATTTATGATGATAATTTTCAATGACAATCATCATAAATTCATAGCACTTATCAGCCGGTTGTTGTATTCGCATGATGATGTGCTTTTGTATTGTATTTGTATTCAAATCTAATAGAAAACACTTCTCCAACATTTTATAGACTCATTTGATACATTTTGTAGCTATATTTTGCATAAAATTTATGTTTTTTAAAGAAATTTGCGTATTTTTTAAGTTGCTGAATATTCCTGAATATTCATCGAGTTTTTGCCGAGTCAATTTTTTTTGGGTTTGCCGAATATTGCATTTTGGAAAGCTCTGGAAGGCTCCTTTTGTTGTTGGTTTCGTTTTTTGAAGACAGGTTAGTGTGGGGGTCCAGTGTGACAGGAGGCCAGGTCATGAGCCCCACCCAAAAAATCAGTTTCTGGCTGTACCAATACCATTTTTTCTATAGGTGCTGAATTTCTGGGGCTGATATCTTGTAAACCATGTGTCAGATTCAAGTACTGTCATCTTTGAAATTGCATATTTTTTTGCAAAGTTTTTAAATTTTCAGTATAGAGCTTCAGGGGATGATTTTCAACGGGCCATATCTTGTGAACTGTGGATCAAAACTCGATGCATTTTTTTTTACTATTGCTCTCTTTTTGTGAATAATTTAGACATGTGATTAGACCTTCATATTGTATAAAAACAATGTTTTTTGTTTTATTTTCCATTTTGAATTAATCTCAATTCTCTTTGTTACTATGTTATAAGCAATTTTTGGGGTTGAAACTTGTAAAAGCGACATGTTATAAAGTGTTGGGGGAGCATATTTTAATCATGGCACCTCGATTTACGTGACAACTCTTGTCTTGGGATACACCTCTTGAGGGGGTGCAATGCTTAACACTCTCATTGAAATAAAAGACCACATCTTTTTGCTTGAGGAGTCTCATTACTAAGGCACTTTTGTCCTTAATGCCTCTTTCCTTTTTGAGTAACCTTTTTAGCACACTTATGGTTGGTTCCTAGCTTCCTCCAAGGCCCCTTCATCTCTTGCATGCCATAGACTTGTGCCTTGAAGTAACCACCCTACTGTAAGCAAATAATAACTTGCAAGGTGAGAACAACGTGCTATTCCTTGAAGTATGTGCACTTTAGGAGGATTTGGTCAATTTTGGTGAGGAAAATACGACATTGAGAAAACAAAATATCCCATTTCTCATAACTTTTAGATGGAGATGTACTCATTAAGACATTTCAACACTATTGCCTTGTTGCAACAACAAATTGCTCATATGGACCCTTATTTTATTGCTCCTAGTCCACTTCTTGCCACTATCCTTGATTTTGTTATGCATCCTCTTGATGTGCGTTTATACTATGATCTACCAAATCATGAGCTGACTTTCATCCTGATGGACACACAACTGTTGCATCCCCTTTTTTTGCATTTCCTGTTGATTTGCTTGCTTCATTCGAAAAGAACACTATAGCTATTAGTTCCTATTTACTCTGTTTCATCGGTCATTCTGGTGGAGGCATTAACAAGCACTTATAGGGCATTGTGTCACCCATCCATCTTGTTCACTGGATTGCTCACTGTGGTATTGGCTATCAAGCATGTACTTCATTTCACGGATCACCTAATATTAGGTGAACACCTATATTTGTTCTCTCTACTCTTAGCGGGGAGATCAAACATCATGGCCCCATTGCACCTAGCCATTCAAGCTCTTCATTTGTTCTTCATCAAATATACACAGGCATGTGACACTTGATCTCGATTCAAAAACATTTAGGCACGAGACACATGACCCTGTTGTAGACTTTTGTAGACATGTATGTCATATGAGTTCATCAGAGCATCCCTTAGGCTCATTTAGGCATGAGAGTCTCGTTAGTCTTGTGATCCCTTTAGAATTTTGTTCAAACATGAGAGTTTAGAGTCATCTTCTGTGAATTCATTTGAGGCTTCTTTGCATGCTTCGTTCATCCACATGGCACCTGATCACATGCACCTTCATCTATCATTTATGTTCAGCTCAAATGGATTTCGGATTGGCGATATCGGAAGTGTTCTCTGCTTGGTTTGTATCAATGATCATGTATTGTTTTCCCACTTCACTTTTATACCAATCATACTGCCTAGTAGTGCTCTCTTCTCGGAGCAAATCTCGTCTTTGTGATGGCTTCTTCGATGGATTGACCATTGGAGTAATTTTGGGTGTCCCCAATTTCTGTTTGGCTACTTTGGTGTTTTATTGGGTTCCATGTGATGGATTTCCCAACACCTGCAATTGATATCTTTAAGGTGTATCTCCTGTTTTTTATGCCATTCTTGATAGATTTCTACTGTCTTTTTCTTACCCACTCCACCCATTCAACATCACGGGGGGAGGGGCGTCTGTTATTGTTATACTGCTCTCTTGGGGTGCTGTGTATAGCTCACTTGGGTATCCTTGTGGCAGATCTCAACATCTACTTCAGGCAGTTCTTTAGTGATGTATTAGAATATCCTCTTTTCGCATATTACTGTACTACTTGTGTGTTGTGTGGCTCTTTCAGGCATTCTTGTGGCACATCTCAATTCACCTTTAGCCACATGTGCTATTATATTGGTTTTTAGAGAGAACCTTGTGGCATGTCTCATTTTTTCTAGAATAGTTCTTTATACTTTCTGTACTTGGGTAGCTCATCAGGCCTAGTTGCTGGGACCCATTTTAGAGGACTCTAAGTCTCCTTGCTTTGTATAAATCTCCCTAAGGTGCACTTAAGGTGGGATGTTGGTGCGATATATTATGTGCACCTAATATTAAGCCAACTTAGGATAATTTCTATGCTAAGGTAAGATTTGGCTCAAAATCCTATTTTATATTATAATAAGGATAGTCTTTTAGCTGTTCAATAAGAAGACACCTTTTCAAAGGCCAATGAAGACTGCTTATTTTGTTGCCAATAGGAGTAGCGGACCTAGCTCTTAGTTAAACTATATATACCCTCCCCATCTATGTATTCTATGTATCAAGATATACATATTCTATTTTTCCACGTTTATTCTTTTGAGAAATATTATGAGATGATATGTGCTGAAGAGGTGCTCTTGGTAGTGAACAGATTTATCTTTTTCACCATTTTTTACAAGACTGGGCTGTCATTCTGTGCCTTAAGGTATACAGTCCGCAATTTCTGAGGCTAGGTAACTTTCTGCTTACATGTAGCATTGATAGCCACCATAATCTTCTTCCTTGTTGATGCAGAGCGTCCACCAGTTGCTGCTTGATGGAAGGATTGTCCTGGGGAAGAGGGGTGTGCTAATTGAATATTCCTCTCTTTTCATGCCATGTCATGAAAGAGCCTAAACACTACTGCAAAAAATTTGTGAGATTGCTTCCAAGCGTCACCGAGACTTCATTACACCCTATCAGAGCACCACAACCCACCATGGTTAACCTCACCTAAAAAATAAACGTTCAAACTTATTCCTTCTAAATACTGAAATAGATAATAACATTAAATAACAATTGGACGTTTAAACTTATTCCTTTTAATTACTTAATAATAACAACATAAATAACAATTGGATTCATCATGTGTATTTGGTTTTCTGTTTCTAGTCAATTATGTTACATTGTATTCATTTAAAATGATGCTAGATGGTTATTCCTTCCACCCTCATCTGTTTATGTTTGCAGACGGCTTTGTTTATTTCTTTTGCTGTAGATTTGATCATTTATACACGAGTCTACTTTATATCTGCTCTAATTTTACAAGATTTGTTCTAATTTTTCCTTGTATAACTATTTTCATCTTAACTGATCAAAGAATTGTTTGCTATTTTTAATTTTCAGTATATTTAGTTTGCACACAAATCATTTGCCCATGAAATTTTGTTTACTGCTTAGCACCGAGTTGTTTATTGTTTTTATGTTGCAGAGGATCAAGTGATTTAAACAAATTTAACAAACATACTAATAAGATTTATTTACTGTTTTTATGCTGCAGAGGATCAAGTGATTAAAACAGATTCAACAAACATATTAATCAGATCTCTTACTCTTAAGAAGGGAAAGGCTGAACCTAAACCTAAGGACAACAAAAGAAAAGCTGTGTCTGAGAATGGCAAAGGCAAAAGGCGAGTTCTCTAAATTTTATACCCCTATCTTGAGTGGGATTTGAAAGATTATTCATTTGATGTAAATAGATATTCAAGATTTACTGTTTTCAGCTTTGGAGATATCCTGTTAAGTGTGACCTGAAAAATTTTGGTGTGTTTTGTAAACCCGTAAAAGTATGCCCTGTAATGGTATTAATAATTGTCTTCTCTAATATCTATTATAAAACAGATACATTATATTGAAGTTATTTTTATTCATAAGAAAAAAAGGCCTTCTTTTATTGATGTTATATTTAAAAAAAAAAAAAACTTTTAAACAGAATAACATATGATAAATATTTAATTTAATTATAGTCGTGGGTTAAAATAGCATTTATTCTTTACAATAATTATTGAAGTTATTCTTACACAAGAAAAAACGTGCCTTCTATTGATGCTATACTTCAAAAAAATTACTTTTAAACAGAATAACATACAAGAAATATTTAATTTTATTATAGTTGTGGGTTAAAATAGCACTTATTCTTTTCACACTTATATTGTAATTTTTACAAAAAGCCCCTCGATCAGATTATTATTTATTACTTTGCTTGAGGGAGTTTGTCCTTGGGGGATTAGAGGACATTGTTTTCGTCATTCTTGTAACTTTGTTTTTTAATTTGAAAAGGAGTTTAAAAAGACAGCTAAAAAAGGTGTTTTTCTGTTGTGTCTCGCCTCTGTGTGCTCATATTCTACCAAAACAAAGGCACGTATTATCTTGGCAGTCTGACATTTTCTTAGAAATGTCTGAGTTCCAACTTAATCAAGTTGCTTGTATGAGCTGCATTATAGCAAAAAAGTGAATTTTAACTTAAAATTATGCATCAAATGATAAGCAAGATCCAACAAGTCATTGGTGTACAAGAGACTTCTATTGCCATCATGATTATCCTACCTACTTTCGTGTTTAGCACCAGGATATCTGTTCCCCTTTCCAATGGCACATTTGATGGCTAGACAAACTGGATACTTGGATTCTCAGTCTACACTTTTTATAATGCAAACAACATCTATGGATCCCACAATATATTATGGTTGTTGAGGTTCATATGAATGCTATGGCTCTCAGTCGACAACAATATCACGTCCAACTTCTAGCCACAAACATCCCACCATTGATAGTTGGAAAGTCTTAAAAGTGACTAAAGTGGACATTTTAAAATAATTTTGGATTTACTGGAAACCCTTACGGCAGAATTAATAAAACTGATTTTTATTGCAAACCCTAACCAAAAATTAACATTGTTGGAAAATGATGGGAAATAATTTCTAATCCCTAGGAAAAATATAGATTTGTTGAATATAATAACAACCGTAAAATAAATAATGAAAATTGAAATTAAACCCTGAAATTTGAATTTTTATTTATAACTCATAAAACTAGGAAAATTATAGCTGACCATATACACCAAAATTCTTGGCAAATGACACTCCAAACAGATGAAATAGACCAATTGTTGGCCCCAAAAATTGGAAATGATGGTGTCAACCTGCTGCAGATGACATCAGCCCTAGAAATCTGCCCCCAATGGTGACGTCAGCCCTGGAAGTGATGCCCTAGTTGTTGTAAATGATGCCCTAGCTGCTAAAACTGATCTGAACTTGCAAATCGTTGATCTGATGCCCAAATGCTACCCTTGGATGGATGCCCTAGCAAATATGGATGAAAATATGATATTTCCTTGACTGATTTTGATGAAGATCTGAATTTCTGAATGATGCCCTAATTATTCTGTCACTTTGAAAGTTGATGTTGATGTAGCTGAAGCCCAACGCTGCCCTAGCTGAAATGTGATAAAATCATATTTGAAGCCCATATGTGATTCTTGGATGGAATCACCACAAAGAATTGGAGGGTTTTTGTCCCCAAGCCCTTGTCCACCAGAGGGTTTTCGTCCTCTGATGCTCCAACAGAGGGTTTTCGTCCTCAGTGGTTGAAAGTTGAAGCGGAATGCTCAAACTTGCCAAATTTGGATGAGTAAAAATGATTGATAAAAGATTTTTTCCAAATGAGCCCAATGCCCCTTTTTATAATTTCCCTTTCACCTTTTTTGAGGAAAGACACCCATAAAGCAACTTCACCTACTTTTATTTTAATTTTGAGTTGCTTTATCAAAATTTACCTTTATTTTAATAATAAAACATAAGTTGCCTTTTTATGATATAACATAAAGTTACTTTTTGGCCACTTAAGTTAAATTATTAATTTATTTCCCTTATTAAAATATTTTGAAAAGGGAACATGACAGTCCGCCCTTCCCAAAATTGCTTGTCCTCAAGCAATTGCAAACCCAGATGATGAATCATGTTTAATGTCCATAGAGTCTGAGGATCCTGTACCTGTTAGATGATGCATTTCCTGCCAAAGAATAGTATGTAAACCCGGATACTCAAGTGTCACCATGCCCATGTCATGAATCAAGCTGAAATGCCCATGTAATTTTATCACCTCTTTGAAAAACAACTTGACCTCATGACTCCCAACCTCATAAATGTAAACCTTAGGGAGATCCGTGAGGCGGTGCATGATTATACCTTTCCACCTTCGACTTGGATCAAGCAATGAAGGCAACCCTTGCAACTTAGGAAACAATTCAAGTTTCCAATCAAGAGTGTGTCAAATATGAGTCTCTAAGAGTCTCTATTTCCAATCCCAAATAGTATTAGACAAAGGATGCAGTTCATTCTCAAGATGCTCTTTTTCTATTTGACAATGTATGAAAATATCCACGAGTTCCCACAAGACCAAAAGCTGCCACATGTACTCACCACCATGTTTTTGTTGCACCTCTTGGTTCTTCCCATGTGATGGAGAATCTGGAACACTTATTTGAGCTTCATGATCCAACTTGTAAGTTCCTATGGCCTCTTCAAAGAGATTGCAGTGTATACCTTCCAAAGTAGAGTTCAAATCACATTGTGTAAGGGCTGGAAATAAGTTAGAACAGTCACAATTCACCTGAAATTTTACCCAACTAGGTATCCTGGTGGCTGCAATGATGATTCTCTTCAGCTGAAACCTTTCTCTAACTTCTTCCATTAAGGATATTCCCTTGAATTGTGCCAACTTGCAGCTGTTTGTGACTGATAACAGCTGTTCCAGCAACCTGACAATGCTATAACAACAACAAAACTGATATTCCTTTGCAAAAATCAAAGGTGTGAACAATGTAGGAGCTTTTGAAAATTCTTGTAATTCAGAATTTCATAGAGTAACTGAAACACTTTACTTCATGATTATAGTCCCTGAAAACCAATTCATAAATGTAACTTTTACCTTAATGTAGGATACTTGGCATGATGCTTCTTCCTTTACAATTTGTTTATCAGTCAATTAGTGGCATGGGCTACATGGCTAGAATTAGCAGGAACTTGAAAAGGTCAAATGTGTTCACTTCCGTTTTTTTTTCGAAACCACCTTGTCGAACAGACCTGCTCATCATTATAGCACATTCGGGCCCTCTGAGGGTCAAAAATTAGGAAAATCGAATCCTTCAGTTAATGGTCTTAAATGCATGATTGGAAAAACTTTACAATGTTTGCCCGTACAAATAAGCATGTGGATTACTAAGAATAGCAAGTTTTGGTGCTTAGTAGGGCTGAGTCAACTTAAGATTTTGGGCACTTGGTTTTCATTCAACATGTAATGCTTCTTCCTTTACATTGTTAATACAAACATTTTGTTTATCATTTGAATTTTCTTGCTTCATACCTTTTTCTATTGAAGATCCTTCACCTTTCCTTACTTGCATGGTGGATCCTCCTTTATGGGTTGCTCACTAACTTCTTTTGGATCTCAATTTGGTTTTGACTCTTCAGATTCTTGAGATTTCTTCATGCTTCCTACCATTACAATTGGGGAATTTTTTTCCTTAATTTTTTGTAGGTGTTGATTTTGGAAACCCTTGAGTGGCTATCAACTTAGCTTCCTTAGCTCTTCTTATCCATTCATCACACCTTTTATGGGTCTCCATTACATCCTCTACGCTTGTCTGCAATGTGGTTAGTTTCTTTTCAACAACATTCTCTAGTTCTTTTTCTTCCTTCAAGAGAAACTCTTTTGGTTTTGGCTCTTTGGTAGATTCTTGAGGCTTAGATTTTGACCCTTCTTTATTTCTATTTCCATCCATGCCTTTAGATCCTTATGATATTCTTGCAAAGCTTGCAACATTTCTAACATGGATTCTTGCACTGTCCTCATGACTCACAGGTTGGCAAGAACACAACTCTGATACCTCTGTAATGTCCCTAAGTGGGCATTTTCAAATAATTTTGGATTTATTGGAAACCCTTAGGGAAAAATTAATAAAAACTGATTTTTATTGCAAACCCTAACAACAAAAATTAAAATTGCTGGAAAATGATGGGAAATAATTTCTAAACCCTTGGAAAAATACATATTTGTTGAATATAATAACAACTGTAAAATAAATACTGAAAACTGAATTTAAACCCTGAATTATTTTTAACTCAGAAAACCAGAAAAATTACAGCTGACCATATACACCAAAATTCTTGGCAAATGACACTCCAGATGGATGAAATAGACCAATTGCTGGCCCCAAAAATTGGAAATGATGGTGTCAACATGCTGCAGATGATGTCAACCCTAGAAATGTGCCCCCAATGATGATGTCAGCCCTAGATGCGATGCCCTAGCTGCTAAAACTGATATGAACTTGCAAATCACTGATCTGATGCCCAAATGCTACCCCTGGATGGATGCCCTAGCAAATATGGATGAAAATTTGATATTTCCTTGATTGATTTTGATGAAGATTTGAATTTTTGAATGATGCCCTAATTATTTTGTCACTTTGAAAGTTGATGTTGATGTAGATCTGAAGCCCAACGCTGCCCTAGCTGAAATGTGATAAAAATCAGATTTGAAGCCCAAATGTGATTCTTGGATGGAATCACCACAAAGAACTGGAGGGTTTTCGTCCCCAAGCTCTTGTCCATTGGAGGGTTTTCGTCCTTGGATGCTCCAATTGAGGGTTTCGTCCTCAGTGGTTGAAAGTTGAAGCGGAATGCTCAAACTTGCAAATTTGGATGAGTAAAAAATGATTGATAAAAATATTTTTTCCAAATGAGCCCAATGCCCCTTTTTATAATTTCCCTTTCACCTTTTTCGAGGAAAGACACCCATAAAGCAACTTCACCTACTTTTATTTTAATTTTGAGTTGCTTTATCAAAATTTACCTTTATTTTAATAATAAAACATAAGTTGCCTTTTTATGATATAACATAAAGTTACTTTTTGGCCACTTAAGTTAAATTATTAATTTATTTCCCTTATTAAAATATTTTGAAAAGGGAACATGAAATGATATATATGTATCTAATTCCAAAACTATTAATCCTCAACTCATTCTCATGGTCAATAGTTATTTTGCCAACAAAGGGAATCTCTATCTATTTTACCTATCAAGTCAAAGATAAATTAATGGAGCTCATTCTTGACAATCACTGCCTAAAGAATCTAATTACAGAGAAGTTGGTCAGCAATCATCAATTGCCAAAGTACAGCGGATCCACTTCGATATCATTTGGGATGGGTCAAGGAGGGGCATTCCACAACTGCTTTACATGTGTTTTGTCACATTTTCCATTGAGACATTCCAAGATATAGTTGAATGTGACCTGACTCCACTTGATTGCTATAGTTTGATACTTGAGGTCCCTTTTGAGTATGGGTACAATGTTGTCTTTGATGGCTTTCATAAAACCAGGCCACGCCACAAGTAGGGCAATATGCTGTATAAACTCATGCCTATTTGAATTTCTAATAATCCTTTACTCTTCCATAGGCCTGCGGTTAGACAAATCAGTTTGCATAAATTTCACTCTTGGTATCATTTAGGATGCTAAGGAAAACAATGTTGGAAAGATTCCAATCCAAGTGATCAAAAATCTTGTTGAGGTACTTTGTTTTCCTCCCGTGATTTCTCTCCTCGACTTGCAGTTACTTCCCGATATGCATTTGGCATGGACTTAAGCAAGGAGAATATCTAGTGGCTTATCATTCATAGGCCTTGTCAGAAGCCAAGCTCAATTCTATCACTGACAAACAACAAATTCTATCCATGGTCCACACATTCAAGAAGTGGCACAATTATTTTCTTCATAAGGAAATTATGTTGCTTATTGATATTCCATTGCTTAGCTCAGCAATACGAACCGTAAATATTTCTAACAAGTTTTTATGGATTAGTTTGCTGTTTGCTTACAAATTTGCTAAAAAAAGTCAACAAATGTACTTGATACTTTAAGGAAAACTGAAATGAAGACACAGAAAGTAAACTACTACAACATAATAGAAAGAAATACAACTACTAAGACAAAAGGTTTGTCTTGACTAAATCCAACTTATTCTAGAAGAGTGAGGGATTTCCTCCTCTTTCCACTATCTTGTTCTGCAGTTATAGGTATATTGCATTCTCAAGGCTTTCATGGACATTCTTTAGATTAAAACATGTCCAATCAGCCATACATGCTCTGCAACTTGCTCACTAACAATGTAAAGAAATAGAACTACAAAGACAAAAGGTTTGCCTACCTTTTGACTAAATCCAATTTATTCTAGAAAAGTGAGGGATTTCCTTCACTTTCCACTATAATCTTCTGTAGTTATAGGTATATTGCATTCTCAAGGCTTTCATGGACATTCTTTACATTACAACATGTCCAATCAGCCATACATGCTCTGCAACTTGCTCACTAACACTTCTTTATCACACTCCGAATCCAAAGACACACAACCAAGAAGACTCGCTAGGAACTATGAATTGATGTATACAATGATTGCGGAGGGTATATTTGAACAATGTTCGTGGCTCTGCTCCCTCCTGTCAGCATGGCTTCGTCCCTTCACGGTGACATGGATCTACTATTTACTGGCCACCCCCAAGACCATAGGGACATACTCATATTACAAACTTCTTTACTACTATGGGAGCTACATTGTCATTGGATATTAGGAGAAATTCTAGAGGAAGCCCTTTGCTTCCTTCTAGGATCTCCCATCCTAGTCCCTCCAACCTTGGATTCTCCGTGTCCAACATTGTCAGATCTTCCACAACAGCCGATGATGGTCCAAATTACTCCTCCACTTTAGGCACAAAGGGATATTTAATGAGATTTCCTTCAAGTCTTCATTGAAACATCCTTTAGGGACTCATGATCACCCTTAATTGCTATTTGGATTTATTTCATTACCACTTGTGTTAGTGACACTGCTTTATTTGTCTTATGTAATTTTTGTTATTTGCTTCTAGGATTATCTCTTGCTGGAACTTTCTATTTTTAACTGTTGTATCCTCGAGTGCCATTGACCTACTTTTTTGTCATCTGTGGGCATTAATATAATTTCTTCCTTAACTTTGTTTTTCTCAACATGAGAAGCTTGCAAAGGAAGATGAAAAGAACCAAAAGATGAAGAGGCACCGTTTGTAACCGTTGCTTTGCATTTGCATATTTCTTGTTTTCTTGCAAATCTAGAGCTTTGAGTAGGGCAAAACTGCCACTTACCTGATCAGCAGTTATGCAACCACCTTTGATGGAACCGATGGGTTTGCAACTGTTACTTAGGCACCAGCAGTTTCACAAAGGTGTACACAACTCCTTTTTTTTGAGCATGAACCTATTGTTTATCTACTCATCTAAGGCCCTTGAATCACGTAAAGCCTGAATCTGTCTCTGCAGACCCTTGTACTAACTGACATTAGGTACAGTACTTCCTTTTGTCCATATCGGAGTTACACCCAACTTCTTTTTCTTGAACCGAGGTCAAAGCATTCATCTTTTTCTTGTTTTTAAAAAGATGAAATTCCTGATCTAATTTCCATCAAGTCTCATCTGTATGACTATTAAAATCACAATGCCCACAATGTCTTTTGCGATCTTTTTGAGTAAAAGTAGCACTTACCTTTCCATTTACCTTTCTCTTTTGGTTTGGAACCACCTGGCTTCTTCAGAGCATTTGAGGAGGAAGAGAAACCGTTTCTTTTATCCATCTAAAAATAACAAGCTTGAGAATAAGCCTCGTTTATCTCCTTAGGCTTGGCGAACAGAACGGACCTCTTTAGATGGCTATGGAGCCCTCCATTATACTTCATCTTTTCCCATTCAGAGAGTCTTTGTAATGTCCCTTTCCTAGACAAATAAGATTAGTTTGGATTTTTCTAGCAAACCCCTTTCAATAAATTAATTGCAAACTGAAATCATCCAAGAAAAACCCTTAAAGAAAGAATATAAATTCCCGAGATCTGATTTTATACCCAACCCTTATGGCTGTAATCTAAGTCACAAGGTTCGAGTTCAACAAGGATTAAATTCAGTTCAAGTTCGCCACAATGGATAAAGTTCGGGAAAAAGATCATCAATAAGTTCGAACAATAATTAAATTTAATTTTTTTTTATATATAACTTAAAATAAATATATAGAATCTAAATTAGAAAGATTAAATTAAAAATTGAAAATATATTAAACTTCCAAAATTAATTATTTTTTATAAAAGATAAAATACTAATAAATATTATAAATTAATTTTAAAAGGTAAATAAAAGAAATCAAATAATCACAAAACTTTAGAAGATTATAACTATTTTATAAGAATAAAACGAAAATAAAAAAGAAACAAAAATGAAATAAAATACAAACACAAAAATCAAACATTATTAAAAATTATTAAAAAACCATACCCAAGTATGCAATCTCACGTGTTCTTTGAAACATAAGGCAATATGCAATGTCACAGATTTTTATTTTTGCGATGAGTTCCCTGCCTAATAAGGAAACGGAAATAAATAGAACAGGGTTTCCGTCATTTAAACACCGCTCACGTATGCCTTTGGTGTTAGACTCAGTATTTTGCAGGCGGATTTAGGGTTTGAGGTTTTGACGACGACCCACCACAACGTTCAGCTCCACAACCATGACAAAGCATAGATGTCACCATTCCATAACCTAGATGACTTCACTCAGCACGAATTCCGTACGAAATGCGACCGTTTTCAACGATTTTTTAGTTGTATGAGATTCGCCGAATTTTGATTTATTTCTAGAAAATGTGGCGAAGCTTGTGACATAGGCTATAATAACCCTTTTCGGCAAAATTAATGAAATCTGGAATTTTTCCTTTATTCAACAAATACTGACAAAGTAAAAAATACCCGGAAGGCTCAAAGCATTTAGAAACCCACTAGGAATAGAAATATGGATCAAGTCTCCCTATGCGCAATATTTGTGCCTATACTCGAATGGCTTCCACACCTCCAACAATAGTGGGACAAGGATCAAACCCTACAACGCCTATCCAACAATTGGCATCCGATCCTACTTTATTCCTGCACTACTCTTGGGACGACACCTATTTGCAGTATAAAGGGTGTTTGGTGTTACCATTTAAAGCTGAGCTTCACCATGCAATTCTTCTCAAACTCCATGTTTCTTCGTTTGCAGGTCACTCGGGTTTTTTAAAAACCTTTGAGCAGGTTCGTAGGAATTTCTTTTGACAGGGAATGAAGGCATACATCAAACAATTTGTGGCGGAATGTGATACATGTCAACCCAACAAGTGTGAAACAGTGGCAACCCCAGGTTTGTTACAACCATTACCCATCCCAATCTGGATTTGGATTGATATTTGCATGGACTTCATTGAAGGGCTTCTTAAATTTGGGGGAAAGTTAGTAAGCCTGGTCGTAGTGGACCGCCTCTCCAAGTATGCCCATTTTTGTTCCTTATCCCACCCATATACGACCTCTACCATTGCCCAACGATTCATTGACCAAATCTTCTGCTTCCACGATATCCTAGCCTCCATTGTCTCAAACTGTGATGCCGCTTTCACTAGCCATTTCTAGACCAAATTATTCCTTAGGAAAAGTACCCAATTGTGGATGAGTTCAGGATATCACTCGCAAACGGATGGTCAAACTGAAATTGTTAACATTTGTTTGGAAACATTCCTTCGATGTTTTACCTTTGAGCACTAGAATGGTGATATAACACCTTATATAACACCTCCACTAGAATGACTCCGTACAGAGCAGTCTATGGCCAACTGCCACCACCTCTCCTCCCTTGCACTCCTAGCAATTCTCCAGTTCAGGCCGTCGACACCGCCCTCACCCAACGAGACCAAATTCTCTGCACTCTTCGGGACAATCTCCATCTGGCACAAAACCGTATGAAAAACAAACAAATCAACACCGCTTAGAGCACACCTTTCAGCCCGGGGATATGGTTTTTATGCGCTTACAACCGTATAAACAAACTTCCTTGAAACTCGAAGGGCATAAAAATCTTTCCCCTAAGTTTTATGGACCCTACAAAGTTCTCCAAAAGATCGGTGTTGCTGTATATATGCTTGAGTTCATCATGTCTTTCATGTCTCTTGTTTGAAGAAAGTTCTGGGCCAACACATTACGACACAAACAATACTACCAAAGCTCGATAGTGAAGGATCCATCATTCTTGAGCCTGCCGCAATTCTCGATAAGCGTTCTTGCCAACTTCGCAACCTCTTTATCACCGAGGCCTTGATTTAGTGGCATGGCATGCAACTAGAAGATACAACTTGGGAGTCCCTTCTCCAGATTCAGCAACAGTTCCCACAATTACAGCTTTGAGGACAAAGCTTTTTTAAGGGGGAGGGGATGTTAAGACCCTTTGTCTTACCTTTCTCCTTGCATTAGTAATGTAATAGATGCGATAGACGCGTATGCTTTGTAAGTCGTCCCGTAAGCTATTAAGTATTATCCCACATGCATGGGTAGTAGTAATTTCTAGAATATAACTAGTATATTAAAGAGTGCTTAGGCCAAGAAATGTATCCATGAATATTATTGTATTGAGCTTGCTCAAAGGAGGTTGCCCTCTCCAAGTGGCCTGCGATATAAAAGAAAGTTATTGAAGTTACTTTCCAAAGTTTATTTCATTTTTATTTTATTTTCTGTAGTTCGTAAATGTTTGCAGAAGGATCCTCACAATTTAGGGCACCTAAATTAGTTTTCTTGATGAACTTCCTAATTTATATTGCGGTTTCAATTTCTAATCAACATGTTAGTAGATATGACCCCGGCAAGGTGACGTACTAGTGTTACACTAGTTTTTCGAGTATTCTGCTCAAAAGATTGTCCCGAACTACTACCTATATCACAGCAGGTATTTTGCAATAGTCTTTGAAGTTTCAAGCTGTTGTCAAAGCTCGGGAAAAACCAGGCCTTACTAATCTGCATATTCCATATGAAGGAGATATCATTTAGGCTCTTCATGGGGATGTGAGGGTTACCTTCCATTGGAATCTCTGAGGGGGATACAAACCCAGACAATTATAAAGGGGCTGAAAAAAAACGAGGTACATTGAAAAAGCTACTGAAGAAAACAATGTTAGTGTTAATCAAATCCTCAAGACTGGAGCAGTCATGCTCCTGATAAATCGAACAATCTCACAGAGATTTTGTGAGAACAGACTGTTGAAAATTTAGTTTCCATAGGAATCTAGCATTGGAGCATCTGGATTCTAAACTGAGAAAATGAGGTCTTGGAAGGACCTTGAGCAAACAGGTTTCAATGACTGCTGAAAGAGGAGGTGCAGTTTGGAGGTCAATTTGCTATCTTGAGTTTTAGTATAGCATAACAAATCCTAGTTCTTGACAAAGCTATAGCTCATAAGGAATTATTCATATTAGAACCCTCCAAATTCATGCTTTGCAAATTGGTAAGATGACATAGATCTTCTCTGGGGCTTATGATTGCAGCACCCATACAATGAACTGGAGGGATTCTGATTTTGAGGTTGTCAATTTAAAAGATATCTGAAATTCATTTCATAAGTTATCATGATTTGAACCATGACACCCATGGCTTCACGGAACGTCGTCAATGATATTTTGTACCCACAAGGTCGTATTGACACCTAGGTTAGCAAGGTTACAACGGATCAAAGGCGATGGTGAGAGTTGAGCATCCTATCCTTTCAGCTCCTTTCTTGATCTGTCATACACCTTGAGAGAATTTGGATTTAGTTTGCAAAAAGAAATGGATTTAGTTTTGATTAGTTGAGCTTCTTACAATGGAGATGTGCTAGTCTAAAGAAGACCCTAGGTTATGAAAGGAAATTCAACACAAAGCAACAAACGAAATGTAATTACAAGAAGAGGAGCAAACACAAAGTATTTAAACCCTTAACCATAAGAACTAAGTACATGTAGAAAGTCTTATGAGAGGGAAATGAAGCATGAAGCTAATGAAGATGAAAGAGGGAGACCATGCCAAGAGACCAATGATGTCACATGTTTGTAGAAAGGCTCAAGTCAAAAGAATCAGTGACATCATCATATATACTGCAAAGGGCCAATGTAGAATTTGATTTTACTTCTTGGGCAATGTTCAGTACTGTTGGGAGTAGACTGGACAATCTTAGGTGGAAGCTGGGTACATAGAGGTGACGACAACTATGGATGTTATCGTGCGTATATTTTGAGTGCATTGGGGTGGATACTTCTTGTGTATGTTTTTATGTTATAGAATTCCCCGGACAATGGGATCGCTAGTAGCCGAAACACGACCGTGGCAATAGCGCACGTTGGGGGTAACCCTCGAATGGTCAAGGATCGAACTTGGAGGTGGATATAGGCTAGCGCATATGTTGTCCTTGGCATCACCTACTCAAAATCAAATCTAGAGCCGCTCTTAATATCCACAGCCGATGAACCTTTTGGTGGAAGAGAACAAATGAGTAGTGTGTGCCTGCCTTTGTGATCTAGGCTGCAGACAAGGGGAAGGCTCTCAATGCCGAAAAGATGCAGATCGCCTTTGCCTAAAGTGTCTGATTTGGTTGGGAAAATATAGAGCATTATATAGCATATAATGCAGTTATTTAGTTGTTATTCAGTTGGTAACTGTTCAACCAATCTGTAACCACCTCTTCCTATATAATAAACGCTGTCACACTTGTTTGAGTGTGCATTCAGCCTTCCTTCTCTGAGTTCTTTCTTCTCTTTGCATATGCTAACATTGGTATCAGAGCAAAGGTTCGCAGTTCGAGGAAGAAAGAAGCCATTCAGTGGAGTCTGAGGAAGCTCTTGGCAGAAGAGTACAGACAAGGAGAAGCCCTGTGGAGGTTGTGCAGACCTGGAGCATCTAGTTCGTGAGTTTTGTAGCAGAATCGCGTTTTAATAAAGCATCATTGTTGCGATGGGCAAAATACTAGTTTGCGAGTTGTGTAGCAAAATTTGCCCAATCGTTTATAGGGCATTTATCGCTTGTTTCAAAGGGCACAATCACAGAAGTTCTCAAAGGGCAAAGTCACTTCTCCAAATCAAAGGGCACAATCGCGAAGGTCTGTTTTCACATTTCTATAGTTGTGACTACTGACATTGGTGAAGTATAACTGACTTGAATAATTGACTTTCGAAGGCATTTGAGGGCAAAATACTGTTTTGCGAGGATCATTAAGGGCAAAATTTGTTTTTCAAGGATAATATACAGTCGCAATTCTCTAATCGTGAATATTGTTCCTTTTTTAGGGCACGGTCAAAAGATTTTACACAGTCGTATAAATAAAAACCTCAACACCGAAGGGTAGAAGACAAACACTGGATGTTTTTCAAAGTCGCTGAACAGTCTATGCATGTTCAATATTTTTCACAGTGCTGGATGATATTCTCCAAGGGTATGAGACCTATTTCATGCTTGTTATGCTTATGATGGTATTTTAGACTCTGATGTTCATTACATGTGTAACGCATTTAAATAATAAATTCATACTATTTGTTGTAGCGGGCAAGACATTATTTATTATTTCCGTTGTTTTGGAGTAATAAATGGCAAATATTTCTAAACTAACTCTATGTTGGAGACACAAAAATTAACGGGTACAAATTTCAATGTATGGAACCATAAGATTTTGACCCTTGCAAAATTTCGTGATTGTGATAAGATAATCATGGGTAGTGAAGGTCGACCAATGACGAACTTCGTGGATTATGACAAACGTCATAAGGAGGCTCTATTACTTCTCAAGTTGTCGGTGTTGGATGATATGATACCGGAAGTGCGGAATGCCACTGTGGCAAGCACGTTGTGGACCAGTCTAAGGGATAAATATCAGATGTCAGAAAAGAGTCGGGTTTTATACCTGAAGAATATGCTCTTTTCCATAAAGTTACAAGAAGGTGGATCGTTGTCTGAGCACCTACTTCGGATGAAAGACCTCCGAGACCAGTTATCTTCCATCAACAAAAAGGTGGACGACGATGATATGGTGGCTTTGGTTCTGAACAACTTACCTTCTTCATATGAGTCATTTGTGGAGGCACTCCATTTAATGGTTGAAAGTCAAACTCTCACGTTTGACAAGGTGAGTTCCTACCTGTTGCAAAAGGAACAGAAGACAAATTCAGGCAGAATTTAGTTGTGACCAATCAGAGAGTGCTCTTGTCACACAGTCAAAAGGAAAGTGGAGACGTCATTCTGGTGAGTCCTCCACTTGGTATCAGTCACATGCTATTACTGTCACAAGGTTGGGCACCTTAAGAAGGATTGTCGGAAGCGGAAGTATGATCTTTCGCAACTGAACAAAAAGCCATGTGATGAGGAACATGTGGCAGTAGTTGCAGAAGAACGAGATTTGGATGACGGGCATGCTCTTTATTGTCTTATGACATCATGCTCGCATGACAGTGGTACTAGTTGCTGGATCATTGACTTTGGCGCATCCACACACTTTTCATGTTGCAGGGACTGGTATGTTTCATTTACTGCAAATATATGTTTTGAATCAGTAGTACTAGTTGATGGAGAATCACTTGCAGTAGAAGGGATAGGAGATATATGCATTGTATTGAATAATGCTCATAAATTGTTGGTACAGAATGTTAGATATGTACCTTCTTTACAAAAGAATCTTCTATCTATTTGTCAATTAACTGAAAATCCCAATATTTCTGTGGATTTATGTGGGAAGAAGTGTGTTGTTTCTGATGTGAAACAAAGATAGATGATTGCCCTTGGTATTGGGCAAGGTGGCCAATATCGGCTTGTTGATCCTGCTACGATCAACATGAATGCACGTGTGGAGGACAACTCCACCATACAAGATGTACAGGAGGCTGACATGCCTTGGGAGGATGGATTTCCTCATTTTGAAGAACAGTTTGTTGTGGATGGAGACTCCACTATTCCAGATGCACTGACGGTGCATGGTGAGATGGCATGCCAAGCCACTCACTTAGAGGTACTTGCTTGAAGGACAGTAGAGCATGAACAGTTTGCTCATTGTGTTGTGAAATACTTTTCCCAACAGAGGGGGATAAATGAGCAAATAGATGAGACAACGGAGGAGTTGGTTCTCACTCCTACTATGGAGATGGTTATTTCTCCCACTGCTGACGGAGATGGTTATTTCTCCCACTACTGCGGAGAGACGGAGATGTTTGTTTCTCCTACTATTGCGAAGTTGGTTCTAACTTCCATTGCACAGATGGTCACATTTCTCTTCCTGAAAAGGTTGGATGAGCACTACATGGTGTTGCAAGGACATGGTCGAGGTGACTTCGATTGCAGGCTAACTGAGTCTCTGTATAGACTCTAGCAGGCTACACAAGCCTAGAACAAATTTCTCAATCCACCTCTCCGAGTTTCTGATTCCAACACTCTGGAGATGGGGCTGACACTCTCAGCCATTGATGATTCATCACTGGTCAATGAATCACGTAACGAAGAATCAGTGGACCACTTGCCATATCTTCTGTTCACACGACCAAATTCTTGTTTTGCGGTCCTCCATTCGACAACCGCAACACAACAATGGACTGCTGATTTCAAAGTACCACCTATGGCACAATCTATAGATCTAATGACTAAACATGTGGGCTTTAGGACATTTGTCAAATTTGGGATAAACTTAGTATTGTTTCCGGTTTAGTCATTAAGAGGGGGTGTTAAAATATAGAGCATTATATAGCATATAATGCAGTTATTTAGTTGTTATTCAGTTGGTAACTGTTCAACCAATTTGTAACCACCTCTTCTTATATAATAAACGCTGTCACACTTGTTTGAGTGTGCATTCAGCCTTCTCTGAATTCTTTCTTCTCTTTGCATATGCTAAATAATTAATTACATCAAAATCAATATTCACAGCCATCTTGCTCTTCATTGAGAGCATCAATATCAACATCATGCGGTGCATAGTTTTTTAATATTACCACTGCTGAGTACAAATTCCCTTGCACCTGATATCATTACAACTTTGTAATCAGAAAAGCTGCAGAAAGGACATTAAAGGCTTCCTTATCCCTTTGCTCATCTCCAAATACATGACTAACAATCCCTTTGTTTGCAATGTGGATGTTTATATATGATGCTGCAAGTCTCGCTTGCAGAAACAGAACTATCAATATTAACCCCCAATGCAATTTCTTCTTCCCTTACAGAATGGAACCATCTCTGTAGATCCATGGCTTGTCTATTGAGGAAGGATTGCAATGATATTTTTTTCTTGTGAGAAGTTCCAGTAACAATACTCCAAAGTTTTTATTATATTTTTGGTTTTTTATGTTGACTTTTCAATGAAAACCATTTTTTTAAAAAACACGTTTTAGATTGTGGATATCCCTTGGATGTGCCGGGGACGTACCCAGGTTGGGTTTGAGGCTGGGGGGGCTGTACCGGGCTACCTAGTCATACACAGAGAGGAGCATTTTTGACTGATCTATCCTCATCTGTGTGTGAGCTGGATGTATCCATTGGATGCTTGCCACCTCAAATGCTGATGAAGATGAAAGTGGGAGACCATGAAAAGAGACCAGTGATGTCACATGTTTGTAGCAAGGCTCAAGCCAAAAGAATAATCGACATCATCATCTACCACTGCGAAGGACTGATTGGGCAATGTTCAGTGCTGTTGGGAGCAGGCTGGATGGTCTTAGATGTATGTCGGGTACTCCCTCTAGAGCTGCTCCTAATATCCCCAGCTGATGAACCTTTTGGTGGAAGAGAAAAGAAATGGGTAGTGTGTGCCTGCCTCTGTGATCTAGTAGACAGGGGAAGTTCCTTAATGCTGAAATGATGCAGATCCCCTCTGCCTAGAATGTGTCTGATTTGGTTGGGATGCCCTGGTAGTCATACACAAAGAGGAGCGTCTTTTAACTGATCTATCCTTATCTGTTTGTGAGTTGGATGTATCCAATGGATGCTTGCCGCCTCAAATGCTGTAATAGGCTAAAAGAAGGAAGTAATGAGCTGTAAGAAATTGGCTTCATCTGATTGGCACAAAGAAGAGTTCCACTATCAGGGTTCTAAGGTTTTGTACTTCAAAAGTGAGGCTTTGTGAGTACTTGGAGCAAACATGATACACTGGATGCCAAAAGAGGAGATTCAGTTGGGAGAGGATCAGAACTAAAAATTGTGTTTTAGGATTGCATTAAACATCCCAGTCCTCCTAAAAGCTGTAGATCCTAAGTAATTATTCATATTTAAACCCTCCAAAATCCCGCTTTGCATAATTTTGTAATGGGATGGATCATCTCTAGTGTGATTGAGGCTTATATACAATGAACTCCAGGTATTCTGCTTTGAGGTTTCCTAGCACATCGTATGTTAAGTTTCATTTCGTATTTATCGTGATTTGAACCATCACACACTTGGATACATGGTGAATCCCTAGTGATTAGCCTATCAAACCGATGGAGGTCATTTTGTATACTCACAAGGCCATATTGACACCTAAGTTAGCAAGCTATTTAGCAGATTTATTTTTTGATTTAAGGAAATGCTTAAGGGGGTTGATTGAAAGCATAGTTTTCACTTTGTAGCCCCTTATACGAGAGAATCGAGCTTCCAATCATTGCATCTTCCTTTCTTGATCTGTGATACCCCTTGGTACGAGAGAGTTGAGCTTCCTTTTAGTTTATACAAGAGTTGAGCTTCTGTTTATTGCAGCTTCCTTTCTTGATCTATGATACCCCTTGATAGACCTTAAAAATTGCCATCTCTTCCTCTGATTATATCGCTTTTCCTGCTTGATGTGGGTTACCTTTAGCTGCGCCATTGAAGTTAATTATCAGAAAGCTAACCTCAGGACCAGTTCGGGAACAATCTGCCCCTTTAGGATTTTAATTCTTCCATAGTTATCAAAGTGATTATTGAGAATTCCTTTCTTGAAGGATTTTTCACAGTTCTCTTGCTTACATTGGTTTAGGGTGATTGTGGTTTAAATTTTCTAGAACTATTTTTGATCAATCAAGTCTTTAATTTGATATATTTGTGATATTTTAAAAAAAATTCTGACAAATATCATTTATAATCATATCCCACAATGCAAATTATTTCATTCCTGCATTTTCTACATCATAATGTAGTGCATGTGTAACTGTTATTGTTCTTGATATTTCAATTGTATGATGCAAATCAGTATGAGTATTTTTATTGGTTGAATTAAATGCATTCATTTTCTCTACTCATGCAAATTTTATGTTAATATGTTTCTTTTTGAAAGTTCAGGCCTGCAGAAAAACCACTTGATGACAAATCATCTTCCAAGAGACCCAATTCAGGGACTGCCTCTGCCAGTTCAAAGAAAGGTAAGTTGTGTAGTTTTCTCGTAGTGTCATCCTTGGAGAGAATAGTGAGAAAAACGAATTGAAATTGGGGATACATTTCCTCTCTATTTCTCACTTGTGCACTGAAGCATTTCTTTCTTAGTATGCTGTGATGTATGTTGCTATTACATATTTTGCATTTCTATTAAAGCCTGAAGGTTGCCTGGCTTTCCTCTTGTAGGTATGGAGAATGGTTTTACACTAATAATGGGTTACGAATAACTACAACACATTGGAACTAGGTTTAAACATATATAATTCAGTAAACCAGACCTTATTTTAGAAAACAACATACTTGGAGCATAGGACAATCAGAATAATTGAAATGCTCAGAAGAAATAGGGTTCAACGGTGACAAATTTTGTTGCAATTCGGGAGACAGTCATCAGAAATAGACAGTGAAGAACAGGTCAAAATAGCAAGGTGAAACAGACCTAGAAAAGTCAGCGTAAACAGAAAACCTTGACCAGAACTGCGGCACTTCTTTAATGGAAAGAGCAAAATGGTAGTGGTACGGTCCTGGCAACTGCTAGACAGGGCAGATAAAATTTGATGTCTTTGTTCATTTACTTCGGGGCTACAAAAACCTGCTGCTCGCTTTTCCAGAATTCACTAAGGGTCATTGGAAGTTGCTCTCCTCTCTTGGAACCCTAAGATGACCGCAACACTTTGAAATACCATAAAAATTGGGAGTTAAAATTTAATACAGTACATGTATTACTTTCAATTAAGCATCATAAATAATGTACAATACAATAATAATGCATAAATAATCACACTTCCAAAACCAAAGAGAATGAGCATAAGGGGGTTTAGGCTTATTTTTTCTAGCCTGATGGATACTCATGTTGACTTGGCGCTCCCATCTATAGTCCGCAGGTCCAACATACTAGCAACAACATGCAAAACATAAAAAATGGAGGGAGTAATTGGGGGTCTGTGTGTTATTCTTCTATTATTATCAGGCCCTTAGGATTTCGTAAAGTCCTATAAGCAACACACCACCAAGTATAATGCAATTCAGCTAAGCAGTCTAGTGGAATGCAAGTTCCTAACCCTTTACCAATTTCAGTGAAAGAACAAAATGCTTGATTTCCCTTAGAATGCTTGCAAATACTCAAGAAATTCCTGTAGACAATAAGTGAACTCTCTAGATTTTCTCATGTAAATGAACTACAATGCATCTCTACTCATACATGTCATTTGAATTTAAACTAGCAATCACACGTGAAATGTGCAATAGAAACGTCAAAGGGGATGCATTGAAGAAGTTGAACTTGAAGGAGTGAAACACTGTAGGAGGAAGGTGGATGATGAAGGGGTTAGATCGAATCACATAACATAAAAACTTGAAGTAGGGTCACTATTTCAAAATACAATTGGAGGACCTCAAATAGATCCATAGGATGTTGTCAAACAAGTTATCCAATATTTCCCACTAGAAAGAAAAGTTGTTTGCACAATGCATAACCTTACTAATAGAAGAGGAAACACAATTCTGAAATGTATTACCCAATTACAAATTAGAGATCTTTGCAGGTTACCGATGGGACCACAATGAATTATGCCTAAAGGGGCAAGCCTCAAGCCATTGACCCTAACATCCTACATTCTCCCCAACCTAGGAGGCTTTGCAAAGTCTCCTTCACCACTACCTGTAGATATGAAGCTTGCATATGTTTGAGCTTGACATGCTTCTTCCCTTGCCCATCATGCCCTCCAGCTCATCCTCGTCGTTCCATCTTATCCTCTCTATTAAGAGACAACATAGTCGCAAAAAAAATCAATTCAATATTGTTGTTGGAGTTGTGGAGGTCCAAGCCCTTAAGTTGGTGCTCACTGTGTGGAGTATATACCATGTTTTCCCTTATGTTTACCTATTTTTTTGTTTACCTTCCATGCTTATGTTATTAAAACACAACAATGTGATTGCAATTAAACTCCTAAAAGTTAGAAAATCTATTGAAAGGCATAGGGCTTTTTAAGTTGGCGGCTATTAAGATAGATTTAATGTTACATAATCATTGCATTCAATAGACAATGTGGTGATCGTAAGAAAAAGTGACATGTGGTCTATGTGACTTGTCAATAGAAAAAAAAGAATTGCATATGCTCCCTCCAATAGATTTCCCAACTTGAAAATTTTCCTCCCTCAATCCCCTTCTTTATCACGAGTTTTCCCTTGTCCAATGTTACACCTTAAACCCTTCAACTTTAACTTCTTCACCGCCTCCTATCGACTTCTCTAGTGCACCGCCCAAGTGTACATTTCTAGTTATGATGAATAATTAGAACCTTTTCCATCATGGTACATGGAGTGGAACATGTTTGTTTGGCATGAAATCCTTTAGTTGAGTAAGGTTAGGTCATCGTAATAAATCATCATTTTCTTAATTGAAAAAGAATACCCCAAAGTAACGAAATTTTGATTTTTATTTTCTTCCAAGGATTTTGGGTGTGTAAGTCAATATAAACAATAATACAATATAGTGGTTCCATTCATTGCAATATTTTGGGCATGGGATATGATGTTTGAACTTGCACAACATGGTTTTGATGTTATTTTAAAAGTTCAATAATGAAATGGTTCATGAGATATTCTTTCGTAGCACCAAATAGGAAACAATTTCCACACTGTTAGGAATATGAGAATGACAAAGGTGAACAAAAGCTAAATTCTCGAGGCACCCAATGAAACAATTTCCACACGTTGTATGACAAAGGTAATGTATTAATGTCGGGAACACTAGGGCTAGGTTTAGGATCGAGATTGTCTATTCAAAATGTTGAGACCTATATCCCCGCCAAAACCAACCCCCTCCTTAAAACCATGTGCGGGCTTTTGTGTAAAATATAAAAGAATATGTTCAAGTCCAACTTCGTCTCACAAAAGGAACATCCCTATATATCAAAATGCAACCATTGTCATGTCATCCACCTCATCTATCATGATCTCTGACCCATACCAACTACTGAGGGAAAAATTAAATGCATGCTTTAGATAGCTCTGACACTGAAAACATATTGACAAACCATTGATGAAAGGAAATCATTGATGAATGTGGGGGTCAAAATCAACACCAACGTGGATGGTTGCAATGAGGTCTTGCATCAACAACCAAATGAATCGTAGCTATTCATGTCACTGACACCATTCAAAACTACCCACTTTTGATCCGAGTTTGGAAAAAATGCTTTGGTGTTATAATATTGATTCCAAAGGTGAAGCCATGCAAATTAAACATGAACACACCTAATAAAGAATTGTGTTATCATAGAAGGCATTGTATATGAATCAACATGTGGTATCTTTATTAAATGCGAGGCTAAATATGTATGAAACACGAGGCCAAACATGATGAATTTTCATAGCATGTTTTTTGACTTGTAAATATGTCTTAATTTCTGCCAGCCTAAAAAGACTGCATTTTTAATGGCTTTGTAACATTTTAGGATTTACTACAATTACATTATTTTGTGTTTCAATGATATGATCCTCATGTGTAGATTTCTTTAACGCCTCGAGGTTTTGGTGTAACGGTTCATTACATTTGGTATCAAAGCCTCCACATCGTGTTTGAATCCCACTCGGTTGGTTACACCGTGTAGCTGTGGCCCATGGGGCGCCTAAACATCAGCGAAGTGAGGCCTCGTACGTATGGGAGTATGCAGGCACAGACCCAGCCTGTGGTCGGGCTCTGCGGAAGCGTGGTGGGATGATATGATCCTCATGTGCAGATTTCACTAGCACCTTAAGGTTTTGGTGTAATGGTTTGTTACATTCAATAACATAAGCATTGAGCCAATGTAGGAAAAAAAATCTTACATTATTAAACATGTTATAATGTCATAAGCATTGAAAATAGAAAAAAACTTCAAAGCTAATAAAACACAATGCAGTAAGAGTACATTTCAACACATTGAAAGGGTCACTACAAAATCGTAAGTTTTTTATTAATTTAATTTGCGCCTTCACATGTGTAATGACCCTTTCAAGGGTTTCAACTAAACACACAAAATGCAGATTTGAATTTTAAATTGCAGCAGACTGTAAATATAAAATCAGCGACTTTATCTATCACCAAATATGCCAAAAATCACCACAAAACACCATGATTCAACTTGCCACAATTATGAATATATTTTATGGAATATTAAGAGCCAAAAACACAAAGAAATGTTGAAGATCTCACAGCTGGAAATTAATTATGAATCTGGAAATTGCAGCCACAAGAAGATTACGAAATTAGGGCATAGAAACCCTCAAAATTCACCAAACTTTAGATTTCGGCCTTAAAAAATATTATAAATTATATTATGAAACCAGATTTCTCAAATACTTCCCCAAAAGCTCCAAACCCCACCCAAGGTAGGTCGCTCCATCCTTAATAAATCAAATTTCAATTGGAAATTACAAATATCTATCCAAATCAGCCCCTAGAATCTATCCCAAGCCAAGGAGAAGGGTTTTCGTTCTTCCCTTAACCTCTAGAAGGTTTTTTGTCCTCCTAGGCAAGTCGCATAAGGAGGTTTTCGTCCCCAAATGCAAGAACAAGCAACTCTAAGCTTACTTTGCTCCAATAAGATAAAATGCGCAATGTCTAGATAGCAAATGGTGCCTCTAATCTAATTTTATATCTTCATTTTGGCGCCAAAGTACAATTAGAAAAGGCCGACCTGTATAATCAAGGAAATCACTAAAGAAAATATAAAATATTAGATAAAAACATATCATAAAGGTGCTCAAGGTTCTTCTCCTTCATTTTTGCTTCTTTGTCATGGAGAAGGAATGGCAAGAAGACTAAATATTAGCTCTTAGGTGGGAAAAAGAGACATTACAACATGTCTAATTGTTTTATTCATTTGTTTAGGTGTATATTCTATAGGGATATGCTATGGGTGAGGGGTCAACAATTTATTGCCACATGACATAGTGTCAAACGTTCTAACTGCCAACAACATACACAAATTGTGGATGTTCGACTAAACACAAAGAAGATACATCCTTGGTGATGACAATACACAAATGAAATGAAATGAGATGTTGTAATGTTGAATGAAGATAAATTGCCACCACAAACAGGTTCAAATATGTAATATATTAAAGTTTTAAAAAGTAGAAAAAGTGATTTTTTCAACAGTCAACACTATTATCTTATCCAACGATAAAATATATTTCCACGGGGTCAAGAAATCTAGTTTTTTTAAACAAATCAAATAACTAAGACTTTCTTGTATTTTGTTCATGCGTCTGATGTTAAGGATGAACGAAACCACATAATCACCAGCCCTCAACGTGGAGAGGAGGGTGGTGGACCAATTCCAATACACAACAACAAATGTTAGTAGCAAGATCGAGTTCCTCAAAACATGCTAGAGATGAAAAATCTCAAGAACTCTCAAAGAGCATACAAGTACCAAATTTTCAAACTGTAATGATTCAAAGGATTCAATCACTTGTTACTTGCTTAAATTCATCCAAAAAACATGATTAGAACCTTCAAGAAGGATCAAAACATCAAAATATCATCTTTCACCTATTTGACATTGTTAGTATGCTAGTAGCCCTTCTAAACTGCAACCCTTATTGTCTAGAGCACTTCACAAGGACTTAGAGGCTATTGTTAATCTTTTCAGATACCCTTTATGGGTTTATAACTCATCTCAAAATTTCAACATCCAAATCTAAGCCCAACTCTTTTTATTCTCCTTTTACCGTTTTCAACTAGGCCTTCTTGTAGCCCTGTTTACCTAAAGCTTATTGTTCAGAACAACTCACCATTTCTTGAGAAGTTATCACCTTTCTAGATACCCTTTATCCTTTTCTTGCTTCATGCCAAGTTTCATAAGCCAACTCTTCATCCACTTCTCCCAACTCACTTATCACCTTTGCAATTAGGTCTTACTAGGTCTTCTTAGGTCTTCAAACTGATTTTCTAAGGTTTTAATGTTTATGATGTTTAAAACCTTCTTAATCCTAGCTTTAAAAGTTTAGACACCTCATTTTCAACTTCACACTTGTTAAATCTCCACCTTTGCACTTTCTTACTCACCATGTTACCTTAGTACCAAGCACAATGTGCACCATGCTTCTAGTTAACACAAGGGCCTTAACTGTTTTCTTAGTTCTTGGTTCTAAGACTTTCTTTGACATACCTTCTTTATTTCTATTATTTCTTGTTCCATCTATTTCATTAAGCTTGCATACACCTTGTTAGTATCAACATCTTCACTAAATGTTCATTCACAACTTCTTGAAATTTGCTCCTTGAACACTAGTTGCTTGACTATTAAGAAAACAGAGCTATATGACTGTACTTTTCTAAGTTTTATCCTTACAAGTGTCTTATATCACCTTGGTTCCACCTTCATTAAGTCCTCTCCACCTACCTTATCCAACAAGTTTCAAGAGTTTTCAGTAATGCTTTTATTATTCATTCAAAGTTTTACACTTTTCAACTATACCCAGATTTGCACATACAGATCAGAAAATACTGTTTTTAATAACTCTCCTACAATATCAACTCATTAAAACCTTTAAATCACTTGTCAAAATTTTTTCCTGATATCCTACCCTCCAAATTTCAGAAACAATCTAGAAATACAAGACAAAGTTATGTTAAAAACTTCAAACTTGCCCTGTGCAAACTGTATTTTCCTCTTAGTCACGGAAGTGCTAATTTTGATGATATTTGGCCCCTCAATACCTTGTCCATTCAATCTGAAACTTCTCACACACCTTTCAAAACCCTTAATCAGATTATGCTCACCAAAATTTTATCAATTTTTCACCAAATAAATTTGATTTATTCAAGTTTTTCTTGATTCTAAACCCTAGACAGGGTTTCTCAGGCCAGCAAGTCTATTTTGGTATTTATTTTCATTTTCCTTGGTTTCTACAACTTTGTCAAGATTCATACTCATTCAATTTACACCCGGATATTCATTCTCAAATGATCTCAAAACCAAATAACTCTTACAACTTTTTTAAACCTTCTAAACTTCAATCCTTTCTACCAGTCTACATAGATTGTATTTAACTAGTATTCTAATTGATTTAAATTCTTTTCAACAAACCACAGTGTAACAAGTTTAAGCCCATTTAACAATCCATATGCATCTATAACAATGCAAATATGATTTCCATATAGTTCACCAAACCCTTAAGATTCCTCTTTCATTCAATCACACACAAGACATCAATACCTCCCTTACCTTGTATACAAATTACCTTTGTTCCATGTCATGCCATGTTCCAAGCTTTAACACCTTCAAACATCCCTCTTTCATGAAAACTATTGGACCTGCACATTCCCTTTATACCTGCAATAACATTCATTAATTCATATATACATCAAGAATCAATCAACATTCATCAATCATTCACATTTTATTCTCATTTTCACAAGCACTCATAACTCAAGCTTATCTCAAGAATCCTTTATTTTGATAACACTTCATGATACATTTACAAGAATCTTGAGCTCTTGGCTCTTCAGTAACTCTCTCTTACTCCCTCAAACCCTATCTCTACCACCTAACTTTTTTCGAATAGCTTCATTAAAGGATCCAAAATGAGGTAGTTAGGTCACAACTTACCTAACTCAACTATGGTGAGAGTGACCATAGTTAGCAAAACCTATCAAGAAGCATGTAGATACATGACTCACACCTATTAATGCTCCTTGCTTCCATTTGTAACATTTATTCACCCTAACCTATCACCTAGACCCCTAAACACAAAATTAGCAAATTCAAATATTTGAATTGATGGTTATGGAGGGAAACTCCAAAATCATATTATTACATACCAAGAGAGGTCCAAATGGACTAAAATCCATCACGCAACACCTATGGGGATCCCTAACACCTAATGTACTAATGAAAACCAAAATTTTGATTATTTAAAAGAAATGATGCTCCGACACGCAATAAGGGCTGGCCGATGACAACAATGTAGTGACCGCCATATTGGTGGATGATGGGGCAACTAATAAAGCCTCAAACAAACTTAACAAAGTAGAAGCAATCATTGACAATGACAAATTAAAATGATATCCTCATGCAGTGGCTACCAAAGTTTGTCACAATTGAGAACCTTCGATCTAGTGTAATTTGGAAAATGCCTTTAGCATTATTATTAAAACAAAACCACAAAGAAAATAAATAATGACTATAACTGGTTAGAAACATTGTTTTTTTTTCGCATATTCCCTTAATGACACCTTGCTAACATTTGTCATTTAGTTTTTTTTGGACATTTGCTTGGCACGCACACCGTGGAAATTTTAAATGGCCTAATCACAATTTTGTTTAAATGGAATTATAAATATATCCACCGAATAAGATGATCTATTGCATTGCTAATAAGAAAAAATCAAGAGTATATTTTCTTTCAGCTGTGTTTGTCATTTTACAAATGGAACGCCACTTAAGGCAGCTTCCAAACTCCTACTCTCACGTGCAAATGAAAACAAAGATTGAAGAAGAATGGGTAATGCTAGGACTGAACACCTTCAAACTTCTCTACCACCACAGGCTTTTATTTCTTTGAAAGTCTTAGATGCCTCCTCTTGCTAAACACCAACGTGCTGCACAATGGAAAATAAATGCAATCTATTAGTGGACAGCAGCCAGCGGGGCAACTGATAAAAGCACAAAATTTAAAAATCTAGAAACAAATAAAAAAATAGTATGGCGATGATATGGTTTCCTGCAGAGTTGTTAGAATCAGCACCCTTGAGTCTATTATGATTTGGAATATGCCTTCAGCGTAATTAAACACTCTGGACATCCATATTGACGTCCAACAACTAGGTCCTAAAAAGAATGGAAGGGATGAAATGCAAGTGTACTCGACTTAGAAGGGGGCCACACAAGGAGTATAGGCCTAAGGTGGGATGAGGATAAGAGAGGATTTTTGAAATAATATGGGATAAGCTAGAGGATGCACAAGATAGGAGAAATATTAGCACGGTGGAAGTCTATCAAGAGGCCCATTTGCCTAATTTGAATCAAATTAGCCTTATATAAGACAAGAATGCTAAATTAATATTTTAACACTAAACAGTGTCATGAGACCATTTTAGGTGTCTACGGAATGCCACCCTTAGATGTGTGCACCCGTGCATACATATCAAAGTAAAACCGAAATGTAGAAACAAAAACTCTGCCCCAATTGTCTTGAAACCTATTGGGAGTTCTCGAAGTCAATACTAGAATAATAGGGAATTCAAAATCAAAGAGAGATCACCCAATTTCCATATTAGAGGGCTGCTGAGATTCCAGAACTAACATCCTTGCTCATGTGTCCTAGGATATTAAAACATGTTCTCTTGCAAATATATGGAGAACATTTGCAAGCGAATTATTGTCTATATAGTTCATATTAAATGAATTGCTGAATTATAGAAAAGAGGAATCGGAATGAATACACTTGTTTTACTGAAATCCATGAAGAAGCCCATGTGATATCCAAATCTCGGAACTTGTGCTGAATCTTGCATGAATTTATGAGTACAATTTTTTGGTGACAAAAAATCAAATTTGAATAAATATAATGTAATGTAAAGAGAGCAGGGTTAGGAAATGTCTTGAATATATCCATGATGGGAACAAGTGTTATGTGCCAGGTACGTCTTGGAGTAAACACCATGTGATTGCCCCCGTCAATGGGAGCAAAATAGTAGTCCTTTGTGCTGGAGTTTGGAGATAAAATGAGGGTACTATATACCCCCTTTCGAGGTGTGGGATGAACCTGTGACTCACATATGTCAAAAGAAAGTGATTATGTGCATTGTGTGCAAGATAAGAAATAAGATTATTGACGTGTAACATTGTGAGATATCATCGTGAAAGCATGTATGTTATATGCAAGTTGCTGCATATGGGCATGTGTAGTATGCCCCACGTGGGCAAGATAGAAGCAATGTAATCATAGAAATTATGCTCCGTATGGGCAAGGTGCAAACAATGAGAGCCCAAAGGTGGGCGAATGTAGTCAAGGTAATCATAGTAACAAGTGGCCCCATATGGGCAAGGTATAGTCAATGCAGGCATAGGAGTATCATGCCCCATATGGGCGAAATGTGGGTAGTGTAATCATAGGAATAAAATGTGATCCCATAATCAATAAAGTCTAGGAAATGATATGCCCTTTTGTGGGATATACGTAAGCAATAAAGTCTACGAAATGATATGCCCTTTTGTGGGCAAGGTGTAAGCAATGTAAACAAATGAGTAGGATTCCCCCGTATGTGGGAAAGATATATTGAATGCAAGAAGTTGAGTAAGATCCCCCACAATGGGCACAATGTAAGAAATGTAGGACAAAAAATGATATGCCCTTGCATGGACAAGATATCAGTAACGTGAGGCACATTGTCCTTACTAGTTGCAAGATATGAATATCGGTAATGCAGGAAAGTAATCAAACATAGTTGGGCAAAACATGAATCATGGCATCGTAGAGCACACTCAACACCTGTTGAAACTAAGCATAGTTGAACTTGAAACATGTGACACATATAATCAAGCATGAAACAAGCATTTCAAAAACACCAATCATGGATTAGAAACATAAGACAATGATTTACCCCTTGTCAGAGACCCCCTTTGTCCCTGGTCCTTAATTCTCATTGGCTTTCTTTAGATCCGGAAGTTAGATGGATTCATTTTCTTCACAGTGTTTGGTCGTTTTGGCTTTCCTACAAGTTGAGAGTCTTTGTGTGGCTTGTCATTTATCAGGGGCTTCCTTCCAAGGCCAGGTTGGCTAAGAGTGTTTTCGGCAATGGTCTTTGTCCAATCTGTTAGCACTCCAAGACGACTAAACACATCCTTTGGGGACGCCATTTGCTAGACAATATTGAAGATTGTTTGAGGATTAGTGTTCAGAGGTGCTTCTGATTAGACTTCATTGGCGTTTTGCTTTACTTGGAGATAATGGCTCTTATGTCCTTTCAGTGTTTGCTGGGCTTTGCAACTGCTTGAGAGTCTTGGCCCTGTTTGTTCTCTGGAAAATTTGATGAAGGAATGTTTGAGGATAGTTTGTTGTCTGCCTTTTACTCTATTGGGAGGGGCGAAGCTCACCATTAACTTCTTGCCAAAGGTGTATTGCTGATCAAGGATGCTCGTTCCTTGGATCCTAAGCTGCATTCTGATTTGATTTATGCTCTTGTGGCCTTTAGGACGAGGTTATGATTGTCATTGTATATACCCATCTCTCCTTTGTATAACTCTTTGTAATTTGTTTTGTATCAATATGATGTATCTTTCAAAAAAGTAAAACAAACATAAGACAATGAATACTCGCCACTCATGTAAAAGCACATAAAATAGTGAATACCAATCAAGCATGGAGCAATTTGAGGAAGCATGTTGAAACACATCAAAAACTAGATCCAACATTGGCTTCACTCTTCTTTCCCTAACGATGGACCCAACTGTCGAATCTGAAATGTCAGACAAAAATATGCTCACATGAATGAATCCAGAAGGATATTATTCACATCAAACACATCAAAGGCACATCAAAACATGGAATTAACACACTGAAGACATGCCAAACCCGTTGAAGGCATGCCAACCATGCTGAAGACATGCCAAACATGGAGCAAACATGCTGCAGCTGCACCAAATAGAGAAATACTAGAATCATGGATATAACAGGTAATATGAAGATGTACAATATAATTGAAAGCACTCCAAGCACATGAAAACATGACAACCATAAGAATACACACTAGGCACATGAGAATGTCCAACATAGAGAGTGGTTTTCAAAAGACAACTATATTCACTTGCAAAATGTAAGGGAGACAAAGCATTTGGATCATGCAATCCTATATCACTATAGTTGGAAGCATAGTCCATGAAAAACCATACGGTCATGATCATTTGCATAAGTCAATGAGTGTAAACCATCAATAATAACAAGAGATCAATAAATGAGCATAGGGTGGGGCACATCTATAAGCATTTTTTGTGAGACATACATTATATTTGTGATTTCTCGAGTGAGATCCATTGTAAACTTCTTAAAGTGGCCATCGAGGGATTGTGTTTTCTTGACAATGTATTGAAAAGAGTATTTGCCATTGACTTTGTTGTGATGAGTTGGAACACCCAAATATTCCTTATTCGAAATACACGGTATATTGCTTGATTGTTCATATGTCCAAATTTAGAATACTTGTGTGTCTTTTCGTCATTGTTATAACCATTTCCTTGTTTATCCTTATGAGCCATTGTAAGAAGAGGTTTTGTTATACCTTGCTAACTCTTTCCTAGGCCTTGACCCTTACCTATATAACCCATCTTTTGTAGACATTTAAGCTCAAAGCCATATGTCTCTAAAGTAGATTTAACAAGTCCAAAGCTTGTTGTTTGCTTATTATGCCAATAGGCGTTCTACAATAGTAACCGAGTGGAGTGTAATGGAGTGAGTTGTTCAGTTTTATGTATGAGCTTAAATTTGATGTCCATTTGATTGTTGTCATGAAATTTCAATCTTAAATTTGATGACCATTTAATCGTCACTTATGATTAAGTTTTCATTGAAACTAGAGTCTGGGGCATGTCTTTTGGACAAAAATATTTTTTCAAGCCAGATAGTGTGGTGTAGATAGATCAATACCATTATGCTCCGATCAAAAAGAAACTGGTAGAAAAGTAATGTAATTATTAGTCAACGTGGTATGTGAAAAATCTAAGTTGAGAATCTCAAGATTGATATCTCTCCACGTATTTCAAATAGATGTACTTAAGATATCTGTACTAGTTGGTATCTTAGTCACCGATTTTTAAGGGAAAAATGCAAAATTCATCGAATCTCAAGCTGTCACATGAAATTCGTGATTTTAATTATTTTCTACCAGAAAAGAATTAAAAACATGAAAATATGTTGACTGTAAGGCTGTTTTGCCCTAGCTGTTGCGCCTGAAGTTTGAGAAAAGATTTATTGCGTGATTGGGAGCTAATGTGCCCTGCCGCATTTGAAAGCTATACCACGTTTCTCGCAAGATAAGTATCACGTTTCTCGCAAGATAAGTATAAAAAGTTAAGTGCAACGGAAGAGCTGAGCATGCCAAAATGTGAGAATTTGAGCGAACTGCGTCAACCAGAAAGGTTTGGATGCAATCTTTGCTGTGATCTCCTGGACGTCCATTCCAATATGCTGGACCGACCTTGTTGTATGATGTTTTATTGTCTTTATACCATATTATAATGTCTCATTACATATAGTTTTAGAACTCTTAAGTGATCGAAGAAAAAATATAATCTGTTTTTTTATTATGCTTACTTTTTAGTTTAGGTTTTATTTTTTACATTTTTATTATATTTTCATTTTATATATAATAATTTTACATTTTTATTATATATTTGTTTTTTACATTTTTGCTTTATAATTATATTTTATATTTTTTACATTTTTATCATATTTGTATTTTATAAATCTAAAATTTAAAATTTTAAAAGTAAAAGTATATTTCTCATAGTCAAATTTAATCACGAATTTTATCGTTGACTTTTTTATCAACAAATATTTTACAAATTTTATCTTCCACGAATTTGAATGCGGTGACTTAGGTTGGTATTACAACATCTATCTATCATAGGCCCTTCACCCTTAGCATCCGTTGGTTCTTCAATAATCTATGTTGTTTAGGTTGTTCTTCCATAATATTGAGGGGTGATATCAAATACACTCATATCATCTCTATATTCCCCTAGGATTGTTCGTGTAAAGTTCAGCTTGGATAATTGTTTATCATTCTTCTCAATATCACTATGGGGCTTACTACCTTCATTAAGTTCAAAGACAATCATTTAATGCATTAATATGCTTCCTTGAGGTGCCAATACATTTAATCAACTCTTATTCAAGTGAGGTATAAAGACATCTTGAGGCTCAATCATTTTACGGAATCAAAATGGCACATCATCTATGGGACATGTATAAATAACTCCCTCATTTATAAACTTCAAGCATTTGTATAACGTGGATGAGACAATGACCATCTCATGTATACAAGGTCTCCCAAGTAAAATATTGTAGCTCACATCATTATGTATAACTTGAGATACCGTAATTACAAGTTTGGCCATGTGATATATCCAATGTAATTGACCCAAGCGCTTTTGTAGGTTGATTTTCAAAACCCTTAATCGTCATATATGATTAAGATAGAAAGAAAAAATATGTTAATGTCCATAAATGACTACAAGTAGGTCAATGGGACTCAAGGATATAACATTTATCAATAGAAAGTTCTAGGAAGAGAGAATCTTAGAAACAAAATAACAAAAAATACAATAGACAAATAAAGTAGTGTTCTACTAACACGTGGTAATGAAATCAGTACAAATAACAATGGAGGAAAAACAATGGCCCTAAAGCACGTGTTGATGAAGACTGGAAGGAAATCTTGTTGATTGTCTCTATCTGTGCTTGAAGTGGAGTAACTTTTGTAACTTTGAACTTGCCTAAAGTAAAGTAAAGAAGATGCAAAAAAATAATGGCCCTAAAGCACGGGTCGATGTTGGAAGGAAATCTCATTGATTGTTTCTATTTGTTCCTAAAGTGGAGTAACTTTTGTAACTTTGAACTTGCCTAAAGTAAAGTAAAGAATATGCAAAACATGGAAAGAATACACCGGTTCGTTCTGTAGGAGGAGCTCCTGTTCTTGTTGTGCCATGGAGATTTTTAGTTGTTGAAATGTTGAAGGAATGGGGGTGATCAGTCCCCAATTGTGTTGAAGGAGAGATTGGAGTGTTGAGTGCATGCAACCCAACAACAGAGAGAGAGAGAGAGAGAGAGAGAGAGAGACTATAGTACCCCACTAAGAGAGAAGACCAACGCATCACAATTTTTAGTAACCCTGCTTCCCTTTTAAACTTGTGAGAGAAGAGGAAGGACAACCTATGAAGAACTTAGCCGCATCAATACCTTCCACAACCCCACAGACCACACAGTTGCAGACGGATCTAGGTCCAATTTTGTAACTGTCGTGATTGCTGATTAACAGAGAACCACATATTCAAAAGGAATGGATATACTGTGCCCCCATCATGTGTTGTATTGTTGAGATCGAGTGTACAAATTTTGGAATAGTGTAGAGGACCATGCCTCCAAATCTTGTTCTTACAACTGTGTCTGAGTAGTGTAGAGGAGAAGGATTGAAGCACTCATGCCCCATCATGCTCTGAACTGAGTAATTTGTGTCTGAACGTCTAGAAGAAACCTTCAATAGCTGATAGAATCTGAGACAATTGGTTTTTTAATGTGAAACTGCCCCTATCCAGTCACGTATATTGTGGTCTGGAACATACCATAGTCTTGATTGATTTGTACGGTTTTGACCTGTGTTGAATTTTGCCGCATTTTAGTATATGTACTTGTTTATGAGGATGTGGACCCTGTAAAAACCTATTCCCAAGTCTTGTAATCTGTCTGTAGATGTATAATATATTTTGATGAATGCCTTCTCTTTTGAGGCATGTGTGATACAACATTTGAGTGTGTGACTCAAAAGAATAGATGTATCTCCTTGTTGGATAAGTCTGATAATCTGCGTAGAATCACATAGAAGGTTGGAATGGTGGCCATCTTTGGGAACCTGTACTTGCAAAAGAGGTTGTGCATGTTGGAAACCATGGCACGTAGAGAAAACATGTAATACACAACAAACAATTGTACATGTGTATAGTAGTAACAAAAATGTAGAGAGAGTCAATCATGTCATAATCTAGAGTAACAATAGTATAGCAATAGAAATATTAGTGCAGTAAGAGTCAATTGTGTCATACGCTAGAGAAGTAATATTATAGCAATAGAAAATCCGTGTAGTAAGAGGCAATTGTGTCATAAGCCAGAGGAGTAATAATATAACAATAGAAACATCAATGTAGTCGTGATGTCCCTTTTGGGCTAAATTAGAGTACCAAAGGAACTTGCACAAATCCAAATAGTAAATTGAAACAAAACTGAAATTAAATTCTCAAACCCTAGCAACAAGCTGTAAACATATTTTTTATGATAGCAATCAGCCACAAACTTGCTGGAAATAATATAGAAACCCTTCAAAATATTATTCTTCAAAGCTGGAAATGATTGCAAGAGAAAAGCACTGGAAAATATATCTTTTTGCAATTTTAATATTAGCTGGAATTAATTAACAGTGAATACCCTTTACAAATATGGCTGGAACTAAGCGTTTCCAAGCCCAAACACAAGTACAAATAGAAGATCCAACTGCTAAAAATATGGAGAACACAATGGTGCAAGAATTTGATATTGTCGTGCCCTAGAACACCACAAACTTCACCTTAGGGCAGGTCGCCACCCTTGGGAAGGGTTGGAAATGACTGCAAACTGATTTTAGCACAATGTAATCTCCGTGTGAGATCACCTTTTGCAAGTTTAAGGGGTTTCGTCCTCAAACTAGCCACTATTGAGGGGTTTCGTCCTCAATAGGTCTTCCAAGAGGGTTTTTGTCCTCTATGGAGAGAGAAAGAGCAAGAGTGCTCCAACTCCAAGAAAGAAAATTATCAAATGATCAAGTGTGTCTTCCTCCACCCCAAGCGACCCCTTTTATAATGAAAGGTGGCGCCAAAATTCAAATACATTCCCCCAATGAGGACCGACCTCCTTTGGGAGTAATAACATTCTTTTTATTTTTAATTTGTATTTTCCTTTTGTCTTTTCCTCAAGTTGGCGCTAGCATATTTGCACCAACTTGAGTTTATAATGTCACAATTAGAAAGTTGCCTAAAATTTAATACATGGATGCAATTATCAACTTATAATTATGACACTAATGACTTCGTTGCTGTTTCCTTGGGCCCACGGGAAGTGGAATGGGCCAAAGGTCTTCCGTGGAACTAACTGGGAGAAAGGCACATTACAATCCTCCCCTCCCAAAATTGCTTGCCCTCAAGCAATTGCAAGCTTGGATGCTCCAATAATCTGGATCCTATGTACCTGTCAAATGAAAGAGCTCTTGCCAAAACAAGCTCATATATCTGTTGTCCTTCTCCCTAATGATGTTCTTTAGCAGCCCGTGAAGTTTAAAAACTTCCTTGAAGCAGGGATCAGCTATTACCTTAAACCTGCCATCTTCATTTTCTCCTTCAAAAACAACATCAACAAATTTATTCTTCGTATACTCAGCTGTACTAAAAACCTTCCAAGCTGCTGTAACTTCAGCCCTAGAGCAAGGAATTGATGAATAATCAACAACTTGACAAGCTAAAACATATTCCAAAGTGGCATCTTCATTCTTTGTTCCAACCTTGTCAACTATGGTGGAAGGACATCCCATATTCACAAATATGAGTGTGACTGAAATAATATGGTGGCTGCTAGTGATGATGACAGCAGCGTTAATGGTGGCAATTTGGCTCATGGCTGTCATGAAAACACTTTCTCTAGCATTTGGAGGTAGTAATACATCATCCCATGTTTCCTCCATGCCTTGTTGGAGACCCTTTGCATGACGATTCAAGTTAGGAGCCCTTTCACCATGCTTTTGTTGCACTACTCTGATATTCAAGTGGGTTGCCCCTTGGGATCTTCCTTTGGTGCTTTTGGTTTCTTCATTAGGAGGGATGTATATCAAACCATTCTCCAACTCTTGATGGCATTCTTCACTCAATGGAAAACTCGGAAACATTATGCAAAGCTGACCCAAAGTAGACCACTTGAGAGAGTTACCTTGTTGTAGCAATCTTCTTGGCTGTCCAAAAATTGTCATTTGAGGCCGCCCTAAGGAGTTTCTAGGTTGCCTTCTTGTTGTTGTCCTTGGCTGGGCTGTACATTCAATCAAATGTTTTTGTTCCTTTTCCGATCCAAGCATTGGAAAGACTCTATTTCCATGCAAAATGAGATCTTTTGTAATCATGAACTTGTCAACCTTCATTGTGTCATCTCCATCTTCAACTGCAATCCCATATGCTCCACCATTTGCTTGGGTGGGAAACAAACTCAACTGCTCTTCTTTTTTTATACCTGTACCTGCAAATGGAACAAACTCATTAAGGAAAACAAGGGTTCCCATTATCACTTCATCATGCCTTATAGACATGATGGCCAACTCTCTCTCATTGCTTGCAACCATCTCATAACCTCCCCTCAAGTTATGGATGTCCGAAAACTCAATCACGTTGTCCCAAACACAGCTGTAACCTTGCATTTCCTTCTCCAAAATCAGAGTGATAGTGGCTGGAAACTCTTCTACGACTGTCAACAAAGTGAGAAGGGGGCTGGAAATGTTGTGTGCAGCAGGTGAAAGGATGGTACAACAGCTGTCCCACTGAAAACCGTTCATGAAATTCCGCAATGACAATGTTATGGGGGCTGGAAACATCCCATTATTGATTGAAAATTCTCCCAACGACTGAAAATTATTCCATTTCATGACTGTCCCCATTTGTGTGGCAGCAAACAAAGTGTTGGGCAAACTGAAAATGTTGATAACAACAGTACAATTTTTTATGACAGCGTGTCTTAAAACCCATAAAACATGACTTCTACTACTTACAATCATACCACCAATTTCCAGCTGGGTTACAATGCTCGGGGCAGCAAGATAACATCCATCTTGCTCACTTCCAAATATAAAATTCATGAACTCAACATCCACTTTTATTGGAAGACTTCTTCTAAGAGCATGTGCATGGATTAGGAGCTGAAAACCTCTATGATATAACTATTGTTCTAAAAATGAAAATGTGGGATTTACCTTGTGTCCACCCCAAGCATTGAAAAGTTGTTGTGTCTCCATGGTGTAAGGAATGATGAAGCCCCTTTGTAGTGACTCATCCTTCATCATGTTGTTAGAATACACAAAAACTTTACATGACTCTTCCCAATTCTTCTTACATGCCAAGTGCAAGAGATGGAGAACTCAATAGTGACATTTACCTTGATCCTCACAAAACCATCCGAATCCCATAGGCACAAACAATTTTGAATTTGAGCAAAAAGATCTATGTGCTCTATATTACAAGTTGTCCCCTTTATCTTATCATCCTTTTTAGCATGTTGTTCATGATGACAAAAATATTGCAACGACATAGGAGGAAGCAACAAATCTGAAATATGATCATCAGTGTCATACCTTGGGCTGTCAACAAGGAGCTCACCCTCCTTTGCTGAATTGGGATTTGTGGAGACACCTCCAACCCTTCTATCCTTGTGACTCCCAATATTCTCTTCAAACACATGTCCCTTCACAATGTTGTTCTGAAAATCAGTCAATGGCTCATCCTTAGGAAGTTCGAAGGATGGTACATGTGCCTCTATCTTGAGCTCTTCGCATTCAACTAGTAATGCCCTTTTTGTTTCAATTTCTTCACTATTTTGCTGCCACATGCAATCATTGGAAATCAATAAAACATCATCTATTGTCAAAGAATCTTTACCTTCAAGCTGCATATTGGGCTTCTTTTGTTCTTGTTTTATGATTTCTTCCTCTTTCCTCATCACAAAGGGAGAATTCTTTTCCTCTTGGGCTGGAACATCTTTTCCACTTTCCTTTGGCATGGTAGATTCCTCCATGGGCTGTTCTCTCTCCATTACTTGCAGCTTGGATTTTTCTTCATGCTCCACCATTGCAATTTGGAAATTCTTTTCCTCTTCCTTTCTCAAGGCATGTTGAAGATCCTTCTGTGGTGCTTGAGACCTAGGCTCGGGCCTTGATCTACCCTTGCTCACTCCTATGAACTTTGCAAGTGATATGGCATCAGAAATCTCATCCAGAAGAGCCCTATACTCCTCATAGCTGGCAGCAATGTTGTGACCCATTGAATGCCTTGTTTCAACCTCTGGAATGGCTTCTTCCCTAGGAAGGAAGGTCTCCGGCTAAAAGGCCTAGCAAATCTGAAAATTGCCTTTGGGCCTGCCTATTGTTAGCAATCTGAAGAGCTGCCCTCACCATTGGGTTGTCTGACCCATGAAGTTTTGTAAAGTTAGGGCTAGAAAATCCATGGTTGTCTACCAATCTCTTTTGCCCTTCCACAAGTCGATTCAACTTGGCTTCTTTGAATTTTTGCTAGCCATTTTGGAACCCTTTGATTGCTGTCCTGAAATCTTCTTCTCCCTTCTTTGATAAAAGAGGATTCCTTATCTTGCCTTGCATGTTTACCCAACAGGCTGGGAGGATTATGCTTGATACCACTGTAATGTCCCTTTTGGGCTAAATCTGAACACCAAAGGAACTTGCACAAATCCAAATAGTAAACTGAAACAAAACTGAAATTAAATTCTCAAACCCTAGCAGTAGGCTGTAAACATATTTTTTATGATAGCAATCAGCCACAAACTTGTTGGAAATAATATAGAAACCCTTCAAAAATTATTCTTCAAAGTTGGAAATGATTGCAAGAGAAAAGCACCGGAAAATATATCTTTTTGCAATTTTAATATTAGTTGGAATTAATTAACAACAATGAATACCCTTTACAAATATGGCTGGAACTAAGTGTTTCCAAGCCCAAACACAAGTACAAATAGAAGATCCAACTGCTAAAAATATGGAGAACACAATGGTGCAAGAATTTGATACCGCTGTGCCCTAGAACACCACGAACTTCACCTTAGGGCAGGTCGCCACCCTTGGGAAGGGTTGGAAATGACTGCAAACTGATTTTAGCACAATGTAATCTCCGTGTGAGATCACCCTTTTGCAAGTTTAAGGGGTTTCGTCCTCAAACTAGCCACTATTGAGGGGTTTTGTCCTCAATAGGTCTTCCAAGAGGGTTTTCGTCCTCTATGGAGAGAAAGAAAGAGCAAGAGTGCTCCAACTCCAAGAAAGAAAATTATCAAATGATCAAGTGTTTCTCCTCCACCCCAAGCGACCCCTTTTATAATGAAAGGTGGCGCCAAAATTCAAATACATTCCCCCAATGAGGACCGACCTCCTTTGGGAGTAATAACATTCTTTTTATTTTTAATTTGTATTTTCCTTTTGTCCTTTTAAGTTGGTGCTAGCATATTCCCACCAACTTGAGTTTATAATGTCACAATTAGAAAGTTGCCTAAAATTTAATACATGGATACAATTAGCAACTTATAATTATGACATTAATGACTTCCCTTGTTGTTTCCTTGGGCCCACGGGAAGTGGAATGGGCCAAAGGTCTTCCGTGGAACTAACCGGGAGAAAGGGACATTACAGGCTGCAAATAGAGAAACAAGTGTATACACGCAAGATAGGCATAAAGCCATAAACATGGGACACCCACGGTGTCACAAGACAATAAGACACTATAAGCCATATAGAGTAAGCAACCATAGAATTGTAATCAAGTAAGGCGGTACTCAATCATAAGCAAGGAGTCAAACAACACAATAGGCAAACAATGAAGTAATATTCAACACATAAGTAGTGACAATAATGTATCAATCAAGTATCGTAGATACATGATGGTAAAAATCATAGATAACAAGATAGGTAAGCACTTCACAAGACACGTGTTATTCCTGTTAGGGCATAAGATTACATAGACACTATGTAATCAAGCATGATGAGGAAGTGCAAAGTAACTGTAATGAAACAAAAGCACCTGTATAGTGTAGGAAATGCCTCCAAAGAGTAGTGTCGATGGGAAGGAACCAAGATGACATGTGTCATCATGTCTCAATCTTGTGTGTGTCGTGCATCAAATTCAATATACCTTGTGAATGCATGTGTGTAAAGAGTATATAGAAAATATATGTTATCTATCAAACCAACATGATAAACATGTATAAAGTGACAATTAGCCAAATCAAACCATAAACATGTCATGATTTTGTATTTTTGCAAATATAAAATACTTTGTGTATTATGTGATAATTTGAATGTTTTTGAAGTTGTATTTTAAAAATATACTATGTACAGGGAAGGGGGTAACACAAGAGACCTATTTGTCATCAAGGAGATCATAACCTTTGTCAGGGTCAAATCCAATAATATTACATTAATGGTAAGATTAAAGGTATGTAAACACTTAAAAAGTGACAAATATGTTTAGATAGGATCCATATTGATCCAAGACATGTTCCCAGTGATTCTTCATAAATGTAATGTGTGCTATAAAAGTGTCAAAACATTGCTGTTTGCTAGAGTAGTTATGTTAAATGAGTGAAAGCATTTCAATTATGGGGAGTCTCTCGAGACACAATGATAGTATCATGAGGCTTTAAGCGTATTGATATTAGTAATGAGATCTTAACAATGATTATTATGGACATGTCTAGATATACAATGATAGTCACAAAAGGGCTTACTTGGCTGTTGAGATAACTTTTCATTAGAGCGATGCCGCAAAGAGGGTAAAGTAACCCAATATCAAGCAAGATAGATAGTAACTCATGTGGGGTATCAAGATGTATTTTGGTATAAGATAATATTAGTTCAAAAAGGTTTAGGATCTAGTGTATTAATAATATGTTCCTGAAATGGGTACCTGGAACCAACTACAATGGATGTGTCATGACTAGCAGGAGTATCAAGGACAGAGGTGTCAGAAGTAGCAGATTTAAGTTGATAATGTTCTAATGGGTGTAAATAAAAGAGAATGGAGCATAGACTCATGTTCATCGATGGGATTAAAATTCAACTTGCACAAGTTTTCATCAATAAGTGCGATAGTATCAACATCACTATCCGAGGAATAGGCATCAACATTGTCATGTAGCATGGCATTGGCCAATAGATTAGGTATCAGATGGAGCATCATTATCAAATGAGTAGTAGGATCTAAATCCATATATTGTTTAATCTATAATGGTGGTAGATGAGTGGTAGTGTCATTTGTCATGATTTGATTGTCTTGACAACATAGGTGGCAATTTATCCATAGGCATGGGTTGCTGAAGAGGAGTAATCAACATGTACTTGAGAAGTAGAGGTGTCAAATTTGTAATATTTGAAAGGATTTGGGTCATTAGCCACAATAAACTCACATCCATCATGTATGAACTTGAGACATTGATGTACAATAGATGGAACCGCTTGTATAGTGTGAATCCAAGGATGACCTACAGAGAAGATTGTAATATAAATCCGTGTCCATGATGTGAAATGTACCAAGGGCAACTTTTAGGGCCAACCAACAGGTCAAAGTGTTTAGTGCCTAATGTAGATGACTAATAATCCTTTTTCAGGGTTTCTATGAATTTTACAGAATTTTGGAAATTATTGCAGCAGACTATAATTTAATTACACGAGTTACAAACCTTCGTAAAATGTGCCCAAAGTCCTCTATAAATATTAATAAATACCGAGGAATGTTTATTTACTAGATTTTGATAACTCTTATGCCCAAATCGATTTGATTTGTGCAAAATACACTCTGTTGGAAATGATTATCTAACTGGAAGTCGCTGCAACCTTAAACAATTCTTTTTGACCATTAAACATGCATAGGAATCCGTGCAAAATGCAGATTTGGCCTTTATAATGCAAATCGACTAGGAATATCAATTTAATATGATACTAATGGTTCATCCAATAATTCACGAATAACACTAGAGCAAGTCGCTATACTTCTTGGAATTAATGGAATAAATATGAAAATGCCCAATAATGCCTTCAATTATGATAATATTTTGTTTAAGTGCAAATAGTTTTTAAGTCAATATGAAGGGTTTTGATTTCATATGGACCTCATATGGGGTTTTCGTCCCAAGTGGTGAGATAATGAGAGAACACTCTCAAAATCAGATTTTACAAATGAAAGTTAACATGTCCAAATGGATGCCCTTAGTCCCCTATTTATACTTTTGAAAAACATGGCCGATCCCATAACTCATTATGACCATTAATTATGCCCTTCATAATTATTTATCTTTACTTGGCCGACCCATATATTCTACAATTACTTTATAAAATAACATAAAAAATATATAAGCATATTATAATGCTGTCTTCTCCTTGTAGTGTTCCTTTTTTGGCCATGAAGAAGGAATGGCCAAAAAATCTAAATTGTCTTCTACGTTGGGAAAGGGGACATTACATTTTAGATCGTTTATGCTAAAAAAGCCTCATAGTACAATAGTATTAGTAACATTTTGTAATAGAAAACCCCATCTTTTCCAAAGCAAAGAACTAGGACAAATATTTTGATTAGAATAAACAAATGAAATCAAGATATGCTTAATGAGTGAATCAATTGCATTAAAAAACCCTTATAATAACTCAAAAGAGGTGAGCAAGGGTCCTAAAATCTAAATGGAGAATACAGCTTGAAAAATGTGATTCCCTTATCCATAGCTTTGAATGTTTCATAATAGATGCAACTCCTCCATGTTAGGCCTATTCAATGGGAAACAAGGTATAGAGCTTAAAGTCTCAATACCCATATCCTTATAAAGAATGGCCTTTTGTCAATAGGCCAGAGAAGAGATATATTAAAGGGGTGTAAATTTAATTGCATCTAACATGCCAATGGTCCCCTTCAGAAGGAGCACTAGCATTTAGCAATAGGATTATGGCCTTCATATGTGACCTGCAGGGGCAACTCCCTGGGTTGCCTCTTTAACTGGTTTCTTATTGTTGCGTGTTGTGACAAATGCTCAACTTCAAACCATGGATGTGAATTTTGGGTTGCAATTTGTCGAGTATTTTAGGAATGTATTCATCTTGTAAATGATAAAATGTAAGTAAGAACCTCGGATTTATCCAGACGCTCATGAAATAAATAGAACGATCAAATCTGAGACCCCCTCCGACCAAACAGGGTATGGGCATGGACCTTTAAAGGGATGAGTAACCCATACTAGAATGAGGGAGTGGCACCTTAACTAGTGAATGAAATCATAGAAGACTAGAATGAAGAGGCACATGACTCACAAGAAGACAACTCAAAAAACTAAGAAGATCAAGAATCAAGGACCTAATCCATAGGGCCATAGGGTTTGGCAATACTCAATTGATTCAAGGGTTGAATGTTCACCAAATGTTTACACCCTAATTAATTAATTTCATGGGGTGAACAACAATAAATACGATGGAAGGGTTTGTTACAGGAGATTATTAATGATCTAATTAATTTGCAATTAACCATTCATAACCAGAATAATGACATTAATACTTGCACCGAAAAATAAATGATAAATGATAGCTCAAATAGCACGAGGAGATGAAGACTTAGTTGTACATACGAAGAACAAAGGAATCTGGATGTGACTAGACAGAGCCAAAAATTTAGGATCGACTACGAAATCTTTGGCCACCTAATCAATTATGGAACTGGAAACTAAGTTGGGGCAGAACTATAGGAATTTTGTATGGTCAGACCTATAGTTGTATGGTTTTAAAATTACTTGTATAATTCAGATCATGAGCAGAAATATAACACCAAATAACACAATATTCCAGAATAATGATCTCAATATGCAATTAGAATAGCTTCGCCACTTCGAGGGGGCAACCTCCAAACCATACAATAATACTCAAATGCTCCAATGATGATAAACTACTACCTACTAACCTCTATATATACTATTCCTATGCTATGGCCAACACCAAGGCCGACCCACTAATGAAAATATAACATATATGAAAGAGATACATAATGATAAGAAGTTATGATAGCCACAAGTCGGCTATATACATCCAATATAAGATATATGATTAAGGGCGTAGCATGCCCCTCCCCTTCGAAGCAACATTGTCCCCAATGTTGAGAAGATCTGGATGCTGCTGCAGGAAATTTGCATCCTCCCAAGTTGCGTCTTCATTGTCTAGATTTTTCCACTTGATCAAATACTCAGTGATGACCCTTGTCCTCAACCGCTTAGTGCGTGTCTGAAGGATGCATTCTGGTTCCAGGATGATTCTGCCCTCTTCATCAAGCTCGGGTAACACTGTCTGGGTTGATATTGTCTGTCCAATTACCTTCTTTAGGCAAGATACATGGAAGACTGGATGAATTCGAGTAGCCGGAGGAAGTTCCAGTTTGTATGCTACATTGCCAATCTTCTGTAACACTTGATAAGGACCATAATACTTAGGTGAAAGCTTGTTATCCTTTTTGTGTTGTTTTAAGGACATTTGCTTATATGGTTGTAAACGCACAAAAACCCAATCACCGACTTCAAAATGTCTTTCACTGCGATGTTGGTCTGCCTGCTGCTTCATGCGGTTTTGTGACATGGCCAAATTCTCCCTGAGACTAGAAAGCACCTCTTGTTGGTGTTGAATATGTTCTTCAACTGCTCGAACCTTTGGCTGGACTCTCAAAGATGAAGTGATAGATGGTGGATGGTACCCATATAATGCCAAGAAAGGAGACATTTTAGATGAAGTATGAAAGGAGGTGTTATACCACCATTCTGCCAGCGGTAACCATTGGACCCATCTCGCTTGCTTATCTGATGTAAAACAACGAAGATATCCCTCCAAGCACTTGTTTACCACCTCTGTTTTCCCATCAGACTGGGGATGATAAGAGGAACTACGAGCTAGTTGTGTGCCCAAGCATGAGAACAAGTCAGTCCAAAAATTACTAGTAAAGATAGGGTCTCGATCACTTACTATAATCTTTGGTGTCCCATGTAGCTTCTGAATTGTATCCCTGAAGGCCGTTGCTACTGTACTCGCAACAAATGGATGTGATAAAGCACAAAAATGGGCATATTTGGTGAGTCTATCCACCACCACCATGATTACATTTTTACCTTCTGATTTAGGCAATCCTGTGATGAAGTCCATAGACACCTCTTCCCACCTCTGGCTAGGAATAGATAGAGGTTGTAAAAGACCTGGGGACTTAATTGTTTCGCCCTTATTTTGCTGACAAACCATGCATTCTGCCACAAACTTTTGGACATCTCCTTTTAGCCCTTCCCAGAAAAAATCATGCTTGATTCGATGATAAGTCTTTAAGAAGCCAGAATGACCCCCTACTGGAGAAGCATGGAGCTCAGATAGAACCCTATTTTTAAGGATTGAATTCTTACATAGATATAATCTATCTTTATACCATAAAACATCTCCTTTCCATAAAATTTTTTCTGACATGTTTGGATCTTGTTGGAGATTCTGAATGAGATTTTGTGTACCTGGGTCATTTTTCCATTCAGACCTTGCATCCTCTATCCAATCCTCCTGTAATACAGATATGGCACACAACAATGCCTGGGCAGATTCATCCTTCCGAGATAAAGCATCAACAACTACATTCTCTTTCCCTTTCTTGTATATTATCTCAAAATCATACCCCAACATTTTTGAGACCCATTTCTGTTGTTCTTCTGATGATAAACGTTGCTCTAAGAAGTATTTCAAACTATCATGATCTGTCTTTACTTTGAAATGTCGTCCCATTAGATATGGTCTCCATTGTTTCACTGCATGAAGTATTGCTAACATTTCTTTCTCATAAACTGGTTTAGAGATATTCTTACCTTTGAATTGGCGGCTCTCGAAGGCAATGGGTCACCCTTCTTGCATGAGTACTGCCCCCATACCATACCCTGAAGCATCACATTCAACAATGAATGTTTTTGAAAAATCTGGGGTGGCTAGAACTGGAGTGGTGCACATGGCCTCCTTCAACTTCTCAAAGGCCATAGTAGCTTGCTCGTTCCAATGGAAAGAGTCCTTCTTCAATAAAGTTGTGAGTGGTGCTGCGATGCTGCCATAATTCCTTACAAATCTACGATAATAACCTGTAAGCCCCAAAAATCCTCAGAGATTTTTTAGGGTTTTGGGAACCTTCCATTCAAGCATGGCTTTTATCTTGTTAGGATCCACTTTAACACCTTCATAAGAGACAATATGACCCAGATATTCAACCTCCTTGACACCAAAAGAACACTTAGAAGGCTTTGCATAAAGTTGATGTTGTTCAAGAGTTTCCAACACCTTATTTACATGATGCAGGTGTTCCTCCCATGTTTTACTATAGATTAATATATCATCAAAGAACACTAAAACAAACTTTCGAAGAAATGGCTTAAAGATGGAATTCATCAAGCTTTGAAATGTAGAGGGTGCATTTGTTAGTCCAAAAGGCATTACCAAGAACTCATAGTGTCCTTCATGTGTCCTGAAGGCTGTTTTATGAATATCTTCATCCTTGATTCTAATCTGATGATATCCAGAATGAAGATCAAGTTTTGTAAAGTAAACAACACCATGTAACTCATCTAGCAAATCATCAATTACAGGAATAGGAAACTTATCTTTAACTGTGTACTTATTGAGTTCCCTGTAATCTGGACACATGCGCCAATTGTCATCTTTTTTCCGTACCATCACTACAGGAGAAGAGTAAGCACTTTGACTATGACGAATAAGTCCTGCTTCTAACATCTCTTGAACTATCTTCTCAATCTCACTCTTTTGCATATAGGGGTACCTATAAGGTCTGATGTTGGGTGGTTGACTCCCTGGTACTAGCTGGATGGCATGGTCATGGTCTCTTTTTGGAGGCAAACCCTTGGGCATTTCTCCAAAAACCCCTGAGTGCTCATCTATAACTGCTTGCATATCTGCGGGTATAAATGTATTGGAATGATGTGCTTCCAATGAAAATAGTTGTGCTACAAACCCTTCTGCACCCTTTCTAAGCAATTTTTGCATCTGATGAGAACTTACCATCTGTGGGGACTTTGCTCTTAGTCCTTTTAGTTTAAAATTCCTCCCTTCTGACTGAAATTGCATGAACAACTCTTGGAAATTCATTTCAATGGTTCCCAAGGTGGTAAGCCACTGAACTCCTAACACAATGTCTGCTCCTCCCATGGCAATGGCATACATATTGCTAGTTAGCAAGTAATCTCCCATGGCGAGATTAATGTTATGGCATTTTCCTGAACAACTAACAGTTTTCCCATCAGCGATCATGACTTGACATTCTGGAGCTGGATAAACAAAGCAGTTCAAGCGTACCGCTAACTTATGATTGATGAAATTGTGAGTACTTCCCGAATCAATCAACACTGTTACCCTCTATTTTTTTAAGAATCCAACTACTTTGAGAGTTTGGGGAGTGCTAATACCAGAAATTGCATGGCATGATATTGTTGGTTGGGGATCTCCTAATTCCTCCTCTGGCTCTACCTCTTCGTCTTCTTCATTTTCTTCTTCTTCAGTAGGTCCCTCAATGTAGAACAACTTCTTTTCCGCACACTTATGTCCTGGTCCAAATTTGTTGTCACAATTAAAACATAACCCTTTGGCTCTCTTTTCTTCAATTTGTTGAGGTGTCAGTCTCACTGGCCGAGGGAATGATGGTGGAAGGGTGCTACGATCTCTGATAGTACTGACAGTTTGTTTCCGACTTGAAAGAAATTTTTCCTCTGCCCTACGTGCCATGATCATAGAGTCTGAAACCTTATGAGGATTAAACATACGCACCTCAGTCTCAATTTGTTCTTTAAGACCCCCAAGAAATAAGTCATTCAAATTATCTTCAGGAATATTTTCCACCCGTAAGGAAAGGTTTTGGAATTGATGGATGTAATCTTTGACTGTTCCTGTTTGTCTGAGCTTTGCTAATTGGCTGAAATAATTCTCTGACACACTAGAACTATAGTGCAATTGCAACTCTTCGGTGAATACTGTCCATGTAACATTGAGGCCACTCTTTTTCCTTTGAGCACATAACCATCGATACCAAATGAATTGGTCAGGTTCAAGATACAAATGATGCCATGGTAACCTTTTGTCCCAATGGAATCTGATGAAGATCAAAGAAATTCTCCATCTGGTTAATCCAATTGAGTGGATCCTTTCCATCAAACTTACGCATTTCCACTTTTGGAAGCATGTTACGGGCTTGTAGAGTGTTTGTATTTGGATTGGTCATGTTTGCAGATCCACCCTGGCTAGTTTGTTTATTACTTTGACCTAAAGATCCACCATGGTTAATATGAGTATGATTGAGTTGTGGCTCATTAGGAATGATATGATGACCCATGATATTGTAGCTAAATTGTTGAATGAAATCCTCCAATCGTTGTCCAATCTTTTCTACATCTTCTTTGCTGGCCACTCTACCTTCGAGGTTTCGCAACTCTAACTCAAGATAGCTGACCTTATGGTCAGTTGAAGTAAACCCTAACCCTGAGGACTCTGTAGATACCCCTTCTGACTCTAACTCCTCAACTATTATCTCATCCTTATCAGGGGTTTTACCCGGAGTGATGGGATTCTTTTTGCCTCTTGTCGAAGGCCCAGCCATGATGCCCCAAAATGGTAAGATTTAAGGATCAAGGTCAAAATTTAGGGTTTCGGATTTCAATAGGAATTCGGCCAAATTTTATAAAACTCAAAGAACGAACTCAAACTAATTTTTAATCTTCTTTCTGGAAATGTAAATAACTTTGAAAAATTCCACAAATTGCACCCTATGTAGCCGAATTATGAAAAAACATAAAACCGCTATAACTTTTGCAAAACAAGTCAAAAATTATTAAAATTTTGAGGGAAGCTTACTTGACTGATTTCGCCACACCACAGAAAAATTTGCAGAAAAATTCGCTACCGATGTTGAGATATGGACGAACCTTCAAAATTAGGGTTTGACGCAGTGTTGGCCGAGTTCAAGCTCTGATACCACTTGTAATGAAATTACTTGTATAATTCAGATCATGAGCAGAAATATAACACCAAATAACACAATATTCCAGAATAATGATCTCAATATGCAATTAGAATAGCTTCGCCACTTCGAGGGGGCAACCTCCAAACCATACAATAATACTCAAATGCTCCAATGATGATAAACTACTACCTACTAACCTCTATATATACTATTCCTATGCTATGGCCAACACCAAGGCCGACCCACTAATGAAAATATAACATATATGAAAGAGATACATAATGATAAGAAGTTATGATAGCCACAAGTCGGCTATATACATCCAATATAAGATATATGATTAAGGGCGTTTTCACATCCTCTGACCAAAGTGCATGGTCTAGGACATGAGCGATGTGATGCAAAACAAAAAATTGTAGCATGATACACATGGATACTTTATTACTTAGATTAATTAATATTTCCTGAATTAGCGACAAAGCAGAGTGTAAAGATGAGAAAGTCACGAAAGAGCTAGGAAGACGTACTGATTGTACTCCGAATGTGAGCATTTGTCTTAGCAAGGAAACATAGTCAAACTTGGCATTGCCAAAGAACAAGATACCAAATTTTAGTTTATAGAGGGAAAATCAAGGATGGCTCTATTTTTGTCAAGTGTAATTACAATTAGGCAGACCCTAGGAAGATGAAACGACACAATAAAGATATTCAAATTGAAAATAAAGTCGGAGATTGTGAAAGGTCAAGATTGTACAAGTTGGTGAAGATTGGATTTCACATCATGACTGAACAGTACCATCCCAGGACATGAGAGATGTGATGCGAAACAAAAAATTGTAGCATGATGCATAGGTATACCTTACTGCTTTGATTAATTAATATTTCCTGAAGTAGTGACAAAGCAGAGTGTAAAGATGAGCATGTCATGAAAGAGCTAGGAAGATGTACTGATTGGACTCTGAATGTGATCATTTGTCTTAGCAAGGAAACATAGTCAAACTTGTCATTGCCAAAGAACAAGATACCAAATTTTAGTCTACAGAGGCTAAATCAAGGATGGGGCTATTTTTGTCAAGTGTAATTGTAATAGAGGCATTATTTATTTGCAAAATTGTGTGCTCTAGCTGGAGCAGTTCTTATTACATTCATTATTGGTTTGTATTCACAGTTGGAGTGTCTCTTCTGAGAGCTTTGGGTGTTATGTGTACTGGCGATATCAGAACAGAAGTATTTTTTGTTTTTATAGCGTAAAGTTCTTTTTTCTAGAAATTCTTATCTCAGATTTTTCGGAGAGTTTTTGTTTCCAGAAATTGCAGATTTCAATTAGGTTCATTTTGGCGACATTAGAGTTGTGATTTTGCCAACATTTGTATCTAAAAACAGCATGTTCAGAAAGGACTAAGAGCAAGAAAGAGACGATAATTTCCAGCATTTGCTTCTAAATATGGACACTATGAGCAGGGATCTGAGACAATTGATAAACCATGCCGCAATTTCGGCTTAATAGGAACAGTAGATCTTATTCTGGTCACTTTTTACATAGAGGTGAAACGGTACAGGCACATTCTCCTCCTAGACAAAGGAATACAAGAACAGAGGTTGGGAACTTTAATGAATATCAGTTAGAAGCTTAAAGGGAGCTTATATGGCCCCTAATAATGACTTTAGACTGAATTATGATTTCCATGTATACGATGCAATAAGAATAGATAATGGACATGCTCTTAGGAAGAAATAGCCGTCCTTGAGATGTTACCCAAACCTTGGATGCCAAAGAAGTTAATATTATAGTTTTTTTGATGGATTGGGGAGCCTTGAAGGCTTGAACTATGGGCATCTGTTTGTAAAATTGATGCTATTTTGATTTTAAGCAATGGCCGATTTCAAAAATATTTATCACTGCATTTTGGGGCAACTGTGTATTGAACAGCGAGATCGTTAACTAATGTGTTTTTCTTCTCTCTTCTTTAATATGTCTATAAACACGAGTGATGGTCACTCTATCATGTTGATAAATTTACAACAAAAAATGCAACAATCTGATGGTGATTATAGCTATAAACTTCAGAATATTCTTTGCTTGTCCATGGGGTCCCAACATCTAGGCAAGTTGTGGTGGGTTTGAATGATGAATTACAGAGAGCTGTTGAGGCTGTAGTGACAAGTCATGGGATAAGAACTGTGAGGGTGAGATAATTTGGAATAATGATTGAAGGGCTGCCTCCATTGGACATGGGAAAGAATTCGTACTTGGTTGTGGCAGTGGGGGGAGAAGTAGCCAAAGGAAAGGTGGAAAAGGAAAAACTTGTCCTCTACAAGATCATGGATAGATGTTTGTTGGGTCTAAGTCTGAGCGTTAGAATCTCCTAAAGTATGACATCTCCTAAAGAAGAACAATGGAAAACATCAAGATGTAAAAAGATACACGATATCAACATGAACAACGAAGGATGATGAGACACAAGGGAAGTAATTAAATGCAAAGAAGATATTTTGAAGGGAAGTGGGCCCATTAGGACTTAAATCCATGTGTCTGGAGTGTTTGCTAGAGGCTATAAGGCAACATAGGTCCAAGGAAATTACAAATGAGGGTTTACAGGAAGGAAGTTATCGGGTCATTTGATCTATTGCTAGTTATATGTCGACCATGCCAAATCCAAAGGGCCTATAATCTCTAACATGCATGATACGAAAAGGGAGGAGGTATTTAGACTATTGGCAATGTCCTATGTTTGAGAGTAACAATCTCCCAATGGAATATGGCCCACACCTATAGTTCGGATAACAAAAGAAGTTGGAAAGGGAGCCTCTCAAGTGGTTGTATAAACAATACCTAACCCAATTCTCATGGTAAATGATGCATTTGGAAATAAAGCGTTCCTCATTCTCCACTACCCAGAGATAACAAATACTAACAAATTCTGAAACTAGGAATAGGGTGGTTGACTCAATTTGACATTGGTGGGAAACTCTCAATTGATGAAGAGCAATAATTAGGTCATATGGCTAACTACGTTTTACATAGTGGGGTTAGACAACCGTACACCATAAACGATTTTTAAGAAACATTTTCCATAGAGAGCCATTTTTAGGATGAGAGGTCCAAGAGACTTGAGTATTAAAGTAAAGGACTTCGACAACTCTAATAACCATGCCCTTAAAGGAGAGAAAGCAAGGAGAGGCATCCAATGGGTGTCTAAATGAAGGTAGCCTATTAATAGAGAAGCAAACTAGCAACATCTTCAACGTTCAATAAAAAAATTCAGGGAGGAAACACTCTTTGAAGTAAAGAGGGGAAAACATGGTACCTTTTGCAACTTGTGGTTGACTCATCTAGAGATTGGAACTTGTGAAGAAGGGAAGTGAGCTGGAGATAGGCTGGGCAAAAAATTGGGCTTGGGCAAGGCAATGTGGAAATATATGTTTGCAACCAATCATTTTCTACCAATCTCTTAATATGTGCCCAATCAGTAGCTCCTAATCTAGGACCCCAAATCTCCAATCCATAAAGAGTTGTCGGTTAATGACAACTTTAGATAGATCTTCAAAGGGAGATTTTGGAAATGCATTTGAAAGTAATAATGCTACAAAACAAAGAAAAAGACATACCCTTTAGAGAGACATAATCGACAAGCATGTTTCAAATTGACAAACGGACAAGTAATTTGAACTTCCTTATAAGCATATGTTGTCTTGATCTCTACATGATCCCTTTTTAAAAGAAATTTGAAACTTGGAAAGCATCCCCAAAGGTATTGAAAATCATAATGCTAGTTGATACTAACATCAACTGTCAACTTGTGAAGATCACGAGCAAGCAAGGGATTCAAAGTCTCTTTGCTATCTCACAGGGAACGAGAAAGGAGTGCCATATTATCAATATAAAGGAAAATGATGACCAAAACATGATGCATTGTACACCCATCAACACATGCGATCAAAGAAAGTTCTTAAAATCTTCAAGTTGAATCCCAAAAAGTGTTGGTGAGAGGGGCTCCAAAAGTTCTCTTGGCAAAGTTAGAGAGCTTGTAGGGAGGTTGAAATCGGCCAACAACTGTCTCATATAATTGTTAGATGGCACTAATAAAGGTCTTGGAAACACAAATAGCACACAACCTTTGCTAAAGAAAATATATCTCAAAACAAAGCTGGAGTGCTTCTTAGAGTCTACAAAAAAACAAAAGGCTTTTAGAAGATTGTTGACAAGCCTCGTCAATAATAGCGGAAAGAGTAACAATATGATAATAGTTTGGAAATCTCTTTTGAACCATGTGCGGCCCTCATTCTATTGTCATTGCTCTCCAAGTGCTTCGAAAGTCTCGTGTCCAACAATGTTGCATGCAATTTGGAAAGTATGTGCTCGATTAAAATAGTCATGTGAATATTGGGTACCAACTATCTCCTAGATTATGAAAGGAATGGTTGATGTGCTGAAATATGCTAGATTCCAAATACCAACAAAAAATGGAACTACAAAAATATAGAGTAAAAATTTTAATAAACGGAAATATGGAAGCACCTGCTTCTCCAAGGGTGGATTGCACATGCAAATCCAACTGTATCAAAGACCTCTCACACAATGGTGGCTATCTCTCGCATTAAGTTTGATATTGTAAACTTTTTACATATTGTTTAGTGGTTTTTCCCCTTTTGTATTCAACCTGTAGAAACCCTTATTAATTCATGACTAACTCATGGCCTAATCTTCACCAATTCTAGGCACCCAAAATATACCATAATAAAAATGATGCCAACAAAACACTAATATATGTTGTGTTTAAGTACATATCACACCCTTCCCCTTAAAGAGCTTTTATCTAAAAGCTAGTCAAACTCTAAAAGTGCAAAATTTTACATTATGATAATAAAACTTAAGACCTCTACCAACTATAAGAAAGATTTGACCATCATACCATATACCATTACTTGACATAACACATGAATAAGAATGAGGGCCTTTTTTTTAATTACTCCTAGGCTTCCCTTTTATTTTGGGCATTTTCCCCACCAACTCACACCTCACCCATGCTTACCTTTATATTCACTTTTTGCCTGTTTCGGGTATTTAATTTTCCTCTTTTTTTCTAGTTCGCACATGTTCTTCCCCATCTATCTATCTCTCTCTTTCTATCTGTCTATCTATATATATGTTTATTTAACCTAAGCATTGTCTTAGGCCTGAATGCTTGCATACAAATTCCTCTATTTCCATTTCCACATTACCGTGAACGTACACAAAACTTTACTTAGTACCTTGTTTATTGGTACCTAGAAACCACTTGCAACATTTGTGAGACCAAAGGGCATGACCCTGAATTGGCAGTGGCCTTGATGCATTCAAAATGCAATCTTATCCTGGTCTTCGAAAAACTATCTTATATTTGCATGGTAGTTTTGAAGTACCCGGGATAGACAATTCTACATCTATACTATAAATGAGACTCATAAAGCTAAAATGTCCTTAATAATTTTGTTCATTTGACAGGAATCATTGGTTTTGATTTCCCTTGTGGACAAGGACTTTATAGTACTCCCGATCTCCTTGCTTGGATTATAAATGTCAGTAATCACTCCTAATGATAGTTCGACCCTATATTTGAAGAAATTAACACAAATGGCTCCCATGTTTCTAGTATAATTGTGACAAATTTCATCACTCGCCCTACATCTCGTTACTCAGAATATCCTCATTGTCCAATTTGGACTCTAGCTCGAAAGGACCCACATCCCCTGCCATAATTTTTTTTTTTTTGGGTTGCATATTGAATCCTACTCCATGTGTCGAAACACCTACAATGTGGATTTAAATCATAGTTCACAAACTCATATTCGGCAAATACTCGGTAAAATGAATGAATGAATGAAGGATTTTAATGACGTCCACAGGGGCCAAACAGCCTATGGGACCCGAAAAAAGAAAAAACAAGCCTGCCAAACACACCAAAGAGACCGGCCCAAAAATGCTACTTCTGTTTTTTCTCAATTTCTTTGCTAATCTTGAGCCTTCTATTATGGATTTTAGTCAAGTAATCTGCTGTTTTTGCAATCTTATCCTCTTCAAACAAGGTTGTGAAAGCTTCCGTTTTTAAAAAATCAGCATAGCTACTCCGGAATGTCCTCATATGCTACACACTCCATTAGGAAATGCCATTCCGTTTCCACAAACCCTGACCTGCAAAACCAACAAACTCTTTCGGACCATTCCTCTTTCAGGTGTTGTCCATCTTCTTATTTCACATTTGAGATGATGCGAACTAGTTTTCAATTGGGCAATTAACATTTTAGCTTTCCACTTTATTTCCGCTTCCATATAGTGCTTTTGCTCATGATCACATGTGGGATTAAAGTTCTTGACATAGTATTCTCTTTTTCTTCCCAGTTGTTTCGTCCACATAGCAGTTTTGAATTTTCTCTCTCACATACTTTTTGATATCCCCATTAGTGTTAGGACATTCCTGCATGCTAATTCCCCAATTCTTCATCCACTTTTCATTTTGCTTCATCCAAGTGCACTTCCTTCTGTTCAACTTTTCTTCCACTACTATCTTGGGCCATCGGAGACCGTCCATGCTTTCCACTTTCTTCAAGTACCCCAAAAGCCTGAATCAAAGCCGCCGCTTCCATCGGGAAGGCCCCAACTTCAACAAGAATGATCTCGTAAGGAACCGTGGATTTTATTTTGAAGCTACTTGTGATAAAATGTTTTTGTAACCTTTCTATTTGTCTCCATTTCACCGCCGATGTGTTGCTGCCCCAAACTTCACAACCATATAAAACCACTAGAATAACAAGCAACCCAAAAAGAGTCAATTTGGTTTTCCAATCCCACAATTCTGCGTATCTGCATTTGTTTTGGAGCATATATAAAGCTTTCCATCCCCCTTGTATCCTCCTAGCTCTACATACCTCCCAGATGAGATTACCGTGAAATTCAAGACCTAAATAATTGTAATCATTTATCACTTGCAAGGGACCACCTTCAAACTCAAAATTTATTTGCCTTTGGTTTTCTTCTTACCGTAAAAATCATTATTTTGGTTTTACTTGTGTTCACCTGCATCCCCACCTCTTTACATAAATAATTCCAGAGCTCTCTAAGTGATCTTTCAATCCATGTACTGTTTTAGCCATTAAGGTCATCAACATAAAGCAACAATTTTACCACATAAGAAGCTAGGTGGACTCCACTTTCCCCCATTGTGTCAATCCACTCCTCCTAACTTGTGTATGTATAGCCCAAACAAAGTGGGAGATAGAGGACATCCCTGCTTGACCCCGGTGTCACTCCCAAAGCACTTGGATAAGCCATCCTTCGTTCTTATTTTGGCTTGAACTTGCTCATAAAGCCTATGAACTGCTGCCCCTATACTTTTCTGGTATACCCAATTATTCCATTATGGACCAAAGTTTTCTCATTGGCACAGTGTCAAATGCCTTTTTGAAGTCAACAAAACAACAATAGACCTCTTCCCCTTGCTTGTCCCAAACCTTTTCAATTAGGTGTCTGAGGGTGATGCAGTGAACAATAGTAGAATGTTTTGGTCTGAAACCAGCCTGTCCTTTCGCCCTCTTACCTTCCTTTTCAGGCTAAATACTAATTGAATAATAGTCAATACTCGAAAACTTAAAAAAATATGCAAATTTCTTTCAAAAACATAAATTTAATGCAAAATATAGTTACAAAATTTATCAAATGAGTTTGTAAAACGTTGGGGAAGTGTTTTCTATTAGATTTGAATACAAATAGAGTACAAAATTGCACCATCTTGTGAATACAACAGCCAATTGATAAATCTTATGAATTTATGATGATTTTCATTGAAAGTTATCATCATAAATTGCATATCTAAGCAAGTGACAAATAACAATAATTACAATTTCCAAAAACTTGCCATTTTTTTTCTAAATATTTTATAAAAAATCTCTCCAAAAATTCACAAGTATTCGTCAAAAACTCACTATTCACCAAAAAAATGCAAGTATTTGCCAAAAACTTGTGAATAATTGCCAAATTCTTGTGAGAATTCGCTAAAAACTCTGTTGTAGGTTCTGGCAAATATTCAGCCAAGGAAAAAAATGGCGCATACTTGATAAGTTTGCAAACTATGGTGTAAATAGTGGATGTAGGGGTAGACTCATGACGAGGGCATTTAAGTGGTAAAGACTCAACTATTTATCGTCTTTGGTTTTCTTATCCCAATACAACTATAGGCATTGATATGTTTTTCTGTGAAAAGATTTTGGTTCAAACATCCGTACCTCTGTTTGAATCTTAATGCACAAGGTTGTAAATATAGATCTTCCGCACCAGACTAGAAGAGAGTTTGTCCCTTGGACTCCAAAACTTGGATTTTAGTTTAATATGCCTCTAGGGACATATTTTTTTTGAAACATGTACCTTAATAGGGTATTTGGTGCATTTGGGTTAAGATTTCCCCAATTGTTTCCATCCTCCTCATCAGCTGGCTTCTTTGGCTGCCTTCTTGATGAGTGAATCTCCTTTCGATTAAGGATTCATCAAATAACCCCTTCACCTCCTCTTTGGTCACAAAATTTGTGTCGTTTCTTGGATATACCCCTCCATTTTGGCGGCAGCTGCAAAAATTGACCAAAGCTTCTGATACCACTTGCTGCATTCCAAGTACCAACAAAATATTAAACTACAAAAATAGAGTAAAGATGCTAATAAATTGAAGTATGAGACCACTTGCCTTCCCAAGGGTGGATTACATGTGCAAATCTGACTATATCGAAGACAAATCCGACTGTATCGAAGAGTTCTCACACAATCATAAGGTAAAGCTCCTTTCCAAAACTCAATGCAATAGTGTACACATAACTTTAACCACCTTATGTTAAGCCTTCATTATCCAAACAAAAAAATGTAAACTACACATCACAAGAGTGTGCAGGGTTATTCTTCACATCTTTGAATATTTTTTGGTGATGCAAGATAACAAGTGAACTCGGATGATCCATTAAAGAAGCACAAAGATACAATATATGTATTACATAAATGTGTACAAACTTTTTTATAGTGAATAAAAATAGATGTAGTGAGTGGGACATGTTATCGTATATCTGTAATGATATTTTTTATATGCTAAATGAGATTAATTAAAATAAAAATAATGAATAAATTGTTAGTATCTAGTTTGCATTGTGCATGTTATTCCTAAAAAAAGTGTGTACCTTCTTGGTTGGGGTGCATTCACCTAGTTCAATTCTATGTCAAAGGGTTTGTGTCCAATGTTGTCTACAATGAATACTTGCACTATGAGACTTGCATCTTTCAAACATGTTTGAAAAGAGTTTTCACAAAGGGGTTATGTAGCTCTCCTAGGGAAGATGTGGTTCCAAAATTGCATTTGATCGTGTTTCATAAAGAATCAAGAGTTTTTCGCTTTTCCTAGTAAATGAGGTAAATGGGAGCCTAGTCTTGGGTATATCAGTGCATGTGCTACCTAAGGGGAATTTAACTCAAAACACTTTGTTTGTGAATACAACCTATTTACCATTACAACTCCTTGGATAAATAATCAGAGTCTTTTACAGAAAGAATATAAAGGATCATTTCCTTTTTAAACTCAGTTCCTCCAATAAAATGTATCGGAAAAAGACGTCACAAAGTAAAATATTGTAAAGTGATAAGAAATTGTGCAACAAATGTGAAGTATCTAAGAAATAAAATACATGCAAAGCAAGGAATCAATGGCTTTGTTAAAGTGGTGCACTATTTATCTTATTCCGCTGAAATAGTACAATGTCCAAGTCACAAAAAAAGATGGCAACAAGAGAGCTCCTTCCATCCCCTTTCTACATATATTGTAAAAAAAGGGAGGAGCTTGTGTACTATCATGGGAGGAAATACAAGAAAGAAAGAGCCTTTTGATCATACAACTTTGATGAACAATCCAGTGATTGCAAATATACTCAGAAATTATTTTTGCTTATCTTTCATTGAATTTTTTTGCAATTGAGAAACAATGTTCACATCAATATTCTTCACATCTTTGTATGTCTATTAATACAAATTGTTATAAAAGTTCAAAATAAGAACAAAACATTTATTGGCTCATCATTGATTGATAAAGTTGATAGTCCATAAAGTATTGCACAATACTAAACCTAAATTATCATGGGACATTTATATTTGTATTTTACACTCCTTCACAAAATGAATTTGCATAATCTAGCTAAGAAACAAATGAAGAGGAATCATTCTCCATCAAGGGAAAAGAAGAACCCATTATAATTTCATATTCAAATGATGATAGTCTACATGTATGAACTAGTAGCAAATGATAGTTTAAAGAACTAGTTTTCCAAGGTTCCTAGTATGGTTGCATAAGGACATGCATTAGCATTAAAGATTTTGAAGGTTCACAGGGGTATGCAATACTAAAGTATACCTCTTAGGGCTTCAGCAAGTAAGAATGGCACTGATCTCATATTGTATTATCCTAAAAACCTTGGTCATATTGGTCATCCTTATAACCCTCGCCAATACCTTTATCCATATTTTTATCAAGTCTTGCATGATGTTTATTAAGTGCCTAAGTTCATGATTTCTAGACAATAGTATAGTTTAATGGTTTTTAGTGGATTTACTCATGGGTAATTTAAAATGTTTGCAATACCCATAGCTAGGAAGGAGAAAAAGTTCAGTGCTTAATTGCTGAACATGATCCACAAGTTGGTTGGATTTCTTAACTCATAATTGTAAATCTGGTATAGTCGGCGTGCACATTCTAAGGCCAAAACATGAGCAGAGATTTAGGAACTAGGCAATCTAGGACATCAAGGAAATTCCTAGATCTGAATCTTATCACATATTTGGATTCTCTTTGGAAAGTTATACAATTTTAAAAAATGGCACCTTGTTTCAAGTTCGTAAGTTTCAAAAGCTACAGGCCCCATAATTTACCCATAAAACTTGTCTGTTGGAGAACCACCCAAAGTAATTGTTGTAAACCACCTGTAACAACAGATGTAGGTAAACATTTTTCAAAACACCACAAAATATTCAATTGTCATCCCCAAACCATTCTCCATCTCATCTAACAAACTCAAAGATATCATAGAACGTGACAAGAAGTTATTCTAACCATATGAAATATCCCTAATGGGATACCACTTAAAAATGCACAAAATATGGAAAACTTGCAGCCAAATAAAATACGGATTTATGTAGATTTTTACAGGTAAGGAAAGCAAACTAAAGAAACTTAATATTTGCCAAAATGTCCACCCAATATACTTGAAAATTTAAAGAGAGCTTGATATTATTATAGAGGACATAATAAAACTATTTTTGGGAATTTTACGCAAATCAAATTGTTGCCAGAAAATTACAGAATGCCATAGGTGGCTAGAAAATTTCAGAGGTTACGTGATTACTTTAAATGACAAAAGCAAAAATAAAGGTCTTTGGAAATAACAATGACAGATATAGGAAATAGTATTTCCACCTTCATAATTTGAAAACGACCGACTGGAAAACCCCCAAATAAAGGTTGGAAGTCGCCTCACTTGGAATGGGGTCGGAAAATGATGGAGGCGCCTTTAATGTGCTGCCACGTCCAGCCCAAATGGTTGCCGTAAGTCTGATCTGGAACCCCTATGATTATCTTCCCCAAATGCGCCTAAAAATCGTCAAAAACCTTCCTCTGAACCCTTTGGAAATATCTCTGTAGCACGGCCCAGAAAGTGGCTCCAAAATGATAAACTAGGGTAGATCTCTCACTACCGAAGAATGCCCTACTAGCTAGGGACAGGTATCTCACCACCAAAGCTAGGGTCCCTGTGGGATTTGACTCCACAAGCTGTAAAAACGTGACAGCAGCTGCTGCACGAGAAATAGGCTAAAAGTATGCATTACAAAAAGTGTCTTTTCTTCCTTCCCTGTCTCCTTATATACTTTTCCTTGGCAAACGAACCCCCATAACCCTAGGTGCATTTCATTCCATGGAGGGGCCACTAACATAAAAGTAACTATAGTTACTTTTGTTTTCCTTTTTGAGTCGTCATGTCCAAAAGTGACCCTCAAATGCAAAAATAGGATATTAAAATCATGGGGCCCCTTCCCAAAAGCTTCCAGCGTCCACAGCCCCTGGTTTTGACCATGTTTTGGACTCGACTTGGCCCTTGGGCTATTTGGTGTAGGAAAAAGGGGACATTAAAGAAAGGGGACATTACACCATATGGGGACTTTATTGGACCATGTTTTCATATTATGATTGTACATTCATTTAGTTTCAACCATCGTAACTTCCTTCTTAATTCGTTCTAAATTCAAAAGTGATTTGAAATCTTATGGTTATGTTGGCTAGATTTTCTGCATAGCATCAAACCTAGGCAGTCATGAGATAAATCTCCCTCATTTAACCGGTGAGGCTCCCGTGTCAGATTTGTCAATAAAAATGTGTTATTATCTATCAGGGGTTTTACTTTAACCACTTAGTTCATGAACCATAACTAAGAAGTTCTGCAACAAGTAAGCAGCTGTTTAAGAAAGGAAAGTATTTTATAGAAGAAGGAAGTAAAGGAAATACAGAGAAGAAATGGGGAAGATGTGCATCTCAATTAGTAGATAGCAGAGCTAATTGCATGCACATAGAAGAAACTTAATAGATATGAACACACAGAATTATAAAACAAAGGCAGCTCTAGATCCAGATCTAAAATAACACAAAGTTTACTTAAGAGATCTAAGATTAAAAGCAAGAAACACAGTACACCATGACACAAAGTTCTCGAAAACCTGCTCCTTTATATTCCTTTGCTCCAAGTTGCTCTCAAGGGTTCAGCACAAAGTCTAGAACACAAGATTGCTTCTTACAAATTCTGATCGATCATTAACCCGAAGGTTCTTCCTCTACTTATAGAATGTAGAGGGGCAATTACAAGTTGGAAGCTTTAGTTGAACTGGCACATGTGGAAGTCGGAAAGAAACAACTGGCAATCTTCCTCCTGGAATTCCTCTTTGCGTGACATGTATGATTTGCAACTGAAAATAGAAGCTTCTATTTTGCACGTCCGCCACCTATCTCCAAGTAGTTGACTTCTTCAAGTAATGGCTTTTAAACCAATCACTTAAGTTGTATAATTGAATTGATCGCTCAATTACTTTGTCGGAGGAAAGAAGAAGGAAGAGGAAAGTTGACTTTGTCGGAGGAAAGAAGGAAGAGGAAAGCTGACTTTGTCCTTTTTCATGTCTGCATGCAGCTGATTCAAACTGGATCTGGAAACAAGCTGGAATTGCAAGCAGTTGGAATTGGAAGCAAGCTGGAATTTTGCCTTCGCATTGTCTTCTCTTTTATCCTTGAAGCTTTTGCAGTTCTTCTTGTACATGCATCAATGCAAGGTTGGCCGTAGATAACTCATCATCCTTATTTTTAATTGCATATGAGCAATTAAAAATTTTGGAAAGCACTTCAGGATGAATGAAAATTCAATGAAGGCTTCAACTGGAAGATGGAGAGCATTTGCACAAGATCTTGGAAGGAATTTTCCACGCACTGACTTCTTCACGGGCTGCATTTGAAACAAGAGGATGAAGCCTTTGTGCCGGAAGCTTTTGCAACTATGAGATCTGGATCTGGATCTAGCATATGGATTTGGATTTGCATCTGCATTTGGATATGGATCTGCACCTGCATAACAAACTCTGGCAACTGGGCTATGGATGGAAAAACTGCAACTCGAATAATTCCACTGCTTTTAATCTGCACGCATGAGTGAAGTTTTCCTGCACGCATGAGTGAAGTCTTTCCTGCTCTGGATCTGTCTATCAATTCAGCAAGAGGTTCCGAGCCTAGATCCGTGTCTCCAATATCTACAAATTTAGAAGCAATGCATGACTCCGTTGTGCTCTCTTTTTCATCTTTCTTCGCCATAGCTTTGTCTATCTTCGTCTGAATAATTCTTTTTTTTCTTAATTGGCCGGATTTCTTCAATACTGGTGCAGATCTGGACAATTCTTCAGATTCGGAGGATATATGCAATGTATTGGACATTGATAAAACTCCTTTTCTTTTGTAAAGCACCTGTAATGAATTCCTGCAATTTATTCAGACAAAAATGGCCACCGGAGCATGAATAGTGAATTTTAATTGTAAAAATCTGCACTTTTCAAGCCTGCTGCCCCAAAAATTGGTGTTTAATTTGCACATAAAGAGAGCATGAATCCTTTCAACAACACCTGAGCTCCTGTAACACCTATGCAAACAATTATGCAGACAAAGATCAACCTCCTTCAAAGCATGCGCCCAAATAGCCTTGGAAGCAAAATCCTTTTAGCCTTGTTTCCACCTTGCCTGAGCAAAATCCTTCTTCAAATGGGGGCGCACTTTTCTTCTTGGCTGCAATTCTTTACCTGTGAATTAAATAATTCACCCATATGGCTGCCCATGCTTATATAACCCTCACAATTCTATAATTAATAATTGCCCTAACAATTAAAGGCAATTAATTAATTAAAAATCATGCTCTTCTCTTTTAAAAATAGCATGTTTAAGGACAGCCATCCAATAAATTAAATTAATTCAATTTAATCATCCACACTTCACTTCACTTAAGCTTCACAGTGTGCTTTGACCATAGCCACTGAAAATAGGAATTAATTTAATCATTTAATACTTTAAAAAGTATTAATTCCTTCTCAAAAGGGGCTGCATTAAATAAATTAAATTTATTTAAATTTGGAATTCTATTTTTAAATTCCTTATTCCACTTCCCTTTGTTGACTTTTCCACAAGCCTGGGTGCCAAAATTGGGTGAATAAATATTAACAAATATTTATTTAATGCATTATTATTCACCCAAGGTGGGTCGCACTTTTTTGCATAATAGAATTCTATTTTTAAGAATTTTTCCACAATGGGATTTTTTACCCTGCAAGGCAGCCCCGGAAATCCCATGATCCACTTAAGTGATTTGACTTTGACAATGGGATTATTTACCCTGCAAGGCAGGCAATAAAATCCCATGATTTCACTTAAGTCACTTTCCTTTTATTTTATCATGGGAATTTTTACCCTGCAAGGCAGGTAATAAATTCCCACCTGCCTGCTGCCTCTATTTTTCCCACTGCAGCTTAAGTGAATTTTATAACACGGGAAAAAGTACCCTGCTAGGCAGGTATAAAATTCCCACCCTGCCTGCGGCTTCTATTTTTCCCATTGCAGCTTAAATCCTTTGTTTTCCAAAAATGCGCCCATCCCCGCAGGGGCTTTTCTGTGCACGACTTCGCTTTTTCCCAGTGATCCAGACCTCTGATGGCGACTTCCTCCGGGCATAATGTGCGTATATGTTTTCCAGCTGCTCCAGGCCAAAAATCGGGCTTACCCGGCAAAGGAATTGTTCTAGAGAAATTTCACAGAAAACGAAACGGGACAACACAAAAACACGAAAAATTGCCAAAAGTTACAAATAAAGCCCAAAACTTATTCCAAGTTAAAACCCTTCTGGTACATAGGAATAATAACATATTCGCTCATAACAGAGTTAAAACGGAGCGCAAATAGCCTCATACGGGGCTCAAAATAATTAAATACAAATTTCCCGCAGACAAATCCCGACGACAGAATATAACAATTTTGGGCATCTGGGTATTTGGCGAAAAAGGCTAATATGGCTCTTTGGGAATATCTTGACGCAATATAAGAAATTTCAGGCAATAAAAATACAAAACGACCCATTATTTTAAAAGTACGAAATTTTTTCGGATAGGGTAGTCGCAGATTTCAGGGTGAAATTTGGGTGACACCATGAAATTGATTGTAAGCATTTAAACCTCACAAATGAAGGTTGAAAACTGCTGGTCTTGGCCAATGTATTCAACGGAGTTTTGTCCTCTGAAAAGGCATAGATGTCATCTAGTTTTCAAGTCATGTGTTCTTCCACCTTGATCACTGGATACTTTGTGTACTCTGAGGGCCATGTCCATTTCCAACTTGTTCTTCCAAAACTTAGGTCAATCATTCTCACTTGTAGGAATCTGAGTTTTCCAATTAAAGTTCTTCCTGGACATAATTGAATACTATCAATTCCTTGAATGGATATCGATACAAATATATAGGTTCTTGAAAATGGATGAGAAATATAGAGGTAATTTGAATTCTCTTATTGCATATGCATTATGCAAGGGAAAAATGCAAGTTGAGACATTGAGACCGACTTCCCTTGTACTTCAATTGTAATACAGTTACCTCTTGAGGAATCCTTTTAATGTAACTAACAGGTAATCTCCTTTAGTTGGGGACTTCCACTTTCATTGATTCACTTGCCTTAAGCTACTTGAAGATTTCTTAAGCTACTTCCTATGTAACTTTTGGCATATGCTCGAGTAATGTACTAATCCTACAGTTTGTATTAATATTGTGTAGAGGTGGATCATATGAATATGATGCATTTTCTAGGTTTTATTGTTGCCAAAACTGCAAGACCATGTGGATGCACAATCTCTGTTAGGTCATGTTGGCCAGCTTGGACTTAGTAACATATGCTGTTCCTCTTGTCACATTTGGAGAGAGGGGACTATGATACATGTTTTTAAAATACTTCACTAAAATGCCTCTGAATGATTTTTGTCTTTTGTGCATATTGTGGATTGGGCAGTTCAGTGGTCTTTTGAAATAATTACACAAATGACTTGTGAGTAATGACCATGTTCAGCTTTGCAAACACTGGTTCTTCACAAATCCAGCACAGGGTAAGAGATAGAGGGCTTGAATGATGTGACAGCGTTTCTGAAACTAGAAACGCATTGGTGCAGGAAGATTGCCTGTATGAAAGAGGCAAAAAACAACACATCTAAAGCAATGAAATATGAGATTCACATCATATTGAGCTTCTGATTGGAATTTTGAACTATTCTTGTAATGTAGACTTGCATTTGAGAATGGTACTTTAGAACTCATTGACGTCCAATAACTTATTGTAAAGTAACACATATCTGACCTATATATGCCATGTGTGAAACATTCAAACTTGAATATTTTCACCATGTCAAGAATAGAGGAATTCTCCTTGAGAAAGAAGACTTTTTTCAAGAGGGAACAAGTCCCCTCTAGAGACTGCGGATAAGATGGTTTGACATAAATCCAAATTTCCAATAGAGCAATGTATTGGGTTGGAAGATGGCCAAACAAGACTTTTCTTGGTGAGCGGTAGAAGTGTGTGAGTATTAATAGGAGTGCATTGACAAAGAAGGCAGAGAACGGCCAAGTAATGTGAAGAGTTTGCCTTCAAGTTGAATTTTAGAGCCGATGTTAGTTTTAATATGCAACATGAATTCTTGATATATTGCATGAGCAAATGAATGAAAATTTTCTGTTGCCTATCTTGTGTTATCAATTTTAAAGGTGCACACTTTGATCATCTAGAGTATGTTAGTGTTGTTTATTCGATTCAACCCACCTTGCCATCAACAATCCTTCTGACAATTGTTTTTGCCCACTATCTACCGCCCAACAATAACATCCAAAAGTGACGATGTAACTTACCACATGAATTTCTACATGGACTTATCTGGATTTACATAAGACCAAAGGGTATCAAATCCATAGGGGTCTTCCTCCTGCTGGATCTTCATGTGAGGCAGAAAGGAATGCTACTGTCCTTTAGAGACAGAGATTTCACAGTCCATGACACTGTCACTTTATTTCAAAATATATTTTTTGATTTTCTGTAGAACACGTGTTTACATAGATATGATACATGCAAACAATAAGAGATCCCATTTTGGGTTCCTATGACAGTTTTCATTATTGGAAACCATCCATTTACTATATAACCTTGTGCTGGAACAAGACCTTAGCCTTTATGTACAGTTGCCATTGGTGTTTACCATTAGAAACCACAAGTTCAAGAACGCACCAATTGGTCACTTGAAGAACATTTTTTTAGTTTAGAGTTTGGCCACATGGTGTCTGAAGTCAAAAACATAAATACTGTTTTAAAAGATAACCATATGGCAAAATTGTTACATTGTAAGGTGATAAAACCAAGCCAAAAGAACCGATAATTGTAAACCTAGATTTCTGGAAACGCCTAAGGCCCCCCCGTACCATTCTGGAAACATACCAGGTACTTGGTACGGGGTAGGTATGCTGTGGGTACGCTTGGAAATGTACCCACGGGGGAGCATGGTGAAGGTCCGGGTATGGTTTTGATACCCGGACTGTACCCTGTCCCCTGTGGGTACGTTTCCAAGTGTACCCGTTTTTTTCCACGTCTCAGATTAAAGCGATTTTCATCAAAACTTAAAAAAAAGCATTTTTTTTAATTTTAAAACTTTCTAAATCTAACCTAACCCTAAAGTACTCCCCAAACACTTATATAAACACCCAATCCCTTGACTTTTTTCTCACACTCATTATTTGATATTTTGCTTGAGCTTGAAGGAGAGAGAGAAAGAGATTTTGTTGAAGGAGAAAGGAAGAGCTTGGAGGAGAGAAAAAGAGCTTGAAGGAGAGAGTGATTGAGCTTGGAGGAAGAGAGAAGGAGAAGCAAGTCTACAAACATCAAGGAGGATTTTTCCGGGTATTTTACATGCATTTAGGCATTTTTTTTTTAAATCTTTTGAGCAATGTTTTGTATTAAATATGATCAATATCATGAATGATGTGTATGCTCAAACACATCAAACACATCATTCATGATTATTGATCATGATCTAAATTTCAATGTTTTAAAAAATTTTTAATATTTAATAATTTATTTATTTTAAGGTTATTAAAATATAATATATTATTAATTTTTCTTTATTTTAAGTTTAATAGTTGTTTTATTTAAATTAAACGTCTACCCTCTGTGTATGCTCTCACCTCGCACCATTTATGGCGAACTTGGTGATCAGAATCAGAGATTGATGTGTAGGATTAACTGTTTAATTTTTTTAGTTAGTTATGTGTTCGTTTTTTTTAATTTTAAAGTTTAAATTGAATTTGTTAAAAATTTAAATGTCTACCCTCTGTGTATGCTCTCACCTCGCACCATTTATGGCGAACTTGGTGATCAAAATCAGAGAATGATATGTATGGGTCAATTAAAATTATTTTAATATTTAGCAATGTTTTAAAAATATCTCTTATTGTAGGTTATTGAATTAATCCTACAATCATGGCATCCAGTTCCTTCAGTGGGGCAAGAGGGGGAAAAATGTTTCAGGTGGTATAGCAGTGAAAATGGATCCGAATTATCCTTTATGGAGACATGTGGAAGTGTGGAGAGTTTGTTGCCGGTGGTGGTGTCCGTGTTTGGACGTGTCCCCATTGTGCCGCCTCATTTAAATCCTCATATACCCGTTTGAGAGCTCATTTGACTGGGGTATCGGGGACGGGTATTAGACCATGTAAGAAGGTGGAAAAGAAAACCATAGCCATATACCTAAAAGAGCAAGAGGATGCAAACATTGAAGTAGCAAGAGCTCGCTCTAGAACTGTTTCTTTACAGCAGAGGTCTATGGGAAAACCACCAACATCAACACCATCATTTCATCCTTTCATTGAGACTCGTGCTGAAACTATTCCAGTTGATGACCCTTTTGATGCAGATACCTTAGGGCCATCAAACAAGAGAACAAAAGGCCCATTAGAAAAAAGCATTTAACATCGAGAAGAGGGATATTGCAGATGAATTGGTGTCTCGATGTATATTTGCATGTGGACTGCCATTCAATATCTTGAGATCACCTTATTGGCAGCAGATGGTGAGAGGCATTAATGAGGCACCACAGGGGTATACAAGCCCTACCTATAATAAGGTTCGCACTTCTCTTTTGACAAAAGAAGTGCAACACATTCAGACATCTCTACAGCCAATTAGAGATTCTTGGACTGATTCAGGAGTCTCTATTATATCAGATGGATGGAAAGATGCCAAAAATAGACCTCTCATCAACATTATTGCAGTATGCCCTAAAGGGCCAATGTTTTTGAAGGCTGTTGATTGTGAGGGGGAAGTAAAAGATGCCCAATTCATTGCAAATATTCTCATTGAGGCTATTGAGTCAGTGGGTCCGCAGAGGGTTGTCCAAGTCATCACGGACAACGCCAAAAATTGCAAGGCAGCGGAATTGATAGTTGAGGGTAGGTATGAGCACATATTTTGGACACCATGTGCAATACACTCCTTGAATCTAATGATGCAAAAGATTGGAAAAATTGCATGGATTGAGAAAATATACACGGAGGCAAACGAGATTCAGATGTTTGTCACCAACCATCACATGTCTTAGGCCATATTTAGGAGATTTTCAAAGTTGGAGTTGTTGAAGGTAAATGAACAATTCATTTTAAATTTAATATTTGATTTTGAAATATCAAATTTAAATCAATTTCAAATTATGTTGTTATTGAATTATTTAATTTTTTTAATAGGTTGCAGAGACTAGATTTGCCTCTCACACACTCGTCTTGAGACGACTTGTGAAGGTGAGACGTGCTTTGGGCATAATGGTGATTGATAATGTTTGGACCGTCTGGAGGCAATCTAACACAGAAAGAGCTCAAAAAATAAAATCATGGATCCTTGATGAGCATTGGTGGGGAAGAGTTGCATATTTGTTGAGTTTCACAGAGCCTATTTGAGTATGATACGATATGCAGACAAAGATAATGCTTGCATTGGAGATATATATGATGGCATTGACTCCATGCTTGAAAAAATCCATGATATCATACAGGCCAAAGAGCAGGATCCTGAAGAAAATTTTTACAATGAAGTTAAAAATGTGATTGTGAGAAGGTGGAACAAAATGACCACCCCATTGCATCTCCTTGCTTATGCTTTAAATCCCAAATATTACAGCAGTGAAATAGTTGGGAGAGCTGGTAGGCAATGACCATATGATGACCACGAGGTTGCAAATGGGACGAGGGCAGCATTCAGGAGGTTTCCAGATCCAGCTACATCACTTGTAGTATGCCAGGAGATGTCGATGTTTGTAAATGGACAAGGTAGCATGGGAGAGGTAGAGGCTATTTGTGACAAACCCACCACGGATCCAATCACGTGGTGGACTTGTCATGGCCATGATGCCAAGTTCTTACGACCAGTTGTGATCAAATTGCTTTCACAGGTATAAAGTTTGTAACTTGTTATTTGATATTTTAATTACCAATTACGAATTAAAATTCAAAATGATATCATTCTTTTTTTAATTAATAATTTATAATATTAATACTTTGTTTTTTGTGACAGGTGGCTAGTAATTCTTCTGTAGAGCGCAACTGGAGTACTTATGGCTTCATCCACTCAGCCAAACGCAACATGTTAGCATCGAAGAAGGTTGAAGATCTAGTATACTTTCATTCCAACTTGCGCCTCTTAACCCACAAGACGCAAGAGTATACTAGTGGTCATAACAAGCTTTGGGACATCCAACCTGAAAACACGGTCTTTGAAGCTTCAGCTGCTTGTTTAGCCAATGTTTCACTTCTTGGCATTGATGAGGAACTTCCAGGGAGCCCTTCACAAGTGTTCGAAAGTGGAGCTAGTGGGAGTGGAGCTGCAAGTGGCATCCATGAAGATGATTTTGACGATCATCTAGATGATATGCTCTAGAAGCTGAGAACTTGAATGTACTATCATGTTTTGATTCTTTGAACATTATGTCATTTTGAATCAATTATCAATACAAACTCGAGTCTCAATTCTCAAAGTATTGGAAATTTCAATTTTGTTTTCATGTTCTATGAATGATTTTAAGTTGTATAACTCTATGAGTATTAAATTTCAATAAGTATGCAATGTATGGGAATTAAATCTCAATAAGTATGCAAATGCTTTTTTAAATATATATATATATATATATATATATATATATAAAACGTACCCAAAAGCGTACTGTACCCAAGATTTTTAAAAATTTGCCGTATCGGCGTACCGTACCCGTACCCGTATCCAGACTGTCACTGTAAACCATATGGTGGCTGAAACAAAAACATAAAGAATACCACAACTGTTATTGTGAGCATAATAAGATTGCAGCTAAAAAGAAACTAAGAACTGTTTATTCTTCCACATCTCATTGGAGTGCAATCATGAAAATTTCTTTTCACATAATTTTTTCCTAGTTTTTCATTTTTAGATAGGATGTGCTCTTTGTCATTTTTTATGTGAGTGGATTTTCCAAGTCTTATCTAAGCCTCCTACATGAGAACCATTGAAGCATCCTACACTTTTTCCCGTGATATTTATTACATTCTTGATAAGAGCAAATTAGTAACATTATTGGCATATGTAATTTCTAATCACCAGAAAGCTCCACCGATTAAAATTTGAAATTAAACAAGGTGCCCTTAAAAGAAACAGATATGATTGTTTAGAGTTAACAAAAGGTGCAACATAAGTGAATCTCTTCCCATGAGCCACATGAGCCCTTCCCCGTGCTGAAAATGGCTTACATAGCCTTGATGGATAAGCTTATCTGTACCCCTTATGTTATAGTTGGGAGTCTGATAGGCTCCCCTGGATTTACAGGAAAAGCCCAGAGAAGATGGATGCCATGGAACAAAATTTCTTGCTTGTAGATCTGTGTATTATAGGAACTTCCCCCTGATATTTATCACATTCTTGATAAGAATTTTACAGGCTTATTTACCTTTCATTTCTCCGATTCTTCAGTTTGTACAAAGTTAGCCTTAATGCCAATTTGTTTGTACCTATGAATGTAGCCTAGGAATTTTTTGTATCGTTTAACAATATTTACAACCATGGTCAGTTATTGCATGTTGCCTGTAAGGGATATTGGTCTGAAGACGTATTTTGGGGTTCAAAACTAAGAGCTGTATGCTTGATAAATGGAAACTTGTGACATTGGGTATTAGTTGCAGATAGGAAATTGTTTACCAGTCATCTTAATAAACATTATGGGTACAAGTTAGCCATGAGCCTTCTCATGGAAGTAGTATGTTTTAAAGATGATTAAAAAATTTATTCATCGATATGATTGTACTACAAAGTTGGCATTGGGACAAGGAATATCATGTATGCTAGAATCTGTGAACTTGGATCTATATTGGCCTCATTCCAAGAGTATTACACTAGAATCTGTGAACTTGGATCTATATTGGCCTCATTCCAAGAGTATTACATGCTCCAAACCGATGTCAACGAATGGAATCAACAAATAGATTATGAATTAGGAACTAGTGGACAACTTTGTTCAGATTGGACTGGAGTCTAATTCTTTGGTTTCATTGATTGGGAGGTAGCCAGAGGATTCTGAAAGGTAGACAAATTTCCTTACAATCCTCTACAATCAAGTGCTCTGACCATTGCAATTTTTTTTAAAGACAACTTTCAGATTTTTGAAGGATGTCACAATCTTAGGCAAGCCTGTCTTATTTCTTAATGATATTTGTGAGTTGCTAGCAGTTATAGATATAGCGAGCATCTGATCCACTTCTACATCTAGATTGGGTAGCAAATGTATCCCCTTGGGGGCCTGGGTGCCCCATACCCTATTATAGAGTAGAGGCCGAGTAGCCAACTGCACTATCTGATCAGAGTTACGGTAGCAAAAACTAGGGTGGAGTCGATTGGTCAATCGCAATTGATACTCACAATGAGGACTTTGGCACATCATCTGAGACAGAATGATATTTTTACTTTTTTAATAACTGTATCTGGATCTTCTTTGTAGGGTTGAACATATATTTTCCTTTTTGATGGTCTAGTCTACGATTCACCACCCTTTAGAAACTAAGATTATTTATCCTTTGATGTGTTAAGCAGCCTTGAAAGTTTAATTGGTGCTCTCATCACAGGTGGTAATCTGATACATATTACATTTATCTGGAAACCTCTTTCAAGTAAGGTGAGCAGTTTAGGCTCCCGTGGGATCATCTGTAAAACTTGGAAGTGATAGTGCAGGTTAGGATGCCTACTTGACTACTGCAAACTATTTACTACTTAACCTGAACAATATCTGTTTAAGAGTTGGCATGCTTGATGGATTCCTAGGCTTGATGCAACTCTTAGCGGATGAGTTAAGTGACACTATATAGGACCACTCTCTGTTTTCCCTTGAGTAATCACATATATGTTACATTGGGTCCTTTTCTTCTCTTTAGAGAAACTGCCTGGTTTTATAAGTGATCGGAAGTTCAATTGCACCATTCCCTCATATTGAATAAGTTGTTTGGGTGCTTCTGTGTTTCTGGTTTGTTAGCATTTTCATATTACATATGAACTTCACCTTCCAGCAAGTATGTTGAATTTACTGCTTTCTTAATTATTTGTCTTTGTTTCAATTGCATGGTATATGATTTTTTCTCTCTACTTGCTAACCTACCAGTAAAACCATGTTAGAGATTCCTTTTATATGTTTTTGGGTGGATGAAGACAATAATAAATAAGGACTTCAAGGGGTGTTTGTATCAATTTCTATCCAGCTTCCTAGAAAGTCTCTAAGAGACCAATTCTCAAATTTTTAATGCCAACCTACTGAATGGCCCACACAATTAGAATGTTTGATTTCTTCAGGGCTAGAATGGTAAGCTGCAAGTTATGTCACAAGGTTTTCTGAACTTTATCAAAAAAGTTCTAATTTTGCCAAACTTTATTCTCGTCGAACATGACCCTGAACTTCATCCATTATTTTTGCATGGGAAGCTTTTGACACGATTTTGCATTATTTTACACACGTGTGTATACATACATATACCGACTGAAGGTAGCGGACAAAAAGCTCTCTCCACTCTGCCCCTCTTGACATATTTATGCATTTTTTTCAAAAAATAAAAATGATAGAATTTTTTTTGTTCGAACTTAAATACGTTTTTTTCCTCAAACTTTATCCCTTGGCAAACTTGAACCGAATTTTATCCTAGTCGAACATAAACACAAACTTGAACCTTGTGACTTACACAGCAAGTTATATTAGATCTTGTCAAAAAGAAAACAGCTTGAGGTTATGGATCAGAGGGCCATTGTTTCAGATTTCTGTGCTTTTGTGTTTATTATAGGCAGCATTGTGTTAATCTCATTTGAAAAATAGGAAAATCTTGTTATACAAATGTAGTCATTAGACAATGCATTGACATAGGCTTTTGCAGAGGGAGGTTCAAGTAGGTTGTCAGAAAAGGACCTTCAAAGTTTTACAGTGGAAAAACTTCGATCTCTTTTAAAAGAAAAGGGCCTACCAATAAAAGGCAAAAAGGTGAGAGTAACTATGCCTTCATGCTTGTTTTTGGGTTTTGCTCCAAATTATATTAACATGTTTACAGATACAAGCAAACTGCTTTCAATATGCTATGCTCTTTTATTTTCGGGTTTTGAATAATTTGCATTCATTATACTCAAGATACACGAATTTGATGCTTGTATGATTGTATTTGCAGGATGAACTCATTACACGCTTGAGATCATAGCATCTTGACAAAACGAGATGACTTCTGTCTTGGCTTTATGTTTTTTTAGGTTCTCTTCATCTATAGATTTTTGTATTATTGGAAGTTATTTTGCTTCTGATCAAACCCATGGAAATCAGTATTTCCATTCTCTTGAAACATGCATGTTCGGGATGGTTCAAAATGTTTAATGTGCTATACATCTTGACTTGGATGCCGCTTATGTACTGATAAGATTTTGTAAATGGTCATGTGCTATACATCTTGACTTGGATGCCGCTTATTTACTGATATGATTTTGTAAATGGTCATCTTTTTTAAGCATATATGGGTGGTAATTTCAAATTGGAGTTTAATAGCCTTTAAACTTAGTTTTGGGAATTTTGCTGTTTCAAGTGTATACAAAGTAGACTATAGCATGTGGAATCTTCAACGCACACAAACTGCTATATTGATCATGTTGAAGTCTGTAATCCATTTACTTCTGATGGAGGAGGTAATCAATTTTTCTGTGGGTTTGCTTCTTACAGATGCGTGTCAAGAGTTTGTCATGCTGCATATTCAAAGCAGGATTTGGCACATCAAGACTTATCATGTAATTTATAATATAAGGGGTTTACTGGAAGAAATCATCTGATCCCTTCATAGGTTTCATGTTCCCAGTATGCTGTGTATATTGTTTCGGTAGCAGTTTGTTTCCCTATGTCATTCTGGATCCAACCAAGCCTTAAGCAAAAGTAGACGCTAAAAAATTATGCAAATCTAACAAAGTCATTAACAAATCTAACAATTCTCTATTTCCAGTCATTCATTCATTTAAAAATTGGACTGAGCAAGCTACATGTTCACTATTGATTTAGAACAACGGACTATCAAATGCAGAAGTAATGATTTCCAAAACTCAAATAGAAAATATCTAAATAACGTGTTAATCATTATGGAATTAATCATTGGTAATGAATCGTAGAGCTATGGGTACGCTAGTACATATGTGATCAAAGTTGTCATATGTACATGTTTGTTTGCAATTCATCGATAGGGTGGCATGTGGCGAAGATGATCAAATGGGGCAAAAAGCATCCTCAGCATTCTAGCACTTAAGAAGAATCATGTATAGAAGGTTTCAACACTTAGCAAGGATCAGAATAACCCTTTTCCATATATGCGACGAAATCACCAGTTTTTATAGGTGGCGGGTTTGACGGTTTTGAAACTATTGGTCTACTTTAACTGGCTGTTACACAACTGCTCTTGCAGTATAACAATTGCTCAAGTTGCAGAAAGCGTCAGTTTTGCGTGCAATTAAAAGAAACTCTAGTAACAACCAAGAAAGAAAAATGTCAGTTGTCAATTGTTTCCAAGATGCTTGGGAATGTGAAGAGGCCCTGCAAGTTGTCAAAAGTCAGGGGGATCCGAATTCCTTCAGTTGGATGTAGGAAGAAGCAAGCAAGGGAGAGCCAAAGGCAAAATAGAGTTCAGCTAGGAGCTTGTTAGGGGGTAGTATTTAGTCCAAAACAAAGTAAAGGGTGTTTTCACGCCTATTTAGGTGGTGTATTAGGTGTAATCTTCCAAAGGTAAAATTCAGATTACAAGTTTATGTTCGCCATTGTCAATACCGAAAACACTGAGAGATGTATGGACTTCATTCTTGGGTTGCCAAGAACTAAAAAGGTAATGTTTCTATCCATGTTATTGATAGATTCTCAAAGAAAAACTATTGATGCCACACACTTCGCAATTTTGTTTCTCAAGGAAGTACTAAGGTTGTATAATTTTCAAAGAACTCTATTTTGGATAGGGATACAAAGTTTGTCGTTATTTTTGGAAAACTTAGGGGAGAAAGTTGGGCACAAGGTGGAATTTTAGTTCAAGGTACTATCCCCAACTGAATAGGAAAACGAAGGTTGTGAATATAATCCTTTGAAACTTGTTGAGATGCTTGGTTGGGAACAAGCCAAGACAAGAGGATACAATTATAGCACAAGTTGACTTTGCTTACAACAAACTCAGTTAATAGAAGTACAATCAAGAGTCTACTTAAGGTTTTGTATGGTTACAATGGTACAATCCCCAATTGAATAGGAAAACAAAGGTTGTGAATATAATCCTCTGAAACTTGTTGGGATACTTGGTTGGGAACATGCCAAGACAAGAGGATACAATTATAGTACAAGTTGAGTTTGCTTATAACAAACTCAGTTAACAGAAGTACAATCAAGAGTCTACTTAAGGTTTTGTATGTTACAATGGTAGAGTAGTTGTTGAGTTGAGAGATTGAGGTAGAGGAGGAAAACCAAATGATAAAGCAACACCGCCAAAGTTAGTATCAACAACAAAACATGAAATAGCTTAAGAACTTCACAATGCATACATGGCTGATTTCTTGATAGTACTGATAAAAGGGCTACTTGGACTGTTTTTCACTTATTCCACACTCCTTCCTCTATAATACAATTCTCTTAAAACTCTCCTTAATGAATCAAGGCCCCATTTCATCAATTTTAATCTTTTACTCCAAATAAGAGTTGCTAGCCCTAAAAACATACAAACCTTATTGTTCTGACTAGATCACAATGACTTAGGAGAAAGTAAAAACCTTCTGAAGTACCCATTAAGGGCTTGCAACTCTTCATCAATTTCTAGATCCCAACTCCAAGTGCAATCTCTTCAACTGACCTGCCACCATTTGCAACTCGGCCTATTCTAGTAGCCCTGATTACATGCAAGTCTTATTGTTTAGAACAACTCCCAAAGACTTGAAGGAAACCAAACACATTCACAGATACCCTTTATTGAATTTTAGCTTCACCACAAATTTCAGGGTCCAACTCTCAAAGAAAGTCCATCTCACTTTTCACCATGCATAATTAGGTCTTTCTCAAGGTCCAAGGCTGAGTTCTATGGACTTTTAGGCTCTAACAACCTAGTGTTTCTTTCTTAACCTTATTATCACCTTCTTCACCTCTATGTATACATGGATATAAAGTTTCATCAATGCTTGTAAGTTTCTTCTTCATATTTGCTCTTTATACTAGCTTTTGACTGTTAAGAACAAGGTGGGAGGTTGTATTTTTTGAGTTTCCACCTTAAACACCTCATGGTTCTGCTTTACCGCCTTGTTTGCTACTTCTTTGTCTTCTTCCACCACCTATACAAATTTTAATAGGTGTGAAAGAGTTTCACTAAATGCTTTTATGCCCCTTATGAGTTTTACCCCCCAAACCAATGCTTGACTGTTATGAGACAATACATGAATGTATTTCAAGTTTTTTATCCTAAATATCTTGATATTCTTCTTCACAATCATGTTTACATCTTCATTGGACCTCCATCCACCTCCTGTACAAGTCTCAATAGGCTTTAGAGAGAGATCTTAGTTATTCAATTCTTTTCCTTGTTTAAACCCTCAAGACTGGGTTGTACATACACAGTTAGACTGAGAATCAATCAATTGACCTATAAGAACTTCTTCAATCACCTTGAAACTTCTTGAGATCCTTTTTTACAACTTACTCCACCTTCTTACCAAGTTTTAGTCCTTTTTACTGGTTAACATTCAAGTTGTGTGTTTCTTCTTAAACCTGGTTGTAGACTGTGACCAGATTGCGTTTTCTAACCTTGAGTCCTCTAAACCTCAAACTCTCTTCCTAAGACTTAATGCAAACTTGTATTATCCATAACACTAATTTTTCACCGAACTTCATTTGTTTTCACTGGATTATTTTGAAGTTGTGCATAGTTTTTGACTTCCAAACCCTAGAACAAGGTACACAGATCGAGGGCACTTATCTATGGTATATTTTTGTTTTCTTGTTTTTCCAAGATTTGTAAAGACTCAAGATTCTTCTGCACAGCCTTAGAAACTTCCTTCAAGACCTTTCAAGACCCCTTACACTCATACTATACTTCAAATCCTTCAACCTCTAGTTACAGGGTTAGACGGTCCTGAAATAACTTTGCTTTTATGTGTTACCCAATTTCCCCTAGCACATCATTCTAAATGTTGTTTAGAACTCCTTAATAAGATGAAACATACTTACAAAATGTTTAAATTCAATAGTTTTATAAGAGAACATTCAATCCTCCAAGCTTTAATAGATGTATTTCAACCTGCTCTGTCATCAACACCAAATGATTTGAAAACCTCACTATTTTCCATAAAAGTGCATAGTTAAGATTATGGTCATAATTAAGATGATAACACCGTCATGAGCTAATCAACTTAATCATAATCAAGTCATATAAGAACATTATCCATTTACCTCACAATTCCAATAAGAAAATTATTTGCAAAATCCTTTATTTACCTGTATTTTCCAAATTTCATAAATACATATAGGTCTCTGAGCTTACTTGGTTCTCCCTACACGTGAGTACAACCCACCCTTCACTATTTTGAAGCTAACTCATCATATTCAAACACCTCTCTTTATGATCTAGAATAGAGGTAGTTAGCACTAGTTTAGTGTCCTAACTATGGTAAGGATTGAGTTTAAGATATTAAGCCCTAGTTCGATAAGTGATAACACCTCATTTCCATCACACAGGGTCTTTTACAATCTCTTACATCATTTATTCTTCCTAACCTATCACCTAGACCACTAAACACAACTTAGAGAATTCAAATATTTGAATGGCTCATTTTGGAGGGAAAACCTCAAATAGCCTTATTGCAAACATGAAAGGGCCCAAATGAGTTGGGATCCACACTAAACACTATAAACATGCCCCTAAACGTATCTCAAACCAAGATTGTAATGAAACCCATAAAGTTGACATGTACAAGTAAATGATGCTCTTGCATCATAGACATGGCCGATTTGATTAGAAAAAGTGTCATAGCAGAAGATTTTATTGTGTATTTGCAAAACATACATCAAGAAGTGAAGGAGAAGTTGGAGAAAATTTCAATGAGATACAAGCAACATGTGGATTTCAAGAGGAAGGAACACTAATTTCAAGTTGGAGACTTGGTTTAAGCTCATTCAAGGAAAGAGTGATTCACAAGAACACATGAAGAATTCAAAAGGAAGAAATTTTGGGCATGTAATATTTTAAGGAAGTTTGCAATGAATGTCCTATGAGATAGAACTCTTAGATATCATACATTCTATGTGATGGATTTGTTCCCTTACCATGAGGGATAAACAAGTGATGGGAGTGGAAGTTTAAATTCTTCAATGTTAGACTAGAAACAATAGTTACATGAGAAGGTAAAAGAGGAGATAGAGGCAATGATTTATTCCATAATCATCAAGAGGATGAGGCAATGAGCACCATAAATACTTGAAGCAGGGATAAAACAATTGAAGTCGCAATTTGGACGAGCGCATTCAAGATTACCAAGTATGAGAAGATGGTGGAAGAGCTTAGAGAATCTTCATAAGTAGGAGTTCATGGTCCCTTTTACTTACACATGTTGTATTATGCGGGAGCATCTTTTGTGTGTGTTAGTTTACGACTTGTCGACAAGGTGGCATGTGGCGAAGATGATCAAACAAGCAAAAAACATCCTTAGAGCTCCAACGCTTGAGAAGAATCATGTATAGAAGGTTTTATCACCTAATAAGGATCAAAGTGACCCTGCTCTGGATATGGGATGGAATTGTGAGTTTATGTAGGTGATGATCTTGAAACTAACGGTTTGCCAAACCGGTTGTTATGAAATTATTGCGAGGGTTTCATAACTATTGAATTGCACAAAGTAGTGGTTTCGCCATCAAAGAAAAGAAAACTCAATTAATGGCCATGCATTTTTGTTCTTAGTTGTTAAGTGTTTCCAAGATGTTTGGGAAATTCCTTTAGTTGGAAGCAGGCAGAAGCAATCAAGGAAGGGCCAAGGAAAAACATAGAGTTCGGTCTGGAACATGATGGAGACTTTTCAAGTCTATCGAGGGACTATGTAGTAGGTGTAATTTTCTTCATGTTGTTTCCAATAAAGTAGAGTAGTGCTTTTGTGTGTGCAAATCTCTGCAATAGAACCTCAATTCAATAAAATAATGTCTTTTGGTATGAATTTGAGTGCGTGGTTTGAGTGAGATGAGTTTAGGTTGCGAGGAAAGGTTGTCATTAAGTTGGTCCCCTCTTACTTGACTTGTATCATAGCTTGGTGTATAGCTTCATGTTTATTTAGTGTTTGTGTGTGCAAATATTTGTAATAGAACCCTAGTTCAATAAAAGAATGAGTTTTGGTATGAATATGGGCGTGGGGTTTGAGTGAGGTGAGTTTAGGCTGCAAGGAAAGGTTGCTATTTAGTTGGTCCCCTCTTACTCAACTTGTATCATAGCTTAGTATATAACTTCATGTTTATTTAGAGTATATGAGATTTTTTGGACATTGGGAAACTCTTGGTATCTTTCTTGGATCATTGATTTGTCATCGAAGTTATTTCCTACTAGGAAGAAGTATGCTACGAATCCAAAGGTACATTTATTCTCTTAGGAGTTGCTTGTTCCATAACAAATGTTTGTGTATCAAACAATAAGGGAATAACTTAATAGGGTTCAATTCTTGAGTTCGAGACTAAAGTAATGTGAGCTCTTCTTTTCTTAGAGCTTGATTGTATTCTCATAATTTGAGGATCTGGATGAAATGCATTTCCTATTATTGATTGGGAAATAGCCACATTTTGATGGGAATTATGCATTGAGAGCTTGTAGTTTTCTATTAAACTCAATATGTTGAAGATACTATACTTTTTGACATGTCGATTCCTGGCATCATTAGGGTTATAGTACCTTGTTTTTAGGTTGATGATTCTGAATATGTTGCACAAGATCATTGTCTTTGGCTTGGTCAAAGTGTTCCTCCAAGGTTTTAGGAGACAAGGATTACACTTTGTATTGTTACTTGTATCCTAAGTTGGTTGTGAAAAGTTTGAAGATAATTTCTTTATTTATGTTATGGTCAATACTAAGGATTAGTGACTTGCAATGCTTGATGAAGTCATGGAGATTTGTGGTCTAATTGCTTAGTGTTAAAAATTTTACTTGAAGTTGTCTTCAAGAAAGTTGTGATGATCGAAATTATTATACAAGTGCATTTAATAAAACCTTTTAATTTAACTATAAAGGGGAACTTAAGTTTATTGTACCATTCTAGAGCATCCCCATTTAGTGTTAGAGGACCCCCCTTACTAGATAGTCAGAGTGATTCCTCTAATATCCATGGCTTAGATTGTAAATTTTGGAGTAATTTGTTTAGAATATGAGGTTGTCGGATATGTTTTCCATTTGCATCCATTGGGGGGAAAGGGACATTGAGTAGATTACCCCCAATGTAATGGTTTTGGTCAATTTGACACTTTCATAAGTTGAGTTTGCATTTACATTATTTGGTTGGTGCTTGAAGCTTTGCATTTGGGCCATTTGATTTAAAATTTGGATAATTTTCTTGGGTATGATGTATTTGGGAGTTTTGATTTTCTTGAGTGTTAGTATTGGCTCGAGCTTTGTTATGAGGTTGGGTACCAATCATGGCACTCACCATGTTAGCAAAAATTGTAGATGTGGAAATTATGGAGATGTCATGTTCTTAGCATGCCTTACCCAAAGATTGAGAATGATTGTTACCTTATGTGTAGGAGGAATGTTAGACCAAACACTAATGAGGATTTGGATATCTAAAAGATATTTTCTCTTGGGGGGATTTTCAACTAGGAATTGTTGCATTTTTGGGGGAAAATTAGTTGTCTATTTGATGTTTTTTATCACTATCTTTTTGACGAGGGACTTACTTTTGGTTTATTTTTGATCTAGTGTTGAACATAGGAGGGACTGACTTTTTGGTATTAGTAGATGCCATATTACAATCTACATGAGAATGAGATCGTGTTTGGGAGAGGGGAGTGGCGACTATTGAGTGGTATGTTTTTAAGCACCATGGGCATCTTCCATTATAGAATGGGATAGTAATCTTTAAGGAATCTAAAGGGAATGCTTGAAAAATCGATTGGAAGAGAAATAAATTTGAAAAATAAGGTGAAATATGAAGATAATCATGACAAAGGTGGAGTAAGATTCATGTCTAGTTCACTAGAACAAATTGGAGAGTCAATGTGATAAAGAGATTCATTATTATATTTTAAAACTACAATAGGAAAATAATTCCATATAAGGCGATGTAACATAGACATTGTGTTCACAAGAATGTGTCAGGCCTTAAAAATATCTATATAGGTAAAAGATAGAATACCATTCTAAATCCAAGACCTAAGAAATCTAGCTAAGTAATGATGAAACATATAATGCTTGTAGGGACACACCTATTCTGCCTCGTATATTAATAAACATCTCCACATACTTTAAGCATATGTTAATATTAAATATAGACTTATATAAATAAATAACATCCAATTGAATTCAATGTGAGGTGAAACTGTATAACCATCCACAATTATAATTGGTCGCCAGCTATATATTGACTTTCTAATGTGTGGAAATAAAAGTGTAGAAAATCATACAATTATATTCACGTACATTTTGTATGAGAAAAAAGGTGTTTTGGGTTCTTTGAAGTTTGGTTCACTATGAAACCAGAATGTTGTAAGTTCCTCTTATCTTAATAAATTTGATGATGCATTTGTATTGTGGTTTTTTAATCTTTACAAATTTTATCATGTAAAATTTGGGTTGTGATATATTTCCTTATTACATGTATGTTAATACTTAATACTTGTAATTTTTACATTTGAATTCCTTGTCAAAATGATTAGCTAGAAAAATTTACATCCAATCATACTAATTCACGACATGGTTTTGTCGTTTAATCATCTTGCAAATTAAAATTGTGGAAATCATTACAAGGAGCAAGAAAAATTACACTATAGAGTAAAATTGCTTAAGAAAATAACACTACAAAATAATAAGAAATTTGCTGAGTAACCTGGTAAACATCTATTTTGAACACTAACAATATTTTAAATAAAAAAATAACATCCTTTGCAAGTGGGTTCCACATGCCTTGGGTGGTGGTAGAAACAAAAATTTGTTTAGCAGAAGAATTTTCAAAAGATTACATTATAGAAAGGGATTTTTTTTACATTGAGAAGGGTTGCATTAGCCTAGCTTGGCCTCAACTCGCCCTCCAACTTGATCCTAGCTTGGCTTGGTGAGTTGGATCCTTTATGTAACTTGACTTTGTGGCAAGTTGGCTTTTTTTGGTTAGAGAGTTGAACTCGCCATTCAATCAACTTGACCTGGTTTTAATCTTGGAAAAACCAAGCTTTTCTCTAATCTCGAGCTATTCAACATATCCAACTCAGTGAGTTGGGCACAATGTTTGAACAACACAACCCACAGGAAAGCCATCCAACTCCTCAACTCACCCATTTGCCTTCACTCTGGCTTGAGAGGCATAACACTGCTTCTCCCTTAAAGAGCTTGACCCTGTAACAAATAACAATTCAAACTTGGCTCAATTCCATTTTGTCTTGATATTATTTCTCAATTTGACCAATCTACTCTCCTCACAAACATTTGAAGCTTTTTCAGTATCCAAACATATTCAAAACACAAGAAAAGGTCTTTGTGGCACTCGTTGCTAACAACACAAACCCTAACTTACACATGATAAGTAGCTCACCATAGCTACTCATGGCAGTAACTCGACACAGAGAAATGAAACTCTCCATTGACTAGACAACGAACCATGATGTTAACTCTAACTTGCACTTGAGTATGTCTTTACATACAATTTTTTGTCATGTATGTTTGCTTAAATGAGTAGTGTGGTTGGTAGCCTATATATTTTGCTAACACTTTCAACCATTAAAATGTTAGGGGTTTAAACCCCTCTAATCATTTTTTGCTAAGGGATTTTTTAAAGAGAATATTTCTTTGGTGAGATAGGATATATTTTTCTAAGCATAATCAAAAGTTGGAAAATATTTTTTTGAGGTCAAAAATTATTTTTAAATCATGAAAACATTATTTTAAGGTCTTAAAAATAGTTTTCAATTTTGAAAAAAAATAAATTTATGCCCTAAATTTTTTTAGTCATTGAAAAACTAATTCAAGTTTTGAATAAATATTTTCAAGTGTTGAATATTTGTAAGTCCATGAACAATTATTTTAAGTTTTAGAAAATTGCTTTTGAATCTTGAATTTTTTTAAAGTCTAGAAAAAAAATGTGTCGAGCCCAAAAAAATGGCTTCTCTAAATTTCAGTATGGATAAATCACAAATGCTTAATGGCACAAAGTACAATATTTAGAAAATTAGGTAGAAAGTGGAATTTATGGCTAGAAAACTAAGTTTTATTATAAATGGAATTGAGAAAGCTCTTTTGGGTAGGCAAGCAACTTCGGAAAATATTAATGCTTATCAGCAAAGGGCTTAGGGGGACATGTCTATCATCATAAAAAGTGGTAAGGATGCATTCATGTTTCATATAGGAAATAAAGAATCCCCCAGTGAAGCTTGGAAATAGTTAGAATCCTTGCATGAAATAACTATTGTAAAAAATCATCAAACTCATCATAGAATCAGTGACCGCTCCTATGAAGGAAGGTGAAAAAGTTGTAAATTATTTCACTAAAATAAAAATATATAAAACCATAGTTGGATGGTTGCAACTACAATTTGATTCAAGACCGATTTCTATATTGTAACATCCATATGAACATTCACAAGATGTTTAGGAACTTCATCACTATCCTTAACTGCAAACGTCAAACTGAGAAAGATATGTTTGGCCTCACCACCCTATTTGCTCTCCTCATCCAAGAAAAGTAGGTCATGACCAACTTTGACTCCAAAGAGAATGCAACTCAGGCTCTTCTCACTTAAAATAAGAAAAAAATGTTTCAAAAAACAATGGAACTTGGAAGTTTAATTCAAATTTAAAATCAAACTTTAAATCTTCTTCTAATTACAACAATAATATTGGGAGTAAGAAAATTTTTAACCAAAAATATGAAGTTAAATTCAATGGAAATTGTAATAAATGTGGAAAATTTGACCATAAAGAGGAAGATTGTTATTAGAACAAGAAATACTCAAATAACAAAAACTTTAAAAATAAAAAAGGGAAGAATCTCTTCAATCAAAGCAAACTCAAAACCTAAACATAAAAGTATTTCTCTTTACACTACATTTTTTGCTTCAAATGACAATGAATCGATAATGGATGGTGGTGCCTTGAGACACATGACTTACATGTGTGATAGTCTAATAGATGTCAAATAATGTCGTGAAGTATATTATCTAGGAGACAACTCAATCATAGAAGATAAAGGTCAATGTAAAGCTAAAATCTCAAATGAGCTTATTAACAATGTTTTATTTGTTCCTAAATTCATTTTTTAAAACTTGTGCACAACTTATCTAGGATAACTCCATTGTAACCATTCTTAAAGATAAATGGTTTATTAACGATCAATCTACTTCCATTATTGCTGAAGGTATTCAAAAGAATGGCCTTTATATTTTAATGACTTATTTAATGACCCTACCTTTCCTCCCAAATAAAAAATAAAACTCAACTATGACATAAAGAACTTGGTCACCTTAAATTTAGAAGTCTTTTCTATATGTTTAGACAACATTGTGGTTGGACTAGTTTAAATCAAAACTAATCATGAAGCTTGTGGAGAATGCTTGCGTGATAAGCAACACAATCTAACCTTTAACAAACATCATACCAAATTCATCTCGTCCTTTGAAACTTATTCACAAGGATGTAACAAGACCACTTGAGGTAGCCTATTTTTAATGAGTCTCTCTCTGTTATAACATTAATTGATGATCATATAAGGATTCTTTGGAAATATTATATAAAGAAGAAATATGAAGCTTTATCTAAATTCAAAGAATTCAAAGACTTGGTTGAAAATATGTCCAACCTAAAAATTAAGAGGTTAAGTACTGATAACGGTGGTGAATACATAAGTAAAAAATTTGACACTTTATACACTTCTTGTGGAATTCAAATAGAGTTAAATTATCCTTATTCTCCACAACAAAATAGAGTTGCAGGAAAGGAAAATACGGACCATCATAGAAATGACTAGGGCCATAATACATTCTGCCAAAGTTTTTAATTTCATTGGGCAAAAGATATTAACACTATTGTACACATCCTCAATATAGTTCCTACAAAATCCTTACACCAAACAACACCTTCAGAAATGTGGGTAAGAAGAAACTAAATGTTTCTCATATCAAAATATCTGGTAACCTTGCCTTGATTCTCATTCCTAAAGGAAAAAAGAAAAAAATATGATCCTAACTCCTACTCTTGTATCTTTGTTAGCTATGGAGGAAGAACTAAAAGATTAAGAGTTTATGATTCATCCAAACGAGAGATCATTAAAAAATAAAAAATGTTCAAATTCTTGAAAAACCTTTTTGTGAGCGCTCTATAGAATCCTCATGAGTTTCTCTTAATAAAGAAACTAATGTTCTAGAGGAGGATGATCCAAATATGGGCAATATGAATAATGAATTTGAGGGGGAGATATCACAAAGTTATGACCAAACCAAAATAATTTGATCTTATTCTTTATTGTAAAATGTTAACCATTAAAATCTTATCAAAATGACTAGAAGTCGACATACATGTCATGCCTTAATGAATTTTTTGACAAGCCTTTAGAAATCCATATTCCAAGCCCCATTTTTGCTACTATTTCCATCTTACCTTGTATAGAACTAATAGTAGTCTCATTATAAATAAAACTTTTGCTTGACTAAAAGATGTGTTTTGAGCACGTGTCTTGGTTATTTTCTATCTTTTATATGCCTTATTTATTTGTTGATATAAATTGATTTCTAGCGCTAACATGTGTAAATGGAAAGGGACTATATAAGAAGTTGTATGAGCACAAGCCAATCGCTCGGTCAAGTGTCAACAAGATTCACACAATTTGTGGAATTGCCTATTCAACACCAAGTCCATTCAGAATCTAATCTGCTTACAAGCAACTCTTCTTTTTGACAGAGAATTTCATGACAATTCAATCAATGCATTAAAGATCTATTCAACAAAATCCTAATTTCATGAATCCTCCACCTCATATGCTTGGCTAACTCCCAAAGGACCCAACAACTTATTTTTGAACCTGAAGAAGACAAGTTAGCCGATGGGAATCAATGCATTAAACATTCAGTTGAAACAACCAGATCCATGATTTTGTTATAAATATGAGTTAATCCACTTCTTGTAAGGATACATGATTACTTTGAAATAATAGGAAAATGACTCTACCTAATATATAAGGTGGGATCATTATAGAATAAACAATTGAACATTTAAGAAAGATAGTAAGAGTATTATAAACTGAACTATTGATAAATAAAGAGCATGCTTCTGGAATAAACTGTGTTTTCTTGAGTAGACATTAACAACCAGATCAAAGGGAAGGAGCAAGGGCCACTCCTCTCCAATGTGAAGGGAAGTTTTGTTCATTTCTTGTTCAGCTATTTTTTTTTTACTTCCAGTACATTACTGTGCTTCAATTATTCAGACTGTAATTTCATTCATGTATGTTTCATTTTCATGGTCATAGAATTAGAAGTATTTCCCTCTGTTTTTACCAGTCACAATAAGTTTAGGATAGATCCTTTAATTATAGCAGTTGTGTTATTTCTAGTTTGATTAATTTACATGCTCAATATGTTCCAAACCGTTTCTTTGTTGCAAATAGCCTTGGACATTGCCCTGGTATTGACAAAATATTAAATTATTAAAGTGTGAGTATCAATGACGCTCGTCACTTTTTGGTGTCATTTCCGGGGAATTATTAAAGGTGTTATCAAAGATTAAGGTGCTAGCTTGAGTGCTTACTGAGAATCTGGTAAGTTTCCATTTAGAATTTATTTTTCCATACTCCCTTTTTAGATATAAAGGTCTTGTAGTGACAACAAGTATCCTTTTTGTGCTTTTGGAGTATGTGGAACAGGATGATCAAATAAACACTTAGAGTTAGGGAATTGTTATTTAGCATGTTAAAAGTATATGTTTAGACCTAGAGATCATAGAGGTAGATTTGTAAGAATAAACCCGAATAACCCCCCTTAAAATTTACTAGTGGAACCAGTTGAGCAACCAGAGAGGATGGCAGATGGAGTAGAAAATCCTAATGGAGGAAACAATGGTGGTCCACCACTAGGTAGGACATTCACTTATCCCATAGAATTGGATCCCAATGATCAAGGCCCTATGAAAAATATATCACCATCAATCCTACCTACGTTCAGGGGTTTAGTCTCAGAAGATCCTGATCAATTTTTATTTGAATTTAAAGTACTATGTCAGACCTATGATTATACCTCTGACACTCAAAAACTAAAGTTGTTTCCCTCAACCTTGAAAGATACAACAATGAGATGGTTCATGGGACTAGCCCCCAACTCTATCCATACTTGGGAAGAGATGGAAACAGTTTTTTTGGACAAATACCAAGATTACTGTAGGGTTAGAGACCGTAGGGAGGAACTCTTTAGGATCCAACAAAAGGAAGATGAAAGTGTAGAAGATTATCTTGATTGTTTCCTTTTTCTTCATAGGAGGTGTGGCACAGGCCTGGACATTACTATTTTGAAAACAATATTTCTCAAAGGATTGGATGATGAAACTCAAGAGGATTTTAATTTAATGGGGAAGGGAGATATGAACAAACTCGAGTTTACAAACATTATTGACCTCTGTAGGAATTATTCCCAAACTCACCCAAACCTGCGTAAAAATAGAGGCAAGATTGTCAATGGAGATATATCCAAGCTAAGGGAAGAAATTGCAAATATGAGAATAAATCTCTTGGTACAACTAAATACAACAGTAGATAGAGAAAAAACCAAGAATTCTGAGCCATTGTTCATATATTGTCCTAGATGTAGAGATAAACATGGACTTAAAGATTGCCCATTAGATAAAACCAATGTTTGTCTTGTTTGTGATTTGAAACATGCCACTGATCAATGTGGATTATTTCCCTTGCTTAAGAACCACTTGAAACAAAATGCACAAAATGAGCTAGAAGTTAACTATGTAGCACAAAGGCAAGGAGGCAATTTTGTTCCAAATCAAAACCAACAATATGCCCCAAGGACCCAATGGGTTCCTAATCAATGGAACACTCCATGGCCCCATCCTCAACCTTGGAATACGCAAGTTCCACAAGAATGGAGTCCACAACCATGGAATATGCAATCAACATTTTATCAGCAACCGTGGACTCAAAACCAACAATTTCCACCACAATTCCAACAGTTTAATCCTCAATATCAGCAACAATGGAATGCCCATCAAGGTGTTGGCCAACCATTTTACAACCAGAGGAGAACACAAGGACAACAAGCCCTGTTAACTGGACCAACCACCTCCACTCAAACTGAACAACCTGTCCAGACTCAGATCCCAGCACAGATTGTTGCTAATCCAAAGAATACCAGGCAGGGCAATCAAGCATATATTGTTGAAACTAAGAAGATCCCTACAGTAAATTCCATTGACTGTGATAACATTTTACTACGTTCAGGTAAGATTGTTTCCAAACCCTCTTCTCCAACCATAGAAGAAGTTTTAGAAGAAAAGGAAGAGGAAAATGAAACACAAACCAAACCTACTTTCGAGAAGGTACCTGACCCACTTCCAACAACACCATTCCCAGCTAGGTTCTTAAGAAAAGATAATATTCCAAATCAAGAGGTCCTGAATCAAATCTGATTCAGGGATTGAAGAAATTAAGCATTGGGATTCCTCTTTTGCAAGCTCTCAGAGATATCCCAGAATTAAACAAAACAATCAAAGAATTGTGTGTCAAAACTCCAGGAAGGAAGAAGAACCAACCAAAGACCATTCAGATTGATGGTAAATTGGCCAGTGTTTTGGAAGGAAAATTAATTCCCCCCAAATATGGTGATCCTGGAAGCCCTATAGTGACAGTTTGTATTGGCAGTGTGAAAATCCCAAACGTTTTGATTGACTTAGGTGCTGCCATAAATGTCATGACCATTGATACCTTGTCAACATTATCTCTTCCTGATTTACAAGCAACATCTGTGGTCTTGCAAATGGTAGATCAATCTGTAGCTAAGCCAAAAGGAGTCATAGAAGATGTGACAATCACAATTGAATCATGGGATTACTCTGTAGACTTCATGGTTATTAAAACTAAAAACAAAAGAGTTGGATATCCCTTAATCTTGGGACGTCCATGGCTAGCTACTACTGCAACACTTATTGACTGCAGAATAAGGGATATGACAATCACTAATGGGCAGGATGCAAAGAAAATATCTTTGTACCCAGCTGCAAAACCTTTTTCCATCTCATGCAATCAATGGTGCATTAATGACCTAGAGGATACTGAGGACATTGTGTCCTCATTGGCTGTTGTAATAATACAAGAACATTCAGAGAAGGCTCAAGATTGTCATTCCTCTAAACTTCATTTACAAAAATTGGAGACAATGGAAGAAGAGATGCTAGATGAAAACATGTAACCATTAATCTACCCTTTTACAAGAAACATTGATCTAACTGAGTGTGTTTTTCATAACATTTATAACATCCGTAGGTTACTACCTCATAGATGTCCCTTAAATTCTCTTTTGAGAGATTATCCGATGGTTAATTCTATTCACCCAAATACCAAACAACTACCCATCTTTCCAGGGAAGGCATTGACAATAAATAGTTGGCTCACCAATTCTGAGGAGAATGCCTTGTTTAAACTCTTATGCTCCCACCCTCAAGATTTTTCTTGGGAATATAGTGATATGAAAGGCATTCATCCTAACATTTGCACACACCATATTTACACCACTGATTCTAGACCAGTTAGACAACCTCAAAGAAGGATAAACCCTGCCTTGAGAGATATTGTGAAGACTGAAATTGAGAAATTACTATAGGTAGGATTTATTTATCCAATTTCAGATAGTCAACGGGTATCTCCATTGGTCATTGTACCCAAGAAAAATGGCAAATGGAGGGTCTGTGTTGACTACAGAGAATTGAACAAAGCCACTCATAGGGATTACTTCCCTCTGCCTTTCATTGACCAAGTCTTGGACAATTTATCAAGGAAGAAATATTTTTCATTTCTGGATGGCTTCAGTGGATACAACCAAATAATGGTGGCACCAGAAGACCAGGACAAAACCACATTCACTTGTCCATGGGGAACATTTCCTATAGGGTTTTGCCTTTTGGTCTATGTAATGCCCCTGCCACCTTCCAAAGAGAAATGTTAGCAATTTTTGTTGATCTTACTCACGATTGTGTGGAAATCTATATGGATGACTTCACAATTTATGGAACTACATTTCAAGAGGCAATGAATAACCTAGAAAAATTACTCTCTAGATGTGAAAAACATCAATTATCCCTCAATCATGAAAAGTTCCTTTTTATGATGGAACAAGGGATAGTGTTGGGACATCATATTTCAGTGGAAGGAATTAAAGTGGATCCAGACAAGGTTAAGATCATTGTACAACTCCCATCACCTAAAAATCAGACTGAGGTACGTAGTTTCTTAGGACATGCAGGTTATTATAGAAGGTTTATCTCAGATTTTAGTAAAATAGCCTCTCCAGTGTTTTCACTTTTAACAAAGGATTTTGAATTTCAGTGGACAAAAGCTTGTCAAAGAGCTTTTGAGATCATAAAAGAGAAACTAACTAATACTCCAGTTCTTAGGGGACCAAATTGGAAGCTTCCCTTTCATATTCAAATGGATGCTTCTAACGAGGTAGTTGGGGTTGTTTTGGGTCAACAAGAGGAGGGAGAATCAATGCATGCAATTTATTACATCAGTAAAAATCTCTCTCCAACTGAAAGAAATTATACCACCACAGAAAAAGAATTCCTTGCAGTAGTTTATGCAATAAACAAATTTCGCCACTACATTACAGGGTATGAGGTAATTACTCATACAGACCATTCTGCCATTAAATATTTAATGAACAACCTTTGGTTCAGGGTAGAATTGTTAGATGGTTATTATTACAAGAGTTCAATGATAAAATTGTTAATAAGCTTGGAAAGGCAAATGTGGTGGCTGATTTTCTGTCAAGGATCATTGTTTCAGGTACAAATGAACAAGTGAATCATGATTTCCAAGATGAACACTTATTTGCTATCTCCACCAGTTGTCCTTGGTTTGTGGATATGGCTAATTATATAGCCATAAGAAAGTTTCCACCTTTCACCAGCAAGGAAAGAAAACAATTAATCAAACAGAGTGTAATGTACAAATGGTTTGATGGAATGCTTTTTAAATGTGGCCCTGACTATGTTTTACACAGAAAAAAAAAATGTGTGTATTTGGGGATGAAATATTTGACATACTTAGAGCTTTCCATGATGAACCATCAGGAGGGCATTATTCAGTCAAAAGAACAATTCATAAAGTTCTAGGAGCTGGGTACTACTAGCCTTGAATGCACAAAGATGTCATGAGATATGTATGGCAATGTGATCGGTGCCAATGTATGGGGAAACCAACATTGTCAAATGAAATGCCTCTTCAACCTCAAATAGTTTTGGAACCATTTGAGAAGTGGGGATTGGATTTCATTGGACCAATTGATCCACCTTCTCAAGGAAAAGAATACATCCTTGTGTGTACAGACTACATGACAAAATGGGCAGAAGTAAAGGCTCTTCAGTATGCTAGGGATGAAAAGGTGGTAGATTTCTTGTACGAACATATTTTTCAGAGATTTGGAGCCCCAAGGTCAATTGTTTCAGATCAAGGGCCCCAATTTATGTCAAATGTGATTAGCTCTTTTGTGAAAACCTATTAAATAAGGCACAAGAAATCATCTCCTTACCACCCTCAAACCAATGGTCAAGTTGAAGAAACCAATAGGGAATTAGAAAACATCTTAACCAAAACAGTGGATGTTTCAAGGAAAAATTGGGTGCAAAGGTTGCCAGAGGCGGTATGGGCGTATAACACAACCTGGAAAGCAACTATGGGATTTACTCCATATGAGTTAGTCTATGGGAAGAAACCTATCTTCCCCATAGAATTTGAAATACAAACATTGAAAGACAACTGCAGAAGTGGGAATTGAACTGTCAGAGGCACAAAAATCAAGAATTGGCCAACTAAATGAGTTGGATGAAATGAGACTGGAAGCATTGCATCAAACTGAATCAGTCCAACATCAGAGACAGTTGTGGCATGACCACCATATCAAGTAGAGGACATTTCAAAAAGGGGAATGGGCCCTGCTATTTGATTCAAAGTATAAAGATTTTAAAGGGAAGCTACAGACCAGATGGATGGGTCCATACCAAATAGAAGAAGTCTACAACAATGGTATTGTTCAACTTGTTCCTATTGATGGTGAACGAAGGGTAATGTTGGTTAATGGTCATAGACTACGTCTATACCAAAAACTAGTGTCCCGAGAAGAATTCAAAATGTTGCTGCAAGCCAATTCAACTCTGAATTGCTTGGAGGTCTCCTCATCCAAGCTATTTCCAAGCTAAATTGTTTTCTGAAAATAACAATAAGAGGAAGATAGTTGAAAACTAGAAATGGAGTCCATATTCCCATGAAGGGATGGTTGAAAACTAGAAGATAAACCATTCCTTCCAAAAAAATGATAAAAATATAAAAATAAATAAAATAAATAAGAGTGTGATTGAAAACCAATGATGGTGGTCACCTCATTCCAAAAGCATGTCATGGAGGATTTATCTAGAACAATAAATGGCTTATCAACATTGAGGGAGCATGTGACAAGTTGGGAAATGACAAGGTATGTGCCAAAATACTTCTTTTTAAGTTAGAGAAAGGTTTAATTATAATAGCACTAATGATTAGTTATGCAAGGTAAGATAATCCTTCTTTTCCCACGATATTCTTCCCACGATTTCTCACATGCTTTCCATAATTACTCTGCACATAGAGGAAATGTCATCCCTAATTCTCTTCATCATAATCATAACAGGACCTCACTTTCAATTTGCCTAATTTCTTGCCTAAGTTTTTGTTTCTGATTTTCAAACTGACCTTCTCCTGCAATTTTAACCTAGTTTAACACTAATAGCCAAAACCCATTCCTACACCATTTATTTCCATTCCTCCACCATTATGGGGATCAGAGTTCGCCATGAACCAACTAGCCCCATGGAATTACTGGTAGGACACTAAGTTTGTCACCATCTTCCAACAAGGCAGGGTGGCTTGGATTTCATGCTTAAATATGAGGAATTCAATCAGAGATGACAAAGGAATTCGCAAGGAACCTCGGAGATGACTATCCTCACTAGTAAAAGGTACAAAAATTCCATTTAATGCTTCAATTATTAGTGAAATTTAGGAATTATGAGGTTGGACAATTGGTAAATTTAGAGCTCCATATTCTAAAGGTCATAAAAAGATTTTCAGTAGGAAAGAAAGAAAAATTAGAATTAGTCTTTGACCATGCTGGCAAAGCAAAAGGCATAAAAAGGTCCAGTTTCCCAGAGCCATGGGCTCTGTTGTAAAGTAGGTAATCAAGTACTTTACTTGTGAAGGTCAATATAAAATTATCTAGGACCTAGTTCTGAGAATTCTCATACATTTGTGTCATGGAGAGGCCAAGGAACATAATAAAATTGACCTTGCCCAACTTCTTGCATTTCTCTGTTTCTTCTACAACTGAGAAATTTCATTGGGGCACCAACTATCTCAAGTTTTAGGGTTTAATCCACCTAATTTGCAAACATTATTTTATACAAAAATGACATGGAATGAAAAAGTGGGTCAAGGTTCAAAGAAAATATGAGCACAAGGATGAAACACAACCTAAGGGAAAACCATTGAAACATAACCCTTGACAGAGGCAAGCCCTAAAAAGATAAATATAATTTTAGAGTCACTACAATGATATACAATAGAATACAAATGTTAAGCACTCTAAAGATGCAACTGTGTAAGAAAATGAGAGAGATAGGGCACTTATTTGATTTTTCTTATCCCAAAGTATGTATGAACTGGAACAACTGATGAACAAGCTGGGTAGAGTGTCAGAAATCCTTGATATAAATTCTAGAGCTTGCATACTGAGCTAGACATGGGTGCCTGGGCTGGGGTGAGGGACGCTTAGGCACCAGAGACCTTCTGTAGGCGCCTGTGACTATGCAAAGAGTCAGAACCTGATTTTTCCTGTGTCGTTAGGGTTTTACTATCCTTCAATTTGGTCACCTATATGTCATGGAAATCATTGAATTCACTTATAACCTGAAAACAGATGATATCCTGTAAAACCCCCAAACTACATCAAATCCTAAAAAGAAAGATGCAAATGGGGAATCAGACTGACCCCAGTGGTCACCCGACAGAGTGAACTTATGACCGAGCGTTGCACTACATCTCAGACTCCATGTAGTTCTATGTGCTTGTGTGTGAAATCGTGTCCTTAGGTTTCCCTCATGCCAATGATGCCAAGATAGTGGGCTATAGCTAGATAGAATGAAAATGTGTGGGATGGAATTCAGAAACTTCCCCTTTCTATGTATTGTATACAGAGTAATAAGCCCAAAAATGTAGTCCCTTTGATAGTATGTAGATAAGTTTTCCCTTTAGAATTTCCAACCATTATAATGGTATGTATGTTGTGTATATGTAGGGATCTCTTGTTTGAATTTTGACACTAGTGACATGACATGTGACTAGGACCTTGGGATAGGAGTAAGAAAACCAAAAAGGCCAACCACAAATGTCAAAAATATGAACAAGAACAAAGAGGACAAGAGCACCCAGGGTGGACAGGAGGTGCTAGTGTCTAGACCTGGGCGCTAGTGTCCTGAGAAAACTGATGAAAAATGTGAGAAGACTGATAGACAGGGATCCCTGTGACCTGACCAGAACTGGGTGCAGAAGTGACAAATGTGAGAGATAAAAACAATAGAAACAATCAAAGCAAGCAGATGGACTAGGAAGTGTGTCACCAGTGAATACTTTTCTTACTCAAGATCCATACATATAACAACATACTTGGTGGTATAGTAAAATAGTAGTATGTGCATGATTTTGTGTCTACATTTCCCCCCTTTATGTTATTTGAATGAAATTCAAGTAGTGTAAAGGAAGTAAGGAACATACCTGTGAGAAGTCTAGAGAAGCCCTGTTTGCAGAAGTATGTGCAGAATAAGAACATATAGTGTGGTGAACCATGGATCAATGTGTCGATCCATGTGGCATAAATAGAGACAATGAACCTTTGTAAGGAGCACTTGGAGAAATTGATGATTTTATTTGGAGAATTTGGAGATTTTGAATTGTTGCTGATGGAGATTTGAAGGGGTAGGGAGTGATCAATTCCCAACCCAATTTTGTAAAATTTTGATCAAGGGAGGATTTGGGCATCCTGCCACCAGAGGAAGAGTGTTAGGGAGAGAGGTCTAGTTTTACCCTCCAACTATGACTACATCCTCAAAAGGTCCAACCGCTGTAGATGGATAAAGACCAAATTTTGTTCCATTTCGATCCATGATTGAATAACCCATATAAGAGCAGTATAGGAAAGGCAATGATGTCTCATTTCCCCCACTCTATGGGTGTCGTGATTCGTATATGCTAGATGGATTCCATGTTAGGTCATCTGGAAGTGATGTAAAAATGATTCCCATGTTAGGTCATCTGGGAAAGATGGTGATGTAACTCCCAAGTTAGGTCATCTGGGAGAGATAATGAAGTGATGCTATGTTGTACCGATTGATTGACTTGATTCAAATATTGAATGATTGTTTTGAAATTGAATGTATGTGATAGATTACTCATGGCAAGATTTTTTCTTTTTGCCCCTAGATTAGGTCATTAGGGGGAATAGATAGAAAATATATGAATAGAAAATTTGTTGCATGTTGTATGAGAGAATTTTTTTAATAATGATGTATTAGGAGTATGAAATGATTACATAGTATCCTGAGGGGGATCATAGGGTGATCCCCATTGTATGCCCCCCTTTCGGTGAAAGGGGGAGGGGTAGTAATAATGAGCACTGAGCCGAAAGTAGATGTGAAAAGGTGTAATAGTGAGCAAAATGTAGTATAGTAGATGTCACAAGATTGTGTGTATGTTGAGTTGAAAATGTGCCAGATTGGAATATATCATTGTGAAATGTGTATAGTACGATGGTAGAAGAAATTATGAACCAAATGGTGCAAATAGGGAAGAAAATGGAGTAGTGAAGCTCAAGATATGAGTGAAATCATGTGTTGTGTATTAATCAGAAAAATGAGTGCAAATGGTAACTATAGTAAAGTAAAAATTTAAAAATTGCTATATATAGTAATGGTGAAAAGTGAATAGTAACTTCATTTGAACCTTGATTGATTTGAGAATTTGAGCTCTGAGCTTGTGAGGATGCCACAGATTAGGGAATGAGGTTGACTAGATTTGAGATGGTGGTGGCGGTTGTGGCATCACAGAGATGACAGATGTTGGTAAGTACAAGTATTTTCAAAAACTTAGTTGAAATTAGTTTGATTTTGTCAATTTTTTACAAAATTTTAATTTTTGATTTTCTAGGTGTTTTTGACCTAGGCAGGAGTGGCCAAGGCATTGACATCCTTTAGGATGCCAGCAACCCTAGTTCCAGGTGCTGGTGACCTACTTCTAGGTGCCCGCGTCCTGCTCCTGGGTGCTGGTGACCCAGGAGGTTGTTTTGATAGCAAAATGTGAAATATGTGGAATTTTGATGACTTTTTTAGAATGTGTATGAGTGGTTGTTTTTGAGTATATGAGTTTCTAATGTCACAATTTTGTTGGTGTTTGTGTTGTGCAGAGGGATATTCATTCGAGGGGACATTTGAGTACATTGTTGACTTTGGGATTATCTGATGTGGAGTGGGACATACTAGACCATGTCGGCCTGTGACACATAGCGAGATTGGGGGAGGTACCCCATAATATGCCTATGATTACTGCATTGTGTGAGAGGTGGTGTGTAGATACTTGTACTTTTTGGTTTCCTACTGGGGAGATGACTGTGACCCTAGAGGATGTATATCATATATTGTGATTACCAGTTGTGGGTGAGAGAGTACAGGTGATGGTTGTAGTGGATGCTCAGAGGTAGATGAGGGTAGCTAGATAATACTTTATAGGCACATGGGTACAGACAGAGACCCATATTAGTCCATATTGAGATCAGGTGTTCTGTGATTGTGGAAGTTCATTGCAGTTGTTATTGCTTCATCAGTGGTAGTAGAGGGTGGTGGAGTGGGCATCTTGTATAAGATGCATGATATTTGTCAGTGTATAGAGGAGGATGGGACTAGGTTTGCATGGGTACGATGTGTATTGGCACATTTGTATAGGGACCTATACAGGTTTACACAGGAGGACCATGGTGGTGGGCTTGGAGCCACCACATTGTTACATGTATGGGCCTATGAGCATATTGCTATATTGAGGCCACTTGGTGGGCCACATGTGGAGTGGGTGAGGCCTGATATATTTGTTGTGAGATGGGTAGGTTCCCGGAGTAGGAGGTTGGACACCAATACTTATAGATCTATGCTTGATCGCATGGGGCCAGGGGCCATCATATGGAGGCCATATCGAGACTATGGTGGATGGCTAGAGGATGGAGTAGAGCTATGATGTATTTAATGTACTATGTGGTTGGAGGATCAATTCCCAAGGGTAGTGGTATTTTAGAAGAGACCAGTTATTTGACACGGGTGGTTGGAGTTTAGGGGTTTTCAGGTAGAGATGAGTGTCCGGTAGTTTGGTATGGCTCAGGATGTGCCCCTAGAGCCATATGTATGGTTGAGCTACTAGAGCACTGAGGTCCAGGAGTGAGGCCAGGCCCCCACAGGAGCACAATTAGTGCACCTCCAGGCCCAGATGAGGTGGATGTGGCCATAGAGCTGATACAGGTGGATGATGCAGGATGTACCCAAGGCCTATAGTGTGTGGTGGGCATCACATCGATGGGTGCTATTGTTTCCAGTTGTCGTAGATGTGGTGGGTGCACCACTAGTTGGAGGAGTAGAGGGGCAGGCACCTACCCCTGATGGTGATGGCATACAACAACACTAGCAGAGCGTAAGTATTGTTTGTTGTTAGTTGTTGATTGTCACTTAGTTGTTGTATGTTTGTAATCATGTGTGATAACTAATGTGGTATTGGATGGTTGCAGGTGATGCTTATTGGTCCTTGATCATGGATTCATGATCCACACATTGATGTGGAATGTACCTCCAGATGTGCTTGTGGGAGGTGGGATGTTGGAGTGAGTAGATGTTATTGCGGGTGAGCATGCCCATTTGTTTGAGCCAGTGGTGATAGTGGTGGCTACATGTACCATATTATTGAGTGAGCATGACGAGGCATGGGTGGAGACTCAATGAGCTAGGGAGGTTGTAGGAGGAGGATCCCTAGCACAGGATGTGTTCATGAAGTATGTAGAGTTAGAGGGCTGATTCATGGAGCAGTCGGTTGAGGTGGCATTATTATGTAGGTAGGTGGAGAGATATAGGGGCCGTGACCAACGACGTAGATTGAGTGGTGAAGCATCTAGTTCTAGAGCTCCCACAGTTGTATATAGTGATAGTGATGATGTTGATATGATATATATGCATGTATGGGGCATGGGGGCTTACCCCCCAGTGATTGTATTTTTGTAACTATGATTTTTTTATGATATATATATATATATGGATGATTGGCATTATTGTGTTTGTGTTGATGTTTTATTGATATGTGATGTGATGATTGTTATTCATATGTTGGTTGTGATGTGATGATTGATTTGCATTAATTGCATAAATGATTATATTGATTTAAATGATGATGATTATATGATAGTAGGAAATAGATGAGTAATGCTTGAAAATTGGATTATATGTATGAATGAAGATGGATAATATGTATGTGATGTATGTATGAAATGAATAATGTGAGATAAAATGAATGATGAAATGAAACATGTAATAATGTATGTAATCATGTGTGAGTATGATGAAGAGGGGGAAAGAATAGTGATGCCCCCAGTGTATGTGTAGAAAAGATGAGGTTCATTTATATAAGACCCCTCAGAAATCAAGAATGAACCATAGAACAAGAGTGCATCATCAGGAAATGGTTTGATAGTGTATGCTAGATAGATAGATCAATGAAACATATAGCATAAAGATGGAGTGGGGTTCTTATTGTAACAGATCCCTCAATAGTCATGTAAGAACCATAAGAACACGAGTGCATCATGGGTAATGAGGTGAGAAAAATCACCTACCAAAGATGAAGAGGCCTGTGAGGAGTGGTGGAAGCATGTGAAGTGGTAGCAACATGAGTGTAAGAGCCAAACTGAATGTCAGATGAAATGGTGCCAATGATGGGAGATGTAGTGGTAGGAAGCACAAATGTTGATGACTTAGGAAGCCAATGTGAAGTAGTAGCACTGTGAGGAGGATGAGATGATGTTGTGATGGATGAGTGAGGTGGAGGACGCAGATGAATAATGATCTTAGGAGATGGATGAATGACGACCTTAGAAGTGGGTGGAGGAGACAAGTGAACTGAAGTGGAAGCACACTTATGTGGAATTGGAGAAAGAGACCACTCATGAGAGTGAGAGCCAAAGGAAATGACACCCTTGTCTTCTAATTGTTGTAATTTTTCATGAAGGGCATAACATTCATTGTCATGATGGCCATTGATGTGGTGGAAATTACAATAAGGGTGATCGTGATGGTGATGCAAGTGATGAGGAGGAGGATGTTGATTTTAGGGTAAGTGAATTAAGCGCTTATCAAGAAAAGCACACAACACATCATGAGGCTTAACAACATGTGAGAAATGCAATGGCTCGTGAGTGGGAGATGGAGAAGACTTAGGTGGAGAGTGACATGGTGGCGGAGATGGAGGACACTTATGTGGTGGAGGGGATGGAACATGCTTATGAGGTGGAGGAGATGGAGACCTTGGAGGATGCTTGATAGATGGAAGAGGTGAAGAAGAAGTAGATGATGTAATAGTAGAAGGAGTAGAAGGGGGATCTATAACATGTGCAACAATTAGTTTTTGTTCTAGATTAATGACCTTATAGCATACAAGTGTAAACAATTCACATGTATCATATTGTAATCTTTCTTTTAATGCAGTAATAAGCCATGAAAAAATATAAATTGCTTTTCTAGATCAATAGGCTGAAATACTAACTGATGCATGCGAGAATTGAAGTGTAAAATGTAATCTAGAATAGGTTCTTTCTTTCCTTGATGCAAGCTAGGTAAGTGATCATGTGTGACTCTAGGACCATTGTTAAGCATAAAGCATCTAAGAAAAACATCTTCCATTTCACAATATGTACTAATAGATCCAAAAGGAAAATGAGTGTACCATTGAAGAGCATCATCGAAAAGACTATGATGAAAATATTTTAGTAACAATCGATCATTTGAATAAGAAGCCATAGCTAAATGATAATGCTTAAGATGAAAATATGGATTGTCAGTGCCATTGAAACATGAAAATGTAGGCATGATAAAATCCTTAGGAAATGTTGAATTGTGAATTTTCTTTGGAATAGGATTTCCATGAAGAGAGTTATTATCAATAGAAGCATAGTAGGATTTTCTTTCAAGAGTAAGAGATTGAACTTGAGATTGCAACTGGCCAACAACATGCATGAGTGATAAAATATCATGTGAAGGAATCGTAGAAGATGTGAGAGGCACATTGAGAGGTTGAAGCTTTCCATTATGAGTGATCATGGGAGTGTGAGAAGAAGAAGTGGAAGATGAAGATGTTATGGGAACACTAGATGTAGATGTAGAAGAAATAAGAGGAGGTATACTAGTAGGAATAGAAGAAGCAACATGAATATCATCTAGAGAAGAAGAAGAGGAAAGAGGAGGAGAAGAACATGGAATATCAAAGAAACGCTATTAGTAGAATAGGAAGAAACCATAAGAGGTGAACTAGTAGGAGTGGTAGAATCATCATGAATGCCATTGGAAACAACCTCAGAAGTAGAAGAAAGTGGAGTGGAAAATTCACATTCAATAGTCTTAAGAGAAGTAACATCCTCACTAACATGTTCATGATCAGAAATATAATCAACATCATTATCAGAAAGTTTCACATGCAAGTATTTCATCAAGAGAGTCATCAACATATAGAGAAGTAGGAGGAGAACTATCATAAGATATATCTTTGCAATCATTAGAAACATTTTCAGAAGTAAAAGAAACATGAGATACAACTTTACATTCATCCTGACTAGTATGAGAAACATCATCATGTGCATGTACATTTTCATCATTGGAAATTACATTATGTTTATCTATAGTAGCACAATCAAGACCAAGCATATAATCTATAAGAGCATCATCAAGTGCTACATCCAAAATAGAAGAAGGTGGAGTAGTCTTGGTGACTATGGAAGAACAAGGAGTACATCTAGAAAAGTTTTGGTCTGGTGAAACAATGCTTAGAGTAGAGTTACAGAAACTAGTAGGAACTTTGTGTTCATTAGCATCAAGAAATCTTTGAACATTTTCATCAAATTGAGCATTGTGATAAAGATCAAGAAGTTCAGCCTCAACAACATCATCAAGGATAGGATTGACACTATCATGATGCATAGCTTGCCTAGGAGAGGAAGATCTATTTTTAGCCATGAGGGTTTTGTGGATCCTAGGGAAAGGAGTTCTAAGAGAGGGGTTCACCAAATGATTTAATAAAATATGAATATTAAATCTAATTTCAGAGTCACTACAATGATATACAACAAAATACAAATGCTAAGCACTCTAAAGATGCAACCGTGTAAGCAAATGAGAGAGATAGGGCACTTATCTGATTTTCACTTATCCCGAAGTATGTCTGAACTGGAGTAACTGATGAACATGTTGGGAAGAGTGTCAAAAATGCTCGATATAAATTCTGGAGCTTGCGGACTGAGCCTTGGGACATGGGTGCCTGGGATTAGGGCGAGGGCGCCTGGGTGCACTAGAGACCTTCTGTAGGTGCCTGTGACTGTGCAGAGAGTCAGAACCTCTGATTTTTCCTGTGTCGCTAGGGTTTTGTTATCCTTCGTTGTTGGTCACCTGTATGATACTGGATGATCACCAAATTCACTTATAACCTGTAAAATAAATGATATCCTACAAAACCCCAAAATTACATCAAATCCTAAAAAATAAAAAATGCAAATGGGGAGTCAGACTAACCCTGGTGGTCACCCGACAGAGTGAACTTACGACCGAACGTTGCACTACATCTCAGACTCCATGTAGTTCTATGTGCTTGTGTGTGAAATCATGTCCTTAGGTTTCCCTCATGTCAATGATGCCAAGATAGTGGGCTATAGCTAGATAGAATGCAAATGTGTGGGATGGAATTCAGAAACTTCCCCTTCCTATGTAGTGTATGCAGAGTAATAAGCCCAAAATGTAGTCCCTTTGATAGTATGTAGATAAGATTTCCCTTTAGAATTTCCTGCCCTTATAATGGTATGTATGTTGTGTATATATAGGGATCTCTTGCTTGAATTTTGACACTAGTGACATGACATGTTGACTAGGACCTTGGGATAGGAGTAAGAAAACTGAAAAGGATGACCACAAATGTCAAAAATGTGAACAAGAACAAAGAGGACATGAGTGCCCATGTTGGACAGGAGCGCCTGGGCACTAGTGTCCAGACTGGGTGCTAGTGTCCTGAGATAACTGATGAAAAATGTGAGAAGACTGACAGACAGGGATCCCTGTGACCTGACCAGAACTGGGTACATAAGTGACAAATGTGAGAGATAAAGATAATAGAAACAATCAAAGCAAGTAGATGGACTAGGAAGTGTGTCACCAGTGAATACTTTTCTTACGCAAGATCCATACATATAACAACATTCAGCAACTCAGAAAGGATCTCCAAATGAAGGATGATATCATTTAGGATATCCAAAAAAAATTCCGAGAACTTGTTTCTAGAGCTTACAACTTTAAAATCTGAAAAACAAAAATAAAAGGTGAGAGACACCACTAACTAGGTCTCCCAAATTGACTTTGTTTTTCCACAAGTTATGGTTTTAAAAAAGGATGGCAGCATGGATGAGCCAATTCTACAAGATTAGAAAGGTAGAAGAAGAAAATAAAACCTTAAAGGAAGAGAACCATGTCTTGAAAAGTAATCTGACATCTATATGCCAACTATACGAGAAGACTCTTTCCTGCAGCTCACCGACGACCTTTTATGTCCTATTTTTAATAGAACAATTTTATAAATGGAAATTTTCCAGGGTCCTCTTTAAACAGTGAATATATATTGAAATTGATAGGTATTTCATGAGTGCATATGTAGCCTATGATATCTCATAATGAAATCTATTATGCGAGTTCTACATTCATAAATTTTTATTGCCAAAAGAGACGCAAATTCCAATCAATATTTATGTTGGATAAGTTCAATTAAGGTCTTTCATCTCCACATTTTGACATCAATTTATCTAGAGAGAATATAGACATAATATCACAAGGGAGGATACCAACTCAGGTCTTCTAATGAGACATGAATTTCTAGTATCTAACAGGTTTTTACGGCAATACATGGCACAAATTTACTCACTTCAGATAGTGGGAAGGTATAAAGAAAATATTTCTTCTTGTGTGGTAGACTTTCAAGCATATGCCATACAAAAATTCTATACAAAATTTATTTCTTGTCATCAGAGGTGTGATCTACTCATTGATAGCTATAAGAAACAAGAAGTTATTTCACCTAACAACCTTCAGTGGTCATTAGGGATGGCAAAAGAGGTAGGGAGATTTATGTTGGACTTAGAACAAGAATGGATTGGCATGCGGTTCAAGCCACCACTCATATTGGTACTAGTCCCTCGATGAACTAATGATCAGGAAAAACCATTTGAAAAATATAAAAAATGGAGGAAAATAGTGGTGGAATTCAAAGGATATGTTGTCATGAAAATGTGCAATAAGAAAATTCTCAATTTTTGAGCATGACAACCATACCCTACCTGAAAATTTTATCCAAAGGTCATTCTGAGCCCTCCTTCCTATCATCCTATTCCCTCGAGTCAGTCCTAATAATTCTCTCTAAAGTCATTTTTCATGTTAGTATTTTCATAGGTGGTCTAGGGATACCCTAGTCATTTCAAAGTTCTTCCCAAGAACAGATTCATCAAGACGGTCTTTTTAGCAAGCTTGAGGAAAGATCATTTTATGATCTTCTTGGAGTTGGTGCAGCTCCTCTGAAGTGGAAAGAAAAGTCTTGTAAAATACATTATGGAGGCATATCAGAGATCTAACAAACATGTTTCAATCATTTTTGGAATTTTTTGGGAAGGATTTTGCAGTTTTTGAGCAAGTTTATTCAAAAGTGAGTCTTGGAGGCCTAGGCAGTACACTAGGCCAAAAACGCTACTGAGCTTCAAGAAGTGATTTTGGGAGCTCCAAAAGGAGTTATGAGTTAAAAAAAATATATCATTGAAAGATTAATTAAGATCCCTACAATATGATTAGAATCATATTCTTCACAACACCTTAGGCACACTATGTCCCCATCCATTTTTCATGCACATCCTTGGAGCCTGAAAAAATTCATAAATTTTATGGGGTAAATGGTGGAATAAAGGTTTGAATAATTACCACCATTGGATTCATAAGTCAATTTCCAGTCCATATCATATAAAATATCATCAAAAAAATCCCTGGAAACTCAAGTTATGTCCTCGACAAGTCGCTCTCCAAGGCACAAACTCCAACAATTAGCCATTTTTTGGGTTGGAAATCCAACCAATGGGAGAGTGACACAATTTTTTACACCAATTTCACCAAATATTTGGTGCAAAAGGTGCAATAAAATGTTTCCCTACCTCATTTGGACCCATGGACCCTCCACATGACCAAGTTTTAGCTCTTTCTTGCAAGTTAAACCCTAAGCTTCATTTCCCAGCCCTCGCTCCATGCAATCACACTCTGCCACTTGTCAAGCCAGGGTGAGGGTGCTTGAATTTTTTTGTCCCATGTGCACCAAACATTTGGGAAATTTGGGACACAAAACTCGCTAGCCCTCCCATTTAGGCCCTTGGTCCCCCATGTGACCCAGTCTTAAGCCCCCAGGGAGAAGGCCATCAAAACAAGTACTCTGATCTTTGACAGTGGAAGATTTCAGGGAGCTTTGTAAGGAGTTAGGAGGAAAAAATACTCATTGAAATATATAATATAATCCTCTACAAGTTGGAATCATCAAAATTTTCATAAACCCTTGGATATTTTCATGGTAGCTCATTCTTTGCATGGACAGTTGGCGGCCCTGATCAAAATGGGGAAATTTCTGGAATTTTCAGGCTTATCAAGCTATGATACTATCACCATTGTGTTCAAAAATTAATTTTCCATGAAAATTCATATAAGTAAGCACCAAAAAATCCTATGAGAACTCATGATATGCCTCGACAAGTTGCTCCACAAGGTAAAGGAGTTAGTCATTTTTTGGTGAAATTTTGGACCAATGGGAGAGTGGCACACTTTTGTGCACCAAGTGCACCAAAGGCTTGGTGCAAGAGGTGCAAGAAAATGTTCCACCATTCCTTTTAAGCCCCTGAACCTCAATGTGACCTCCTCTAAGCCTCTTTTCACAATCTAAGCCCCTGTGCACATTTTCCTAGCCCCCTCTCCATCCAACTGGAATCTGCCAAGTGGCCCAATAGGGATGGGGCACACTTTTTGCACCAAATTGCACCAAGCCCTTAGTGCACATGGTGCAAAAAAGTAAACTCCTTCATCATCCATGAAAATTATGCAATTTTTCATATTGTCGTGCTGCCATTGTTGCTTCTCTTTTTCCCTTCACACACGCACAGGAAATCTTCTACTGCTAGAAATCCTTCATATTCTCCATTGTTGTTACATCCAAACCTTCCATAGCATCAGTTTACCATCATTTATCCATCATTCCTAGCTAAAGAAATAAGAGAGAATATTTCAAGCCAAAACCATGCTCGTGTGTTGCCAGAAACCCTCGTTGGTAAAATCAGGAAGAAATGTTCATATCTCATGATCAAAACACGGATTAAGATGAAACCTTTTGCAAAATTTATAATTTTTAGAGGCATTCAAGAAGAAATTCATGGAAATTAAATGATTTCCTAGATTATTTAACTAACAAAAACTCATTTTGTGCCCTAGCTCTCATTTGTTAGATTTTCCATCAATCTGACAGTCGAATGAAGCTAGAATTCTGAACACAAACTCCAAATGAAAAACCTATCCCAATGGAGTTGATTTCATCATAATCAGAGGTGAAATTAAAAACCTGTAAAAAATATTCGCAACTCCATTAATGGATGCCATGGTAGCTCCATCCCCAAAACCCTCACCAGGTAAAAATTTTATTTTTTATTTTCTAAGCTTTCAGTGAGTGAAACATAGTGAAATTTGGAGCACGTGATCATGCACGTGTGAAGAACCGAATCCAAAAAATTTGTTCTCCCATCGCAAACCAAGGCCGTTTTTCTCCACTTACTAAAAATAGCATATTTTATACTTTCCTGCATGCTAAAAATAGTAATCCCCCCTGAATTGCAAGGTTGGTCACTCGGGACAGTTAGGAAAGATTGCAAACCAAGAAGTAGGACAAAAACAAAAATTTTCCCAAAATAGCAGGTCCTCAGAAAGCAACCTACTAAAAATAGAAATATGCTCAAACTAGCAATGCCTCAGCAAAAGAAGAGGATGGAATGTGCCAGAAGGTTTAGATGGTGAAATTAGGGGAAAATATGGTGATATTTCCCAAAGTGGCAGGTCATGATCTCATATTCTAAAAATAGAAAGTTTTAGTGTTGAGGGTAGAAAGTTGCAGATGGCCTCATTCTCACTCATCTTTCCACTTTTTAGACTCTACATGAGGTTGTAATATGGTTTCATGGGTCAAATGGAGGAACGAGAACTTCACAGAGGTCTTGGAAGCATCATCCTGAGTTCAATGGTATACAGAGGCAAAACAGGGCATCGCAGGCGCAAGCATGTGAATTCATCTTTGTCACTTGGGGAGTCTGGGTGATTCAAAGAAGATCAATTGGGGTGTGTTTAATGTGTCAAGGAGGATATTTGTAAACATTTATTGTGTTCATTCTTGAACAATTTTTTTCAACACTCATTCCATAGTCCATGGTGTTCATGCATCATGCAAAGGAAGAGGATACGATCGTCATTGACAAGATCTCCATCAATGGTGGACATACCTTCATCTGTGGGAGAATTTCCTCCTTTTTCTCCTTCTTCATTTTTCTCCTCTTCTCTCCCCCTTTTATCTAATTCTTCATTGTGAGAAATCATGACATTCATCTTATTCATTAAAGTGACTATAATCTAAAATGTAATAAGTTCCCCTTATTTTATAAAAGGGGACTTAATGTTCTTCCTAAGGATGCCAAAATTCACAAATGGAAAAGACAAATGAAAGGTCACCATGGGGGGTAGATGAAGAGTCATTCTTGTCCTATATAATGTAATGACATACTCTACTTAAGGGTTGTCAATTTTGTACACTCAAGAGAGACATCTATTGAGAAAGACAAGAGAGATAGCATTCTTTCATTCTCCTTCACTATTTTCCTCCATTCCTTGCATTGTACAACTTGGTAAAAATGCCAATCAAGAAAGGAATTGCTTATTTTTATGACTTATGAATGTGTAAAACTTTGTGTGTATGAGTTTCTTCTATATCATTGGCATAATAAACTTGTTGGTTTCTTTCTGATTAATTGTTAATTTGAAATTTCTAATCAACCCTGACAAGAATCTAATTTTCTACTTGTAGAGTTGATTTTCCTTATCTAATTTCCCACTCCCCTTTTCCCACATTTTAGAAAATTCCTCTCTTACACCTTGTTGTAAGCATTTTCCATGATGTACAATGGAGTGTCCCTGTTGGATCCCCAACCTCTTGGCCTACCAAAAATTTCCCATTTCCATCATTCAAAATAAAGTGGAGATGCACCACCCAAGACAAGGGACCTAGAGTCTTAAGCAGACGTTTGCAAGAAATAACCAATTAATGTTGTCCCCCGATAAAGCCTTTTCATCGCCAACATTTTTTTGGCACCCACCATGGGGTAGAATTGGTAACAATACCAGCACCCAAAATATGAACACAAGACCAAGAAAATACAAATTTCATTAAATGAAATACTCTAAAACACAATCTAAAAATTGAAAATTGAAAAAAAAAATCATGTCTGGAATTCCATTGGCTGAAAGATACACTATTGATTGTCTACACATGAATTTTCACATTCTGTAGTGTCCTTTCATATTCCCATGTACCAAATTTTCTCAAACCATGGTTGAAAGGAGGACAATAACCAGGTTGATCATAGATCGAGAGGTATATTGTTGATATCTACTTCTACAGGATTTTTAAAACCAACAAGAACGAATCAGAGACAATCCATACTTATTCTCTCAAGCAAGTCCTGTCCATTCGGGTCTTCAAGAAGTTCACCTGGAAAATCCCATTCAAACATCTATTGATAATCCCCTAACAAATTCTCCCATATTTCAACCATTGTTAATATTGAATTCCTTACTGAGGAAGAAGAAGAACCATAACAAGAATCAGAAGAAGAATTTGGAGAAGAAACAATGGCAGATGAAGTAGAAATACCTCAACCCATTCTTTCCATGATCAGTAAAATATATAATCCACTTACTCTTCAACCACCTCTTCAAAATATCCCAACATATTTGCCAGAGTATGAACCTTTTCTCTTAGTACAAAATGTAATGCCCACACATGTAATACCTAACAGAACAAGCCAAAATCGCCGCTATAACATCACCAAGATCACATATTACATTCTCAAAATCGAACATGAATACATTACCGCAAGGTTATTTGTGGACCCACTACATACAATAATATCCATAAAGTGGTTCTACCTCATGAAATTAAATGATGACATCACAATATGAAACCTACTTATCAAGGCTTGCAATGGGGGAGATATCATCATTACAACTATCAACTGTATAGCTCCACTAAGGACCTCATGGCTATATTTTGGTTCCTCCAATGATGAAAGGACACCACTGAAACTATCGACATGAACCTTATGGCATCTATTAAAACACAATTTTATGCCTCCAATAGGATACTAGCCATGAATTCCTTTGATTCACCATCTAAAGAAAAAACACACAGAAACCCCCTTCATTCAATGCTCCTTCACTAGTAAGTAGGATTATTCCTATGAAGGGTCCAACCAATGAATGCTAATATCACCCCAGTACATGAGGAAACTTACACATCGAAGTTCATGATGATCTCATCAAGATTCACCATTAATACATATTTTTCAAAAAAAAATGAAACACAATACAATGATATGGGACAAGGAGGAATACATGTTGTGATGGTCAGTTTAAACGTTGTTGTGCGTGTTTCTAACTTCTTGATCCAATGTTGACTGTGAGAGATTCCTTTTATCTAGGAGGAACTACCTAGAAATACAAAACAAGACCACAAAAGAGAGTTAAATAGTATATGACAGTGGACTGCCTAGCGTATGCTAGATCCAGGAAGTGTGATACTTCCTAGAAGATCGTCAATATATTGTTTATAAATCAATATAAAATAACTTAAACATGTAAATAAAATAATCTAGTGCTAGCATTCTGATTTGGGTGCCTTAGATTACTATCAAAGTTGATCTGATTAAATACTAAAATGTTATGTAGGTAAAGGTTTTGGATTGGGTTGTGGGTAGTGCAGGTGGTTTGTAGGTCACAAACAGAGTCTTGGTAAGGTTGGGTGAGATTTTGGGTTGTTTTGGGTGAGGTAGGTTGGTTGCTGGACTGAAGCAGTATTACCAGACACAGAGACCGACACTAGTTAGGGTGACTGATGTTAGTTTAGGTATAGGACTGATACCAGTTTAGGGTGACTAATATCAGTAACTGTGGAAAGTGGTAGGGAGTCAGGTGGAGGGTGTTTGGGCTCTCTTATGTCTTGGAACAGAGAGTTGGAAAGGTCTCTGTGGGGGAGGGTGAGGTGACAGGTCTAAGATAGGTGTGGTAAGGTTTTGAGTGAGGTTTGGGGTAGGCTAAGGGTTGAGTTGTTAGGTTGGGTTGACAGTCACAGTGACTGATATTGATTAAGGAGACTGATGTTGGTATAAGACAAACCAACCATGGTTAGGGTTAACCGGTGTCGGTGACTGTGGGGAGCTGGAGGATGCTTTAGAATGAGTTTTGGGTCCTCTCTGTGATTACATAAAGAGTTTGGAGGGTGTTTTTGAGGTCTACGTGAGGGAGGCACTTTTGGGATAGGTTTTTGTGAAGTTTAGGTAGGGTGTGAGGGGGTGGTTGATAGAGAAAATGATCTGAGGGATAGATCTAAGTAAGAATAGTGAATAGATGAAGACAAATAGAGAATACAACTGCAAGTGACAGAGGAGAAACCAACTTACTTGGAGTTCAGAAGGGTTCTAAATGCCTGTAGTGGTGGAGAGGTGGTTGGAGATGCTGGTGATGGTTGATCTGTGGAATGGTGCTCAGTGCTACTTCTTACTTGGTTAGTGCTTCCCAGAATGCTACCATGTGAATGCAAATACCTTCTGATCAGTCTTGGTGTTGGCTGTGGCTGTCTGGACATGTGAAAGGGCTCTGGTTCTTTCTTGCATGCAAATATCCTTCGTTTCCCAAAAACTTGAAGAATGTGGCCAACCTCTCAAACAAGATTACCAAAGTAAATATATGGTAACCAATGACAGTTTAGGGTGACCGGTGTTGGTTTAGGGTTGACCGGCATGGGTTATGGTGGGAAATCCTAGGTTTACTAAAAATGTCAGATCTTGGCTAATCCTTTTGGGCCAACTCTGGTCTATTCTTGCAGTGGATCAAAATGGAATGTTACATTTTAATAAGTGCGGGGAATGTGGTTAGAGGGAGAATAGGCATTGATTTTAGGGTTGCACAAAGTCTTAGTTCATTAAGGTAGGTAGGACTAAGTCTTAGTTAGTTATGGTGAGTGAATGTTGAGTCCTAGTAAAAGGGGAAATATGCTAAAAATAGGTTTGTGATGAGGTGTCTAGGTGAGGTGAGGTGGAAATTAGTTTTAATTAAGGTAATTAAATAATGAATATTGTGAGCATGAGTATTAACTTTAATTGTAAAAAATTAAATTAATATTAATGTGGGGTAAAAGGGTCATGGTTAGGTGAATATGTTTAAGTTGGTTATTCGAAAAGGGACCAAGGGGAGTGTGACCCAATTTTGGTGTCTACATTTTTCCCCTTTTTGTTGTGTAGCTTGTATTGGTAAGTGATGCTGACAAAAATAGGAAGTGATTGCCCCATGTGTGGGTGAAGGTGATCCCCCTCAAACCAGGAACTGATGAGGTGTAATACGAAATCAGTGAGTGGTTTGATAAATGTGTAGTTGGTGAAGATAGGTGGGGAAGGGTATGAGTACTATGGGAAAGGGTGATGGTAAACTTGGGTAATATGTAATAGGCCGGGGTCAAAATTGGGTAATGGGTAATGGAAATCAAATGCATGCACATGTATAGATTGCAACACAGTACCAGGTTGAAGAGCTTGTAAACTCTACATCGTCCAAGGTTGATAGGTTTATCCAAACAAGGGTGAAGTGATTCAGGTATCCAAGGTATAGGATATGGTTTGGAAACACAACGTAGGTTAGGTGCAGGAACATTTAGGTATGTTCCGGTACACCAAAGGTTTGGTTGGGATAAATGGCACGACAATAGGCAAGGTATGGTTGTTAGGCTAAAACAACATAGGTAACAACATCACAAGGTATAGCGAGTACATAAGGTCAATGGTCACACCAAGTAGGTCAGGTTCAGGAAAATAGGTCATGGCACGGGAAGGCCAAGGTATAGGTAAAATAACAACTCCTAAGATGTAACAAGGAATGTAGGGGTAGGTTGAGCTTGTAGGTATGGGTCAATGGGTCATACCAAAAGGTGTGTGGGTCTAAGTGGTTGTAGGTGCAATGTGGGGTAGGGTAAAAAATAGCTTATAAGGGTTGACCATGCCACTTATATAAGTGACCGATTGGTCAGGTCGGTAGACTAGGGCAAACATGACCGACGTAACTCAGGTTCAAATGTAGGGGTATCCTGTTGGGGCTTGAAATTTTAGGTCATGTTGTGTCCATTTGAAATAAGTGATAAAATGACTTGTGAGGTCAGGGTGAAGTTTTTTACATCGAGCAAGTGGAGAAGGATGAGTTGATAGCTGACAATGTCCAAATACGATGTTGGAAAAATGAGGTAGATATCCCTTAGGAGGAATGAGTACTGGTGGTTGTAAAAGGTATTGTTTTAAGGTGTCAAAGGATTTATGGCATTCATCATCCCAATTGAAGGAGACATCCTTCTTGAGGAGAAGATGATGAAATGGTTGACATCGGTCGAGGAAAAGCTCGAGATAAAATGGAATAGATTGCAACTTACCTTGCAAGCTTTGAAGTTGAAGAGATTAGTGTGGAAGAATTTCGGAGAATAGATTCACTTTAGTAGGATCAACTTCTATGCCATGCAAAAAGACATGATGAAGGTAAGGAGTTTTCCTGAAAGTACCGTAAAGACAAACTTCTTCGGTTGAAGATGAACACAATATTTGATGAGGCAGTCAAAGATGACCTTAAGGATTCAGGTGTTTGGCATGATGTTTGGATTTGGAAAGAAGGTCATCTACGTTAATCTTCTAATATGTGATGCATGATGTCATGGAAGATATAAGTCATGGCTCGTTGATATGTAGCACCAATGTTTTTAAGGCCAAAAGGCATGAATCGATAGCAGAAGGTCCCCCAAGGAGTGATGAAGGAAGTTTTGTGTTGATCTTCTATGAGTGAGTAATATTTGATTATAACCCAAGAAACCATCCATGAGTGATATCATTTCATGGTTAGTGGTGAGATCAACTAGTTATTCAATGCCTGGTAGGGGAAAATCATCTTTGGGACAAGCTAGGTTGAGGTCATGGAAGTCTATGCAAATGTCGGAGTCCCCTTGTTGCTTTTGTGATAGGAATGATGTTAGAAATCCATTGGGGATAGTCAATGGGTAGGATGAAGGAAACTGAGAGAAGATGTTGAAGTTCTTCTTTGACCAGAAGAGCAATGCGAGGATGCATTTTCTGTAGCTTTTGATTTTATGGGTTTGGCATCAGGAATGGTTACGATATTGTGGACCACAATTTTTGGGTCAATACTGGGCATATCGGCATAGGACCAAGCAAAAGCATTGCTATGGTCCCGAAGGAAAGAGGTAAAAGCTTCTTGTTCAACAACATCTAAAGACTGACCTATCTTTAGAATGTGTGGGTCATCTTGAGTATTAATGTTGATTTCAATAGTCGATTCATTCAACATGGTTTGTGTCTCAGAGGGTAACTGACCGGTGAATATAAGAATCTTCTGCACCAAGGTAGGTGAGGATGGACTCATCATCCTAACATTGAATGACATTAATAGAAGGTGTATCATCATCGATCATGTCAAGATACATGAAGGGAAGAGAAGAAGGAACCTCACCATCGCATTGATAGGTCAGAGGTCCCAAGGAAATCATGTTTACGAAAAAAAAAAGTTAGGAGGAATAGATTCGGGATCTATGGACTCTGTGGGTGAAGGTGGTGACATTGGTGAATGGGGTGGAGAAGGTTTGTCTTCCTCAATGAGGTCGATGTGGGCCTTCTTGGAAGGTGGTGTGGAAAATCCAATGCCACTATGGTCATTGTGTTTATGGGTGGTACATGAAATGACAGTATGGCGACCTTGTTCATAAAAACTGAAGCCAAAGCCTTTCCATGCGCAACAGTGAAGGAAAGTGTGGGCAGAAGTGGTGGTTAGTAAGGGATTGGAGGTCAGATGAAAATGGTCATGTTTGGGATGGAGGTTCGGGTGAATAGGTGGCAGTATCAAGTCCCCCATATGTTAGGTTAGTGTGAAGGTGGGGAGGACCATAAGGGAAAACCTCACCTATGTGGTAGTCATAATGAGGGTGCTGGCGCAGGTTTCCATACTCTTGCGGAGTGAGGAATGTGTCGATATTGTATAGGTGGTACTCCCCCAGAGTGAGGCATTGAAAAAATACCTTCTAAGGGATTAGTAGTTGATATGTGGGTAGTAGGGATAGACAATTCACTAGATGATTGGATAGGAGGGGTATCAGTTGGTTGGGAAGTAGAGTGGTCAGCTGTAGAGGCTAGCATAAGTAGTAGGAATAGAATAAGTTAGATGTGGGAGAGGTGGTGGCAGCATTGGTGGATGGGCATGTGGTGAAGGAGAAGTGGGGGTAGTGGCAGATGCCTTGACTGGTACAAGTACATCATTGGGTTGGTACAACATGTTACAAGTTTTGAATGGTGATGGGTTAGTGGGGATGGTGTAGTTATGTCCTTCATGCTCAAATTTTACACAGTGGTGTAAATTTGAAGGGACACAACCCATGATGCAAATCCAGGGTCTGCCGAGCAATAGGTTATATTGGAACTCTTCCTCTAAGACGTAGAATAGTTTTGGGACAGTGCGAGGGCCTACATGAATGTGAAGGATAATGGTGCCAAGGGTGGAGGTGATGGCATCATTGAAGGAGCACAACATAACTAGGTTATTATGCATATAGTTAGAAGGGATACACATTTGATTGTATGTGGGAGGAGATGATGTTAATGCTAGCACCACCATTGATCATGATGCGTTGTACGTGTATGTTATCGATATAGACAGAAATGAATAGGGTGGGATCAGGGTCATCTGACTAGAGAGGTACAATCTCCTCATCAGAGAAGCTAAGGGTGGTGACTTGAGGAGTGGGCATGGGGGTAGAAGAAGGAGATGATTTGGTAAGTGAGGCCACATGGTGAGGGGTAATAATGGAGGCCACTAGTGTGGGGTCATTGGGTAAAACTTCAATGGATTACAAAACCTCAATAAGGGCTTGTCTATGAGATTCAAAAGTTTGAACGAGATCATACAATGACATCTTTAGAGGGGACTGATGTAATTGTTTTATCATTATGCGATGGGTGACCCCATCAGAGATAGGGTATGTAGGTCTGCGGATGGTGATTTTGGGTGCGGGTGTAGATGGTATATTGGGAACATGGTTGGTTGATGGGTTGGTCGCTTTTTCTTTGCCCTTGTCTTTCTGAGCATGGGTGGCAATGTGAACCATGTTAATCTGAGGGGAGGAGAAGGGAAAATGGAGAAGGTGTAGGATGAGTGGTGTAATGATCATGATGGGGAAAAACCTACCAGAGGGAGAAAATCCTTGTGAAGTGAGTTGGGCACAACGACATTTGGGTGGTGATTTGGCTAATTCTCTAATACAGACCATGTTGATCTCAAATTTTGGAGCTGGGTAAAATGGTTGTGGGGGTGGAGATAATGTTCATTGAATGGGTAAAGGATGATGATGTGTGGTGACAGGTGAAGGTGGAACATGGTCCTCATCAAGAAGGTCATCATCGTCAAAAATTTTTTCAGGAGGACAAAGTTGGAGAAGAACGGTTTTCAGAGCCTTACAATTTTCTGACATCATGTCCTGGCACATGATGATAGGCACAAATCTTGGTTTCATCAAACCCTTTTGGTTTGGGTTTGAGAGGATCGTAAGGTCAAAGTGGTGGTAATGTGATGATGGAAGTCTCTAAGAGATTGGTTAAAATGTTGGTGTAGGACCCCGCTAATGGATCACAATGGGAAGTGAGTGTGGGTTTGGGTAAAGGTGTGGATGATTGTGAGGGAAGAGGATTTATAGGAGGGGGAATGGGTTGGTCTACTGGTTTGATAAGTGGTATGGTCTTATGTTTTGCTGGCATCTTCTTGGGTAAAGGTGGGGTAGAAGAGCTAGCGATGGAAAGTTTTGTTGGTTTGACTACCTTATTAGGAGGGTAGTGGGTTCTTATCTTTGGGTTGCACCTTCTTGGGTAAAGGTGACATGGGAGTACGGGATGTAGAAGGGAAAGAATATGGTGGAAGAGGGCGGGTTACCCAAAGGGAAAAATGAGTTTTGATGGAAGTGGTTGGTTGAATTTAGGTGGATAGCATGGGTTGAAGTCATGTAGGCAAGGTTGGGGTTATAGTAACTAGTGGAGGTATAGGTGGCAAGAAGTGTCACGGGTGAGGTGAGGTAAGGGTGTTTGGTTTTTGGGTGAATGAGGTGTAACAAAGGCTTGTGATGTAGTAGTAGGTTGTTTAGCTTTTGACTGGCCTTGGGTAGGAGACTGTTTGGTCAAGGTTGATGGATGGGGCCCTAGGATGGATGGAAGGGGGGAAGGTGACAAAGGTGTGGTAGGTGAGACCGGTGTATGTGGCCTAGAAGGTTGGGTTTTCCTTTTAGGTGGGAGGATAATGTTGGTGTGGGTTTGGGAAGATGTGGCTAAGTCCAATCTGACAGGTGGGTGAGTAAGGCTTGATGTCGGCATGACACCCAAAGTAGTGATGGGTCTAGATACGGGTGAGGAGATAGGTGTGGGTAGGTTTTTAGGTTTGGGAATGGTTTTAGTTGTGGGTAGAGGTTTGGATGTAGGTAGGGATGATGAAGAAGAATCCATTTCAATCGGCATGGTCAATGTTGATTTGGTTGCTGAAAATACCTTTGGGTAGATCGTGGAAGTATCCTCAGGAAACATTTGCATTTGGGTCAATACAGGGAGCCGAAGACGTCCCTAGAGCATGGAATGATCAACGTAATCCAAACAATCGACCAACCGTGAAAATGGGACTACTGAAGAAGAGGATGGAATTGGTTGGGTGGAAATCCCTGTAAAATATGTCTACGAGATAGGGAATTGGCTAGCCTCAGACTCTATAGGTAAAATAGCCGAGATCATGTCAATGGGGTTCTGGGATGCTGAGGGGGAACTACCCCCAATAGGTAGTGGCATGTCTAACAAGCCTCCCATGGGTAGGAGAGATAATAGGTTAGGTGAGGTAGGATTCTCCCTTGGTGGAGGAGAAGGTGATGATGATTCTCCTGTGGATGGGAGAATAAAAAGTGTTGACTGTTCAGTAGGTTGTGAGGTAGATGGTGAAATGACATCAGTAGAAGGTGTGGGTTCCTCCATGAGAGCAAGGGGAGATGAAGGGGACTCCTCTGTGGGTGAAGGAGTAGAAAGGGTATGCTCCTCTATGGGGGTAGGATCTCTATGGGTGCCGTGCCAAAATTTCCTCAATAGATGAAGTAGGTAGGTTTTGAGGAATGGTTGGTATGATATCAAAAATTGTGTGGACTTCACAGACATTGTTGTCGCTGGATGAAGGTTCACTATTTTGATTAGACGATGGTTTATGATTAGGGAACGAATTTTTAAAGATGTGAAAATTTTGATTTACTGGAGCATTTGGGTTGTCCACGACAAGGTCTCCATTATCTATCATCTCTTGGACAATGTTCTTAAAATTTATGTAGTTACCATCACTATGGCCTTTAACGTGATGGTAATTACAGTAGTCATGTGTTCTTTATACCAGACAGGCATAGGATGAGCAGGATCAAAACCTGTATGAGGTTTTATGGGAGGAAGTGTAATGGCTCCAGCTTTAAGAATATTTTCCAAGACTAAAGAATAGGGCTCTCCAATCGAAGTGTACTTCTGTTGCTCCCACCGGAGTTGAAAGGCCTGGACAGGAGAAAGATTGGAAGAAGGTTGGGCTTGATTAGAAGGATGAGGTGGACCCACCTTGAGGACTACCACGTTGGTAGATCCTTTGGGCTTTGAATAGTTACTTTGAGGTTTTGAAGATGAAGAAGAGTCATTTGATTTGAATGGGGTGTTCTTGTTTCATAATTGGATTTTCTTTTCTTCAATGGTGTGAATTTCAAGTTTTTGTGCCATGGTGAATGCTTCATCAAAGGTTCAGAAGGTTTGGACTTACAGATTTGGTGAGATGTGTCTAGCACAAGCTCTAGTGAACAACTCAATAAGTTCAGTCTGAGGTAGCTAGAACGTCAATTGGTTAATAAGACTCTGCCAGTGGGCAACAAAATCTGTGATAGATTCATCTTCATACTATCGGGTTGAATAGAGATTGGTCATGGTGACTTTCTTGGTAACATTGATTGAAAAATGGTCTAAGAAAGCTTGGGCTACTTGATTAAAGGAATAAATGGAATGTCTAGGTAGTCCACTATACCAATCCAATGTTGGTCTTGTCAAGGACATTGGGAAAGTTCATAGGAGAAAAGCGTCATCATGGGTGATTAGGTAGCACCCATGTTTGAATGACCGCAAGTGTTGTTGCGGGTCTTCTTTACTATTAAAGTGATTGAATTTAGGCATTTCCCAATGCACAGGGTAGGGATGAATGGGAATAGATGGATGGATAGGCTCATTACAGATTTCATCATAAGTTAAAGAATTATGGGAGCCAGAAACATATGCTTCTAAGGTCTGCATCTTTTCCATCATCATTTTAATGAGGTCGTTAGTAGGTTGGGATGAATGGGTGCCCCTGCAGAAAAAGGGGGTTGATGCTGAATGTATGAGGTGGGTGGTATGTTAGTGTATGGTGGTGCTGAGTATGAGAATTTCATAGGAGGAATATATGTGGGTGAACATAGCCAGAATAAGTGATAGATGAGGTCAGGAGTTCTTGGTAGTATGTGTAAGTGGGTGGGGGTAGTCGTAACAACTCTAGTGGTGATTGTGGGATAGAAAGGACAAGGTTTTGAAAAGGGGTGTAAGCTGCCGACACCTGAGGTGGTTGCGATGCAATAGGTATATGTGAGGAAGTGGGTGCAGATCGGGCTATACTTAAAGCTTAGACTATTAGAAGGGAAAATTGATGTCGTAGGTGTGATAGATGACGTAGACTGCAGTTATAGCATGCAAATAGTTGATCTAGCTGAGACACCACATGTGGTAAAGTGGATGATGGTAGTCAACGTTGCCAAGCCTGGTGCTAGTTGAAACAGAAGTGGGGGCAAGAGAAGGAGGGATAGATATGGGCATTCTGGTATATTAGGATGTCCGAGGAATCCTCAGGGTAGAAGAATGTGATAAGGTAGTACTAGAAGCATATTCTGGTTAGAGGAGTCTTAGCGAACTCCAATTGGTGGTAGTGGCTGGGGATAAGCTGACAGTCATAGGGATAGGATGGATGGCGGTGATGCAAAAGGATGGGATTCACAAATTGTTGCATGAAATTGGTGAACACTATCATTTCAACACCATGTGAATCGGTGCTTAGTGATATCAGGGTGAACTAATGAGGCCATAAATTGGCCATAAATTACCATTTATTTTACCTTCCAAGTTACCTTTGAAAGTAGATTTTAATGTAATCTTGGAACTTATAGTTTGTTTAAGATAGAATATAAGATATATATCTTGTTCATTCTTTAGAAATATTTTGTTATCTATTTTTTTATTTATTATTTACTAATGCTATTGATTATTTGGGAAAAGATACGAAAATGAGGACTTGTGTATGCAGGCCATAAAGGAAAGATAAGGCTAGTTTTGGGAAAAGTGGAATTGATCATGAATCATACATTTAAATTCAAAAATGATTTCATATTCAGATTCCTCTTGAAAAATTATGCAAGTTCAAAAAAAGAATCATCTCAATCCAAGATCACATGAAAAAGTTATAGTTGTTTTAAGTTAGCTCCGGAACTCGTAGATTTAGTTCCAGAACTCACAAATTTAGTTCTGAAACTCGCAGGTTTAGTGCCAGAACTCATAGATTTAGTTCCAGAACTCACAGATTTAGTTTCAAAACTCACAGATTTAGTTTTGGAACTCATATATTTAGTCCAGAACTTCAGATTTAGTTCTAGAACTTAAATTAAATATGATTTAGTTCCAGATTGGAATTGTGAACTTGCATCAATCAAATAACATTTAGTTCTAGAACTTGCAATTTGTATATTTATATTCTCAAGCAATTAAAATAAGACAAAGCTGCAAGGTATAGAATGACAATTAGTTTGTAACTTGCATAATTCATGGACAAAGAATAAAGTTTTGGAACTTGTGATTTAGTTCCAAAACTTGCATAAAAGGAATGACAACTTTAGTTCCAGAACTTGCATAAAAGGAATGACATCGTTAGCTCTGGTATGTTGCATCAATGGAATGACAGTTTTTGAGGAATTGTGAAAAATTAGAGAATCCAACGGAAAATATGAAAGAGTTTTTTGTTTCATAGAAATGTGTTTAACATAAACCTCATTGGATTTGCTACAGGTTTTACCAATGAAGAGAAATCTAAATTTTAGTGAGCTACAGTCTGAGGAAAAAGTGTATCAGAAAGCATTTAAAAGTTCCATAAACAAGGAAATAAAAAACTTCAAATTGAAAAATATGAGAGAGTTTTTGTTCATAGAAATGTGTTTAACAAAAACCTCATTCATATTTGCTACAGGTTTTACCAATGAAGATAAATCTAACTTTTAGTGAGTTGTAGTCTGAGGAAAAAGTGTATCAGAAATGAGCACTAAAAGTTGGAATAAACAGAAAAGAAAAATCAAATGGAAAATTTGAGAGAGGTTTTTTGTTCATAGAAATGTATTTAACAAAAAACCTCATTATATTTTTATAGGTTTTACCAATGAAGAGAAATCTAACTTTTAGTGAACTACAGTCTGAGAAAAAAGTGTATCAGACAAGCGTCAAAAGTTCCACAATAAAAAACAACAAAGTCAAATGGAAAATCTGAGAAAGGTATTTGGTAAAAATCATCTTTTGAGGAAAAAAATCCTTCTAATAATGTAGGAGAATAAAATCATTGTGATTCTTGTTACCAAAAAGCAAGGAGAAGATTTGGGAGTAAATCTTCCTAAAACAGTGAGATAAGACTTTGACTCTAATAATATATCTCTCTCCATATTTTGTGGAGATGGAGATCTTAGTTGTTAGGATTGAAATAAAGATAAAGATCATATTGTATTTCCTAAAATAATGACTTGGTTGGATGCATGAATTATAAATGTAACCTTCCACACTAAGATATGTAATTCTTTTCTCCCAAGAAATAAAGATATATTCTTTATTTCCAATCTTTTGAAGTAAAGTTATTCTGCAAGTTCTGAATAGGTAATTAAAAGTATGAATTAAGTCCTCTTCTAAGGAATGATGTGGCCACTCATTCCAAGGAAGATGGATCAATGTGTTAATATTTATTTCTTTATTTCTGTAATTTTCCTTTTGTTGTAAATTTCTATTTTTTATGTTATGTAATTTCTTTTGTGAACATGCAGGTGTCTTTTCCTCTTTCCTTTATTTTTAATTCAGGCAATTTGCAAGTGTATGCAAGATTTCCTTTATGTGTTTACATTTCTGTATGCAAGTCATGCCTTTATATTCCTACAATTGTGATTTCCTTTAGTAAGTGTGTTTACATTTCTGCAAGTGTGCCTTTAAATTTCTGCATGTGTGATTTATTTTATGCAAGTTTGGATAGTGTTTAAAGGAGTGGATATCTTCTTCTCTTAATGCATACAGGGATGTTAGACATGAGTCAACACCATTATGAATGAAGAGGTATATCAATGAACTGTACTCTGTAAATGACACAGGGAACAACAGAGATGGGAAAAAATAGATCTGAGAGGGAAAGTTGGTAAATGTTTTAATTAAAATCAAAATAGAGTGACCACCTCTGGTTGCACTAATCGGTGATGGATTAAGGGGTGACCGATGATGGTCAAGGGTGACTGATGATGGTTACAGGAACCGATACCGGTTACTCTGAGAAAACAACAGTTTCAACAAATGAGGTAGAAACTGATGACTGTCAGAAATGAAAGTTGTATTTGATGACTGTTATCAAAGTATGAAGAGTACAATGATACACAGAGACTCTAAACAGAAGAGAAGATGAGATAAGTGTCCTTTGGGTAAACTAACCAAAAGAACAAGGAACCGACACCAGTTAGGTAAACCGATGATGGTCAGATGTAAACTGACGATGGTCATTGGACCGATGCTGGTTACTGTGAAATCTGAAGAATGAAGAAAAATGGATTTTTGTGAATTTAGATTGGATGAATAATCAACCCAGAAGTCTGGGGATGATAAGATGAGGTCCTAACACACTCAGAGAAAGTCAGAATACTCCAACTGTGATGGCAGAGTGTGAAAGGAAAAAATAAAAATGAAGAATATGTATCCTCACACCTAAAAACACAAATCAAGAACAAAGCTAAGAAAACACGCAATCCTAAAAGTGAATTTTATGTTGGTTTTAGCTTATGCTATTTAAGACTAACATGTGAATTTAGAAGTAAGTTTTTGGTTAGGAAGGCTTCCTGTGAAGAAGGAAATTCTAAAGGTGAGGTTTCATGTTATGTTATGGTGGGGGTGGGCCATTCTCTGATGGGGTACTAGACAGAGATAACCAGCTTGGTGCCCACTGTCAATCCTCTGATCGTGTGATTGTTGACAACTTCTTCTAGGTGGGATGTTGTTTAAGAAGATGTATATATTCCAATTTGTGTAGTTTGGAAAAGAGAGAGAAGAAAGAATGTGCTTTCTATGATTCAGTTATGTCAACCATCAGCTGGGCATGACTTCCAGTGTATAGGTTGCCCTCATTTTTAATGCGATCTATAATGTAACAAATCAGAATGCTATGCAAGTGTTTTAAACCCAAATCGAAATGTGATATTCGATGTAACAAGTAATGAATAGGAAGAGGGATGCTCTTTCACTAATGCAATACTAATGAAAGAAAAGAAGTATTCTTTTTATAGCACCAAAAACATGATTGCTTTTAGAAAATAGAAAGAGGGGAAGATTCCAGAGAAGAAAATTAATGTGGAAGCTTTTCAAAAGGGAAAGAAACACCAAGAAATTTCACCTAGAATGAATAAAAAAATGCAAAATGAACCCCTGATGGGTCCCACTGGGCATGCCAAAATGTTTCACCATTTTCTTTAAGGATTTGATGAAACAGATAAGGGTATGGGCCAAGGAGGAATACCTGTTGTGATGGTCAGTTTAAAGGTCATTGTGTGCATTCTGACTTCTTGATCCAATGTTGACTGTGAGAGCTTCCTTTTGGCTAGGAGGAACTACCTGAAATACAAAACAAGACCACAAAAGAGAGTTAAATAGTATATGACAGTGGACTGCCTAGCGTATGCTAGATCCGAGGAAGTGTGATACTTCCTAGAAGGCCGTCAATCCACTATTTATAAATCAATATAAAATAACTTAAACATGTAAATAAAATAATCTAGTGCTAGCATTCTGATTTGGGTGCCTCAGATTACTATCAGCATCAATCCGATTAAATACTAAGGTGTTGTGTAGGTAAAGGTTTCACGTTAGGTTGCGGGTAAGTGCAGGTGGTCTACAGGTCACAGACAGGGTCTTGGTGAGGTTGGGTAAGGTATTTGGGTTGTTTTAGGTGGGGTAGGTTGGTTTTTGGTCTGAAGTAGTTTTATTAGACATAGAGACCGACACCAGTCAGGGTGACCGATGTCAGTTTAGGTATGACCGATACCAGTTTAGGGTGATCGATATCAATCACTGTGGAAAGTGGCAGGGAGTCAGGTGGAGGGTGTTTGGGATCTCTTCTATCTTGGAACAGAGAGTTGGAAAGGTCTCTGTGGGGGAGGGTGAGGTGACAGGTCCAAGATAGGTGTGGTAAGGTTTTGAGTGAGGTTTGGGGTAGGCTAAGGGTTGAGTTGTTAGGTTGGGTTGACAGTCACAGTGACCGATATCGATTAAGGAGACTGATGTCGGTATAAGATAGACTGACCACGGTTAGGGTTAACCAAGTGTCGGTGACTGTGGGGAACTGGAAGATGTTGTAGAATGAGTTTTGGGTCCTCTCTATGATTGCACAAAGAATTTGGAGGGTGTTTGTGAGGTCTACGCGAGGGAGGTGGTTTTGGGATAGGTTTTTGTGAAGTTTAGGTTGGGTGTGAGGGGGTGGTTGATAGAGAGAGAAGCTGAAGGATAGATCTAGTAGAACAATGAATAGATGAAGGCAAAGAGAGAATACAACTACAAGTGATAGAGGAGAAACCAAACTTACTTGGAGTTCAGAAGGGTTCTAAATGCCTGTAGTGGTGGAGAGGTGGTTGGAGATGCTGGTGAAGGTTGATCTGTGGAATGGTGCTCAATGCTATGGCAGTGCTTCCCAGAATGCTACCGTGAATGCAAATACCTTCATATCAGTCTTGGTGCTAGCTATGGCTATCTGGATGTGTGAAAGGGCTCTGGTTCTTGCTTGCATGTAGATCTCCTTCGTTCCAAAACTTGAGAATGTGGCCAACCTCTCAAACAAGGTTACCAAAATGAATATATGGTAACCAATGATGGTTTAGGGTGACCGACATCAGTTTAGGGTTGACAGATGTCGGTTAAGGTGGGAAATCCTAGGTTTACTAAAAATGCTAGATCTTGGCAATCTTTTGGCCAGCTCTGTCTATTCTCGCAGATCAAAATGGAATGTTACGTTTTAATGAGTGGGAATGTGGTTAGAGGGAGAATAGGCATATGATTTTAGGGTTGCACTAAGTCTTAGTTCATTAAGGTAAGTAGGACTAAGTCTTAGTTAGTTATGGTGAGTGAATATTGAGTCCTAGTAAAAGGGAAAAATGCTAAGGAATGAGGTGTCTAGGTGAGTTGGTGGTGAGGTGTCTAGGTGAGGTGGAAATTAGTTTAATTAGGGTAGTTAAATAATGAATATTATGAGGATGAGTATCACTTCAATTATAAATAATTAAATTAATATTAATGTGGGGTAAAAGGGTCATGGTTAGGTGAATATATTTAAGTTGGTTATTTGAAAAGGGACCAAGGGGAGTGTGACCCAATTTTGCAACATCCTGGAGATAAGAGAACAGATCCATTGCTGCAAAAATTATTAAATGAAATGACATCATTGAAGAGGGAAATTTTTTGAATGAGTGTCTTCTAAAAGAAATGAATAGATATCAGATTACAGGAGCACGTTGAAGACTTTCCTTGGAGGCCCCACCTGTCAACACAAGTTGCAGGATTCAGGAAAATGAAGAAGAGTTTGAACAAGAAAGTGAAGGTGGTGATTTCCTAGAAGTTGATGAACTTGAGAACGATACAAAAATCATATTTTGTGAGTATTTTGGAGGTGATGAAGATGATGAAGAAGATGCACCCAGTTTCTCATGTGCAGTATTCACTCATTCTCAATTTGAAAAGGAGCCTCTTCCTCCACTGCTGAAAAAAAAAGAAGTCTGAAGACCCTCTTGTGGCGACTCCACAAAACAAAATAATTAGTCGAGGGTCTCCTCTTCCACCTTACATGGAGTCTGCATTAGAGAAACCCAATCTTGTAGCAAGCATGAGGTCACTCACTATTGCAAGTAAGTCTTCCAGTGTTTCTTCTAGTTATAAATCTAAATCTACTCCTGTAAAATCCAGTGCTTCAAAATTTCCTAGTGTGCATTTAAAATACCCTCTGTTCCCCAAACATCTACCCCTCTTCCAAACCTATCCCAACTCCAAAAGCAGTCCCTTCATCCCCCTTTTCCACATCTTCTCCTTTTGACTTCATAGAATATGCGAAAAACCAAAGTTCAGATTACTGAAACCAAATATTTATGGACTCACTCAGAATAATTTGAGAGATTCATCTGATATATCAGGAGTGGTAGTTTAACACCCAATGTTGTAACTCCCAGTTCTAAAGGAATACTACCAAACCCACCTACACCTCCATCATAAAACATGCTTGTATTGAGTGCATCCAAATTTTGACAAGGTTGATCCTTTCTGTGTCTCCCTTCTTGTTGGAGAATATGTATTGAACAATTGCATAATAGATTGGTGCCTCTAACAATGTGAATGCATGAAGGTCACCAAGGCTCTAAACTCACCATGACCCACCCAGTGGCTCTTGTTACTCCTTGGAGTCAAAATAGGTCCCACTTGTAGGGAAGGTCAAAGATGCATAGGTGGCTCTTGCCAAATTTCCGGACAAGAAGGTTTCAATGATGATTTTGGTAGCAGACATTTTGGATTCATTTGGAATGTTGCTAAGTAGGAGTTTCTATCAATAGTTGGGGGGTAAGATCTAGATGAACTGGTCTTCTTGAAACCATCCTGTTAAGGGAGACATGGAAAAATTACTTCTAGAAAGAAGATGAGGTACACGGTGTAAAAATCAGGAAATCCTAGGAGCCAACATTTTGTACCAAAACAACAGGAGGATGAATATTTTTATAACAACTGAAGAAAAAGAAGAGATTTCCATCTTGATAGGACAAAGTATCTCTTCCCAAATGCGTATGGATCTTGAAGAATCATTGAGGAAATTTGAGTTACAAGAGGATAGACCTGAGTTGCTGGATGATGTGAGCCAAGAAGAAGAGGAAATGGTTCTTGATGATTTATAAATGGAGAAATCAGCTTGTATGCTTATCCATGAAGAGGAGATGTTCTCATTCCCATTTAGAGATGAAGACAATCTCAATCATGCCATCATGGAGGGACAAGACCAGCTTTTGATGAACCCGTGGAAGGTTTGGAAGAACGATTTGTATAAGAACTACTAAGATCTACAGAAGAAACAAAATACCTTGAGCTCAGTCTCAAACTTCTAATGCAAGCCATGAATCTGCATGACAAGTGCAAATCTGATTTGGAAGCCTCAACTAATGTGAAGATCATCCATGTTGAAATAAAGCAAGAGGAGAAATCTGATGTCCCTCCTGAGAAAATAGTTGATGGATGAAACGATGAAATGGAGGTATTTTCTTTCCCATTTGAAGAGGAAGACTCTTTCCATGATGAAGAAATTGAAGCAAGGAGTTTTGAGGCCCTTGAAGCTGAGGCTCCCCTTAAAAAGGAGTGATAGAATGCAACAAGTCCCAAGATGATGAAGTAATCCCTTCAGAAAGTTACTTTGAGCTTCAAAGAAAAGATTCTTTGAAGGTATACAAAGATGAGCTGTAGGAAGTAACAAAGGAGAACTCTGTGCAAGAAATCTTGGATGCAGTAGAAGGTGCAGAAGATCCTGAGCTAATTCTTGATCTCTTAGCTGTGCCATGGCCATACAGGACAAGTATGAGGTTACTTCTAATCCTCCATTCAATATTCAATCACCTCATAGTGGAGTAGAGAAAAAATATAGGTTTGAGGTTTCTCATGGAAAAGAGGTCAATGAGCATAGACTGGGAAAGAAAATAACTCAGAATATTTGAGAAATTTGAATGAAAATCAGCCTTGGGGTAGTGATGGGATGCTCAATGAAGAATCAAGTATGTGGATAAATGCAGAATGCAGCTGACACTATGAAATCGATTTCAAAGGGAATGAAGGCAATGGAATTTCTAAGTGAAGGCCTAAGCATCAATAAGCTCATGTATACTCACTCCTACCAAGTACACAAAATCATGAAAACACATGTCTTTCATAAATAGTTAAGGAGAGGAGGCTACTTTCTCGAACCGGTCAATGGCTTCGTGGAACAACATCACTCAGTGTTGCCCACTCAGGGGTAACCTCTGAGAAGAGAAGAGTGCTACAGTGAAAGTGGGTTGTCCCCCACATTGTATTATAGGTGATTTAGGTTTGTTTCCCCTTTCCCATTGTGTGTGTTTTTCCCTTTGTTGTGTGGTGTGTTTCCCTTTAGTTGTGTGTTTGTGTGTGTGTTGTTCATTTCTAGCTATCTCTTGCAAGTTGTGTGTGTTCTACAAGGCCCAATGGATAAGGCACTAGTCAATGTTATGGTTTGTATTGAGATTCTAGAGTTCTCATGTGATGTCCTTGCTGCGCTTGATCCATTACATGTCCCCAAGCTAGAGCCAATTGTTGTCATGAAAATGTGCAACAAGAAAATTCTCAATTTTCGAGCATGACAACCATACCCTACCTGAATTTTTTTATCCAAAGATCATTTTGAGCCCTCCTTCCTATCACCCTAATCCCCGAGTCAGTCCTATACCTTCTCTTTAAAGTGTTCCAAATTGTCATGTTAGTGTGTTCTTAGGTGATCTAGGGGTATCTATTCATTCCATGTTCTTCCCAAGCTAAGATCCACCAAGACAAGCTTTTCAACAAGCTTGGGAAAGATCATTGTTCTCAAGACTTCTCAGAGGCTGGTGCACACCCCTCAGAGTAGAAAGGAAAGATAAAACCCATCATGAAGGCATAAAAGAGATCTAAAAATTTTCAATCATTTTTGGAAGGTTTTGGAAGATTTCACAAGTTTTGGAGCAAGTTTAAAAAGTGAGTCTTGGAGGCATGGGCAGTGCACAGTGCAAAAACAACCCCTGAGCTTTGGGAAGTGATTTCTAGGAGCTCTGGAAGGAGTTAGGAGTCAAAAAAATATCATCAGAAAGGTACTTCAGATCCCTAGAGGATGGTGAAATCATATTCTTCACAACACCTTGGCGCACTATGTCCCATCCAGTTTTTCTCATGCACAACCTTGGAGCCAAAACCAAAATCCTAAATTTCAGGGGGTGAATCGTGGAATAAAGCATCTTAAAACCACACCATTGGATTCATAAGGTCCATTTTAAGTCAATATCATATAAAATTTCATCAAAAAACTCCACCGGAAGCTCCAGATATGACCCCCACAAGTCGCTCTCCAAGGCACAGTCTCCAGCAGTTAGCCATTTTTTGGGTTGGAAATCCAACCAATGGGAGAGTAGCACACTTTTTTGCACCAAGTGCACCAAAGATTTTGTTAAATAGGTGCAATAAAATTTTCCCCTAACCCTATTTTTCCCCTGGACCCTCCACATGACCAAGTTTCAACTCTTTCTTGTAAGTTAAGCCCTCCAGGCTCCATTTCCCAACCCTCGCTCCATGTAATCACACTCCGCCACTTGTCAAGCCAGGGTGAGGGCACATTTTTGTGTCCCATGTGCACCAAATATTTGGGAAATTTGGGACACAAAACTCCCCAGCCCTCCCATTTAGTCCCTTGGTCCCCCATGTGACCCAGTCTCAGCCCTTAGGGAGAAGGCAGTCAAAACAAGTACCTGATCTTCGTTGGAAGATTTCAGGAGCTTTGTAAGGAGTTAGGAGGAAAAAAATACTCATTGTAAATATAATATAATCCTATACAAGTGGAATCACCATATTTTTCATAAACCCTTGGCACTTTTCATGGGAGCTCATTCTTTGCAGGGATAACTAGCGGTCCTGATCAAAATGGGGAAATTTCAGAATTTTCAGACTAAATCAAGCTATGATACTATCACCATTGTGTTCAAAAGGAATTTTCCATGTAAATTCATATAAGGAATCACCTAAAAAATCCTCATGGAACTCAAGTTATGACCCCGACAAGTTGTTTCACAAGGTAAAGGAGTTAGTCATTTTTTGGTGAAATTTTGGACCAATGGGAGAGTGGCACACTTTTTTGCACCAAGTGCACCAAATGCTTAGTGAAATAGGTGCAATAAAATGTTACACCCTTCCATTTAGGCCCCTAAACCTCAATGTGACCTCCTCTAAGCCCTTTTTGCAATCTAAGCCCCTTGTGCACATTTTCCTAGCCCCCGCTCCGTCCAACCAGAATCCGCCAAGTGGCCCAATAGAAATGGGGCACACTTTTTTGCACCAAATTGCACCAAATATTTGGTGCAATAGGTTTTTGTGACACATTCCAAATCATAAATTTATGCAATTTTTCTAAATGTCATGTTGTCATGGCTGCTTCTCTTTCCCTTCACGCATGCACAAGAAATCTTCAACCGCCGAAAATCCTTCCTCTCCTCCATTGTTGTTGCTGCATCGAGACCTTCCATAGCATTCTCACCATCATTTATCCATTATTCCTCACTGCTACAACAAGAGAAGAGAATATTTCAAGCCAAAACCATGCCCGTGTGTTGCTAGAAACCCTCATTGGAAAAATCAAAGAAGTGTTCATATCTCATGATCCAGAGCACGGATTGAGATGAAATATTTTGCAGAATTTCTAATTTTTAGAGGCCTTCAAGCAAGAAATTCACAGAATTTGAAATGATGTCCTAGATTATTTAATTCAAAAAAAAATTCATTTTTGTGCCCTAGCTTCCATTTGTCAGATTTGCCATCAATCTTGTAGTTGGATGAGGCTGAAATTGTGAACACAAACTCCAAATAAAAAACCTATCCCAATGGAGTTGATTTCATTACAATCAGAGGTGAAAAAAGAACCTATAAAAAAGCTCTGCAACTCCATTAATGGCTGCCCTGGTAGCTCCGTGCCCAAAACCCTAACCAGGAAAAAAAATTCATTTTTTAATTCTAAGCTTTCCAGTGAGTGAAACATAATGAAATTTGGAGCACGTGATCGCAACGAAGAACCTGAATCCAAAAATGTTATTCCCATTACGAACTAAGGCCATTTTTTCCACTTACTTAAAATAGCATATTCTATGCTTCCCCACATGCTATAAATGGTAATTCCCCCGAATTGCAAGTTTGATCACTCAGGACAATCAAGAAAGATTGCAAAATGGAAGTAAGGCAAAAAATGAACTTTTTCCCAAAATAGTAGGTCCCCAAAACGCAACCTACTAAAAATAGAAATATATTAAAAATAAAAATGCCTCGTCAATGGAAGAGGATGAAATGTGCTAGAAGGTTTAGAAGGTGAAATTGGGGCAAACTATGGTGATATGTCCCAAAATGGCAGGTCATGGTCTCATATTCTAAAAATAGAAAGTTTAAGTGTTGAGGGTAGAAAGTTACAGATGGCCTCATTCTCACTCATCTTTCCACTTTTTGGATGCTACACACGGGGTTGTAAGATGGTTTCATGGGTCAAACATGAAGGAATGATAACTTCACAGAGGTACTAGAAGCATCATCCTGAGTTCAATGATATACAAAGGAAAAATAGGGCATCGCATGGCGAAGCATGTGAATTCATCTTTGTCACTTGGGGAGCTGGGTGATTCAAAGTAGATCAGTTGGGGTGTGTTTAATGTGTCAAGGAGGATCTTTGTAAACATTTCTTGTGTTCATTCTTGAACAATGTTTTTCAACACTCATTCCATCGTCTAGGGTGTTCGTGCATCATGCGAAGAAAGAGGTTGTGATCCTCATCGGCAAGATCTTCATCAAGGCGGAGGTATCTTCACTCATGCTTGGGAGCATTTCTTCCTTTCTCTCCTTCTTCATTGTTTCTACTCTTCTCTCCCCCTTTTTTCTAATTCTTCATTGTGATCAATCATGACATTTCGTCTTATTCATTAAAGTGACTATAATCTAAAATGTAATAAGTTTCCCTTATTTTATAAAAGGGGACTTAATGTTCTTCCTAAGAATTCCAAAAGTCACGAATGGAAAAGACAAATGAAAGGTCACCATGGGGGGTAGATGAAGAGTCATTCTAATTCTATATAATGTAATGACACCCTCATTCTTAAGGGTTGTCAATTTTGTACTCAAGAGAGAGATCTATTGAGAAAGACAAGAGAGATAGCATTCTTCCATTCTCCTTCACTATTTTCCTCCATTCCTTGCATTGTACAACTTGGTAAAAATGCCAATCAAGAAAGGAATTGCTTCTTTTCATGACTTATGAATGTGTACAACTTTGTGTGTATGGTTTCCTCTGGTCATTGGCATAATAAACTTGTTGTTTCTTTCTGATTAATTGTGAATGTGAACTTTCTAATCAACCCTGGCGAGAATCTAATTTTCTACTCACAAAGTTGGTTTACCTTATCTAGTTTCCCACTCCTCTTTCCCCACATTTCAAAAAATTCCTCCCTTACACCTTGTTGTAAGAATTTTCCGCAGGTATAGTGGAGTGTACCTGTTGGATCCCCGACCTCTTGGCCAACCACAAATTTCCCATTTCTGTCATTCACAATAAAGTGGAGTTGTACCACCCAAGCAGAGGGACCTAGAGTCTTAGAGACATTGGTAAGATAACCACCAATTTGTCCCCCGAAAATTTTTCTCACCATTAGGATACCACGACCCAAAAATAAAGACATGGGCTACTTATTCCAATGAAGAGAACTATAACAAAATTTTCGAATCCCTGAATAACAATGGATAAATTTGAGGCATGAGGACATGCTAATCCTTAAGCATGAGGGAGTGATGAGCCTTTATTAATCCATATTCCAAGCCCCATTTTTGCTACTATTTCCATCTTACCTTTTATAAAATAAAACTTTTTCTTGATTAAAAGATGTGTTTTGAGCACGTGTCTTGGTTATTTTCTATATTTTATATGACTTATTTATTTGTTGATATAAATTGATTTTTAGTGCTAACATATGTAAAGAGAAGGATATAGAATAATTTGTTTGAGTGCAGGGCTCGCTCAGTCAAGCACGTGACTCATTTAGCCAAGCATAAGACTCATACAATCAGCACAAGACTCACACACTTCATAGAATTTCTTGTTCAGCAACAAATCCAAGATGAAACCTGATCTTTTTAGGTGGAAACCGCTTCTTTTATACATGAAGATCATTTAAATGATACAGTTACATCAATGCATTAAAGATTCAACTGGTAACCACCAATCCTAGTTTCACGGAATCCTCCACTTCTCAAATATCGTGATAACTTTGAATTTGACTAAGTCATGAAGATCACCAAATCCATTCGAATACCATTTCCAGAAATCCTCCTCCATCACGAAGACAGGTTCAAAAGGTAATCTACAAGAACCCATGTACATTGACATGGCAACTGCCAGTTCCGTGATTGTTCTATTATGTACCTACTTAGTTAATTCTTGCATGTAGTTCAAAATATTAAATTTTATTAAAATGGGAAAAAAAAATTCCTAATAGGAAAAGGAATCCGACTAATATATATATAAGGAAAGATCATTATAAAATAAATGGTTGGATATTGAAGAAAGATATTAATAGTATTTTAAACTAAACTATTGATAAATAAAGAACATGCTTCTAGTATAAACTATGTTTTCTTGAGTATACATTAGCAACCAAATCATAGGGAAGGAGAAAGGGGCACTCCTCTCCAATGTGAAGGGAAATTTTATTCATTTCTTGTTTAGTTATTTTAGTTTTTGTTTTACTTTCAATATTAATGTGCTTCAATTATCCAGACTGTGTTTTTATTCATGGATGTTTATGTTTTCATGACCATATAACTATAAGTATTGTCCCCTATTCTTACCAATTTCAATAACTTTAGAATAGATCCTTTAATCACGACAATTGTATTATTTCCAATTTGATTAAGTTTACATGCTCAATACGTTCCAAATTGTCTCTTCATTGTAAATAGCTTTGGCTATTACCTTGGTATTGACAGAGTATTAAATTATTAAAGTGTCAGTATCAATGATGCTCGACACTTATATGAACGTGAACCTCAATATTTTGAAGAATACAACCAAGACAAAAGGTGGAGGGATGCCATGAAATTTGAATATGATGCTTTAACTAAGAATCAAATATAAGAACTTGTTCCTCCACCTTCAAAGACAAACATTGTTGGATTTAGGTGGCTTTACAAAATCAGATACAATTCCATAGGATAAATTGAAAAATTTAAGGCAAACTAGTTCCTTGTAGTTTTACTCAAAAACTAGGCATGGACTATGTAAAAACATTTTCTTTTGTAGCAAAAATGAGAATATTTAAGATGCTCATTACTCTTTCAACCTAAAATGGTTGGAAATTTTTCCAAATGGATATTAAGAATGCATACTTTAATAATGATTTCAAATAAAATAATTACATAACTCAACCTAAAGGATTTGAAAAATTAATTAAAAAAAATTATGTTTGTATGTTAATAAATCTCTTTATGGTCTAAAAAAACCCCAAAGCTTGGTACTCAAAGATAAACAATTACTTTAGAACTCTAGGATTTAGTATTGTTTATTTGATAATGAATTATTTGTACAAATAAAACATAATCAAATCATTATAATCACACTTTATGTTGGCGATATTCTCATAACCAACAAATTAGACTATAATATAATACATAAATATAAATCTAAGCTAAGTCAATACTTTAAAATGACTGATCTAGGCATGCTTCACCAATTTCTTAGCATGGATATATTTAAATAATAGAACTCAATAATAGTGTCTCAATCACAATATACTCATAACTTACTCATCAAATTTAACATGATTAACTGTAAACCTATTTCTATACCTATTGAAGTTGACATCAATCTCTATCTAAAACTTGTATTTGAGAAAATAAATCCTACAATATATAAAAATCTAGTTGGAATTTTAATGTATCTAATTATTACTAGGCCAAATATTTCTTATGATGTAGGTGTTGTTTCAAAATTCATTCAAGATTTGTATTTTGGATAATTGAAAAATGACAAAAGGAATATTAATGTATATCAAAGGCACAATTAATTACGATCTTTATTAATCTTGTACAATGATGCTAAGTTATTTTTTTATTGTGATGTTGACTATGCTAGTGATACTACAGAGAGATTCTACTCTTGGATATATATTTAAGTTTGGTGTAGGAGCTATTCCCTAGAGAAACAAAAACAATGTATAATTTCTATCCCATCTACAAAATTTGAGTATAAAAGTGCTATGAAAGATGTGAAAGAAGAAATACAACTGAAAATATTGTTGGAAGAACTCTATATGAATGCTAATATAAGTACAACACTTCTTTGTGCCAACAAAATTTGTGTAACTCTAGAAAACAATCCAGATCAACATTAAAGAACAAATATAATGAAACACATTTGCACTTTATTAGAGAAAAAAATCTGAATGATGAAATTGATCTTTAATTTTTTCCAAGAGATGAACAAGTGGTAGATATCTTCACTAAATGTATTTTTACCTCAAATTTTTTCCAATTCAAAACAATTCTAGGCCTCTCAAAGTTGTCATTGAGGAGAAGTGTGCATGAAAATGCCTCCTCCTAACAACTTTGTCATATTGTTCTTATCTATTGTAAAAATAATTTTATGTGATGTTGTGTAAACATCACCACATGTGAGTTTAAAAAGAACCCGTATAAGAATTATGTAATGGATATTCCTTGTATTATAAAAGACTCCAAAGTTTTATGTAATCATAAACCCTTGAGGAACTTAAGGACATTATCTTATATATAATACCTTTAACATGCTAATCTAAATCATCCTATATGATTTATAGATTATAATTCATTTTGTATATAAATTTGATGATGGCATGTATCCCCACTAAACATTAAGGGGGAGTGTTGGAGCCTACAACAGTTTGTGGTTGTAGGAAAGTAACATTTGTAATGGGTCTATACATACAATTTCTATATAGAAAGAGGATGGATAAGCTTACTAGAATCAAGGTGTCCTCAATGGTAAAGAAAGAGCTATGTTAATAATAATGTAAAGAAAACAATAAATTAAATGACAAAAACCTTGTATTGTACTATCACATTAAGGAAACATTCAAAATCCAAAATCATCTAAATTATAAAATAAAGTGATGAGTGTTGGGGATAATTACTTCAAGTTGAGTTTTTAAAGTATCAATATTCCCCTTGACTTTTAGATATTTGTGAGAGATGATTATAGGTGAAGCCAGGATGTTGGAAAGAATAAATCCCAAGTAGACAATATTGAACATAAAACTTTTATATAGTTGAGGACTCCAACTCACAAAGGAGCTCAATGGATATCATGCCCAAATCGGCTTAGGCATCTAGCTCACCACCAATTAACATGGTTTAAACCCAAACCCAGTCCTCCTTCAAACAATTCACTTGGAAGAGACCAAGAAAGGCCTAATGCAAATCTCATCCAGCCCATAAAATTCTAAGTTGATGCACAAGGAATGAAGAACATATGTTTTGTTAAACACAAACCATACAGATGTAACTCAACACCATGCATAGATAGCAAAAAATGTAATGAAAGATCAAAAATGACAGTAATAAATATGTAAGAGGGTTTAGAAGCAACCACAGACACATATATATTGCTCAAGGATCGATTCAATACATTGCAATGGCCAAAAGGCAAAAAACGGTGTTACAGTCTATATGGGAGGTTTGAAAGCTCCACAAATCCACCTGCCAGGGAGAAGAAGGGAGGAGGCACAAAACAAAAATGTCCAACCTTTTAAAAACAGCCCCCTCCTTACATTTTATATGGAGGAAAAGAGAGGGAGAAGAGAGGAATTCGAACTGCCCCAACCACCTCCAAAACTGCATTCAATTCTTCAACAACCATGGTGGCAGATGAGATCCCCAACGCCTGTCGGTTTCGGAACTCCCTCGTGCATTTGCATCGGGCTTGGAAACTGGCTCGACATGCTTCCTTTTCATGCTCTTCCGACGTGTTTTCCCGATTTGCTTTTGCGTCGGGTTTTGGCGACCCGAAAACATATTTTCTTGTGTCGGGTTCTTTAGAGCTCCCGACATGCCTTTTTGACCATGCGAACCCGACTTGTTTTCTCACCCCGGAAACCCGATTTCCTTGTGCGTCGGATTTTTTAACCCTTCCGGCATGTCCCTTGGTGTCGGGTTTTGGTGGGCTCCTGACATGCTCTTTCATCATGCGTTTCCGACCCGAAAACCCGATTTGCTAGGTGCGTCGGGTTTTGGAGACCCCCCGACACATTTCTCCTTTGTCGGGTTTGGAAGAAACCCCGACATGTTTTCTTTTGCTGTTCGCCTGACTTGTAAACCCGCGTTTGCATTCGCGTCGATTTTTTCGGCCTTCGCGACATGTTCCAGCGTCATGATTTCCCGCTTCCCGAACCCGCGTTTTGCCCTGGTGCGTCGGGTTTTGCGGCCCCTGCAACATGTTTTCCTTTGCTGTCGGGATTCTCTGCCCCTCCGACATGTTTCCTTCCGCGCCCTGTTCCTCTGCCACACTTTTCCGCCGCCTTCGCCCGACTCCTCCACCCGCGATTTGCCCTGGCATCGGGCCGGAGAGGGAAAATATACAGCAACTATATTACAACATTACTTGGAAACCTATATTCTAAAAAACTAACTAACTAAATAACACCTCAACCTATATTATTGCTACTAAGTAATTCAATGGTGCTAAACAATTCAATGTTTTTTGTGGATTTTTAATTAAGAAACTTATTTCACATGAGATTGTTGTGGTATTAGTTTATTTATTAATTATTAGTACCGAATTGATTAATTGTCATAATATTATGATATTAATATATTTGTGTATTTATTTATTTATTATTAACATACAATAAAGATAAAGACACTGGCTAATGTGATGTATCTAACATGTAATAATAAAATATATAAAGATGTTTTTGATTTGAAAATCCTAACATATAACAATTATAAAAATAAAGATATTGGTACGAGACTAGTTAATCATTGCAATATTAGTTTATTTGTGTGTTGTAAAATTTTTTGACATATTAAATGGAATATTCAGGAACAAGACACAAGGAATATTCCATTTTCTTATAATGTCAAACTCTACAATTTCTAAAGCATATGAAAATAATAAGATATGATTAGTTAAAATTTTGAAAATATTGCATTCAAAGAATGTTGTGTGCGTGCGTGCGTGCATGTTTGATAAGAATAATAATCACTATGATGCAATAGATAACATTAAATTACTAAATACTATATTATAACATTACATGGAAAACTTATATTTTTGCTACTAAGCAATTCAATAATACTAAACAATTCAATGTTTTTGTGATTTTTTAATTATATAGATATATGTCATTTTTTTATGTAGCATTATATTCAAGGCTATAAATAAATTTTATTGTTTCATCCTAGAAATCTCTAAAACATATGTCACTATACAATAAAATTTTCACGTAATCAAATATACATGTTTTATTACAATTTAGTTAACTTTTCTTCAAGTCGTGATAATTACTAGTCACATTATGAATCTTGCTTATATAAAAGTATTTAATATATCATGATCCTTATTCCAATAGAGGTGATTCCATTATGAAAGCGGCCTTATTACTAATATAATGTTTGATTGGCTAGAGGATGAGTATGTTTGCTTTCTCAACATTCCCCTCTCCTCATCTATGGCTACAAAAATTCGAGAAATCTTAAATTTTTCCTTTAAATACATTCCTTACTATATAACTCGGATATGACTCTTCATTACATCATGGAATTTCTTCCACGAATCTAAAAAATCGAATACAATAAAAAAAATCTTGGATGATGTGGTGAAGCTTGGGTACATGGTTCAGTGAGGTGAACATATAAACCTATGATATATTGTGATCCTTATAGCCTTAGATATAGGTGACCCCACAATAACTATGAGGCTTGCTCCTAACCATGACCGCAAGCTTATATTCTTGAAAGAGAGGCCTAATATTGCACTTAAGTAATTGAGGTAGTCCCATAATGTCTATAAGCTACATAGGTAGACCCCAATAATATTATCCTTACTATGTAAGGTCTGGAGAAGTACAAATTTTTGAGAATTACATGGCTCACTTGGGTCTAGATAATTTAATTCATCATCAAAGAGCATCAAAATCAAATGTCAGAGGTCCCCCGATGGGATTGAAGTTTAGGTGTTAGAAGGTGTTCATATGACATGTTTTTTTTTTCATTTATATCATCCTCATACTGTAGTCTTAGTGTGTTGCATAAGACTGAGTCTTATGTGGTAAAATATCACCATCTCTCATGTGTTACCTCTTATGAGTGGGCTTATGGTGGCTCATGTGAGCATAACTAAAATTGTAATGCTAATGTAAATTGAAACTAACATCTAATAGCTTCAAAGGAATGTTAAATCAAACAAATAACCATCATGATAAGAGCTTATATGAAAACTAACTTCTTAAAATGCATGAAACGTAAATGAATCAAACTAGCATACTAAGCCATTCCTACTCTTTGAGATTGCTAACCTAATGACATGAACCTAATGAAGATCACCTAAGCAATCAAATGGGATGTTGGTGACCTCGATAATTGAGGATGGAATCTCACCAAGAAATGGTTACAAGACCATTTTTGGATCTTCCCATAGCTACTTAAATTTGAGTGAATGTATGCAAGATGCAGAAGTCTATTTCCAACAATGGAGAATGGCTTAAGATCAAAATGCCTATATTTTTCGCTAATTCAAAGGATGGTGTAAGAAGAAAGGGTAGGAGGAGAGTTTCTTTATATAACCCTCCTGTTGGAGAGAGATTTGCAACTTGGTGCATGTGGGATAAGGGTAAAGAAAGATTAGGAATGGATAAGGTTGCTTTAGAAAAAGGTAACCTTGATTTAGAAGAGTTTAATTTATCATTAGTGACTCATGGGAGTTGAGGGGATATTTTAATTAATCAAGTGTGATTAATTAATAGGTAGATGTAAGCTTATAGAATCCCATTAGAGGATAATTAGCGTGATTTGAGGGGTGTTAGAGGAATTTAATCCAATAAATGACAATTTATTGATTTAGAGTAGCGAGGGTAATTAATTAATAATAATTAACTAACCCAAGTAGAAGCAGACATTAATTAATGAAAGGTCATTAATCGACATCCTAAGTGATATGAAGGCTAATTAATAAGGAAAATATAATTAATTAATGGGAATAGAGGGAACATTTTGGTTTATTGATGAAGTGTCTTCAATTGACCAAAAGAGAGTGAAGATCATGGTTAATTAGCGAAGTTTCATTAATTGGCCCAATGAGAGGAGAAGAGATGTTTATTTGACGAAGTGTCATCAATTGTCCAAATGACGAGAAAGAAGATAATTAGTGAAATTTAAGTATTAAAATTACGTAAGCAAATTTTAAGTGTCTACGGCTCTACCAGAGGTGGTATTATATTCATATCCACAAGTTATGATTAGATGATTCATGTTGTAAGTCAAAAGGTGTATCATGCAGTATTGTAGTATGTTAATTGGGTATAGGTGTTATAGATTTTGGTACCCATTTAGGTTTTAGAAATTAAGATGATGGAAGAGGATAATGTTGCATATAAAATGATTTAAATCCCTCACACTCAAGTTGTTGAACTTGTCTTTGTACAACATAAAAAATCATTGTCATGATGCCCATTAATTCCATGATAATTACAAAATGGTTAACATTTGATTTTTGTAAGTTGACAGCAGGGGGTAGTAATTAGTAGGTAACAAAGTGATATAGTGATTATTGATTAACTCAAATAGGATATCATGCTCTGTAACATTCTTTTCAAATTAAAGATGTGCCTTCTATTAGGATTTCCTTAGTAAGTGAGATTGATCTTGTGGAACATACGTATTGGTGCCTCTATGTAGGACTTGCACTTCACTTATATGGGCACACATATTATACATAATGTGGTTATCACATTACTTCTTGATGATATTGGAGGTAAATTAATCATGATGGGTATGGGAATTGGAAGAATTGTTAGATGTGTCAGCTCACGCTTGAGATATGTGATCTCAATATTCATAGCTTGAAATTTATCTTGAAAAACATGGTGTAAAGTATGAGTAGATTCTATTATAGCCTTATGAAATGTGTCATTATTAGTAATAGAAGGAGATAAAATATGACTGAAAATTGAATTCACATGGGAAGGTGTCATATTATCAGGGAGCATTGTTTCTTGCACTAGTTTTGTGAGAGTATCTTTGCATTCTTGATGATGTTGAAGTAAATTATACAAGGAGATTTGATAAATTATAACATGGGCCGTAATGGCAGAAAAATTATAGAATAAATTTTAAATTGGTAATAAATAATAAGAATCATAACATGGAGGGTCGACAATGGAAAGATCAAAGGAGATAAGACCCAAAAGTGATGTTAAGAAAAAAGTGACCATCTTTAAATTAATAAAACAACCATGTATGAAAATATAAATTGAATTTGATGAAACTAATAGAGGTATTTTTGAATATGATTATATGAAAGAAATAACTCCAAGGAATTTTATAAAAAGTGTATAGTTTTCTAATAATGCCCTAATTACTATTTTGAATTTCCTAAAAGTGCTAAAAATTAGGGCAAATAAAAATATTTTTTCATTAACTATACAAATTAAGAATAACCTAAAAGGAATTCTAAAATAGAGTCGTTATACTTGAGAAATGCAATGAAAGGTGAATTGGAAATTAGGATCCCCAAAAAGAGACCCAAAGGGTAGAACCAACCATGAGACCCTAGGAAACATTTGAGAATTAGTTTGAGGTCAGGAAAGAGGATGAAATCTGGATACAAACCCTAGATAATTGATAGATCCAAAACCAAGTAGGAAACAAAAGCCCTAGGGAAACTAGGGTTTGATCATGAGTCAGGTTCACCAAAATGTTTACACTCTAATTAGATTTAACATGAAATCTAATTGGTGATTTAAAAAAATTTAAATCTTAATCAGAGGACTGAGCTAAATCAATATATTATAAATAAACAATATGTAACATACAATGAAAAACAAGTACAAGTAATAAGAGGATAATAATGACTTAGTTGATAATTGGCTTCCTAGATTGGATATAAACTAGAAAGATGATGGAACATGCTCAATTTTGACTGTGCATGCTTCATCTCAGAGACTATGATATGCAGGTATGTGGGACAGTAACACATAGAAGGGGACAATATTACCCTGGGCACTAGTGTCTAAATTGGGTGTTTTTGTCCTGGTAGTGAGTGTGGATTTGGTTCTTTCAAGGTATGATCATGTTACTTTCACTTCGCTCTATGTTACATCCACCTTGTTGTAGTTTTTTCTTATCGCATTTTTACCTATAAAACAAAACCTAGCTACTTGAACATGGTTCAAGCACATGTTAGAATAAATAAAATATGCATATGCTTAAGTCAGACTGACCTCAATGGTTACCTAATGTGATTATCTCTGAGAGTTGCACTACATTTCAAACTCAGTGTAGTTATAGTGTGTATGTGTGTGCGTGTGATAGAAGTGTGTCCCTTGAAGCTAGGTTTCCATTATTCAAGTTACACTAATATAGTAGGCTACAATAATTTATCCCCAAGATAATATGTGTCATGGAATTCAAAATTTAACCTTCCTATGCAGTGAATAATGTAACCCAAACGTAGTCCTCAAGTGTTTCATTTTCCCAAGTAGTAGATAAAAATTAATAGCCCAATTACCCCTTATTTTCCCTTAGAATTATTAGTAGGTCATTATAAACACTAAATTATGCAGGGTAATTATTTAGTCCGGTTTCATACTACTATTCATATGGTTCTTGAGTGAAAAAGAGTACTAATTAACCCATGTCTTTGGCCATTTTACTTTGCTTTCTTTGTTACTTTAGATCTTTGCACCCATATTTGCCCCAGTCGGTACTATTTTCATTTTATGTTTTTATACTCTGACTGGGGTGCCCAGCTAGGACTGGGGGCACCCTAGGTGCCCTGGTCCCCTCTGGGCACCCTGATCCTCTTTACACTTTACTCTCACTTTTTGGGCACTTTCTAGCCATTTGAGATTTCTATATTTTTGGTGGTCGGCCTTTTTGGGGTTAATTATGAAATTAGAACAAGAGAACCATATAAATATAAAGTTATGAGACCATAATGAGGGACCAAGCACTAAGCACTAGTATCTCCACCTAAGGTTGCATCCATCAAAGGATTCTAGAGCTCCATTTGCATCCATCTAGCTCCATCACAAGGGGAAAAGGTTGGTTCATCTGCATCACACTTCATAGGAGGGGAGTTTATTCTATTCCATGCACCATTTACTTACATTCTACATCTAGTTATTTCTCGCTACTCACAAAGTGTGACTGGCACAAGAGCACCTAGGGCACAATTTACACATACACACCTAGAACTACATTGGGTCTGAGATGTAGTGCAATGCTCAGTGATAAGTCCATCCATTTGGCCACTGAGGAAAGTCTGACCCCTTCATATGCATCTTTATTTTTTAGGGTTTTGATGCTTTGTCTGGGGTTTTGCAGGTATCTTCTTCATCTCTGATTTGCAGTGGCATCCAGTGAAGTTCAGTGACATTCACGTGATAGGAAGTGAACACAAGCGATCATTCAATGACACCTCAGAGGAGGTTCCCTGGTCATTTTTGTAGACCAGGGCACCCAGATCTTAGACCAAGGCACCCCAGCCCCCATCCTTCTCCAGGTGCCCCAAGTCTACCAGACAGTCAGATCTACATTTTCTGAGCTCCTGTGTGGTCGTTTCCTCCTTTGTTCAGCTGGTCTCCACTGTGACATAGTCCTGCACAACATCTGTGAATCAACTAAGGCCTTCTAACCCTCTTTGTCACATTAGGGTTTCACATTTCATTACTTAGTTTGCTTGGGTATTTCAACATTATTTACATTATTTATTTACTGCTTTCTATAACATTAGATTAGACTATAATATTCTATATTTTCCATTTTAGTTTAATCATTTTGGTGAACCATACTCGATCTTCATGCTTTTAGGATCCTCATTCTTTGCTTGTCATCCTAGAGTCTAGTCATCATGAGTATCTCAATCAATGATTACTTGCTTGCAAATCCTGATTTAAGGCATAGAGTCCAACATCTTCTTGCTACTACTCACATTTCGTATTGATATGCATCCTGACTCAGTCTATCAAACTTTTTTAGATGCATTTTCTCAACACATAGCATTCAAATCTAATCCTCTCGCTGATCTTAACACTTTTGACAATGACCCACCTTTGCATATCATGTGTCACATTCACAATGTGGGTGTCAAGTGCACTTTAATTGACAATGGATCTGAACTCAACTTATGTCCCATGTCATTCATTGAAAATTTAGGTCTTTCACTCGTGATGTTAGTCCATCTTGTCTTTCACTACATGCATATGATGGGTTATTGTTCATCCATGTGTTGGTCACATTACATTACCTATCACTGTAGGGCCAAAAAATGTCAACACTGTATTCTTTGTCATTGAATTTCCAGTCTCATATAATTGTTTACTTGGTAGACCATGACTCCATGCCATGCAATTCATTGCTTCTGATGTACATCATTGTGTCAAATTCATATATGATGGCATTGAATATACTATTTTTTGTGACCATGTGATCCATTATAATATTGTGACCGAGACTCCTAATACTAGTCTTCCTATTCCACACACTAATACTACTGATGATCCTCAACCTATGGATGAACCACCTCATTTACCACCACTTGAAGGTGTTATTTGTGTGATAGATGTAGTTTCTTCCACTCCACCACCTCCACCTGCTACTACTACTGCTATGATTCTTTATCGAGGGCCTGTCCAATCTTCAAACGTCACTCTATCTCCTACACCTTCACATGCACCACCTCCATCAACACGCCCACCATTCACATGTACACTTTTCATGAATGATTCATATTGGGAGCATATTCCATTTGATCCTACTTGCAATGACACTATATGTACACATGAGGGTTTGATTCAACTAGGCTTTACTTTTGAGGACCTCTACCCTCCACCACATGCTCCTCATCTTTATCATGGGTTTGTTTGCATCACTGTCACTTATGGCCTATGTGTCTTTCACCTCACAGTCTTCCTTATGCATGATCCTCGATCTGCACCACTTACATTAGGACAATCATGGCTTGATTACATTGGGGGTACTCTAGATCCTGATCATACAGACATATCATTTCCCATGCCTTTCGGTCGTGTCTTCATTTGCAATAGTTCCTTTCTTGGCTATACACAAAATCTCACTCGATGGTATGCACATGGGTGCCCCTTACCACCCTTTACTGATGAGGAATATGCCATGGGTATGTACAATTTATGCCTTAATGGCTCATTACGTGATCAACCCGACACCATTGCTTACCAGGTCTCTAATGCTTATCCATTTGACTTTGACCCTGAAAATGATGACCTTCTAGATGACATTACATGATTGCATTCTTCATCTTACACGTTTGGGGGGCATAACATTCACACATTCCCCCCATCTTAGCATCAACACATCTCCCACATCTTGTTATCATACATTCCACTCCTAACATACACATACTCATTTACATGTTAACATCGTCATTACCCGATGACACACTCTTGTGCTTCGGTTCACACTTGACTATTGAGGGCATCTACACACATGAACCCCACACACTACACAATAGTTATTACACATATTACACATCTACATCCTCATATTATCATCACTATAAACATACTACACATTTTACACATCACATGGTCATCTCTCATCATCACATATACTATACACATCTACTTGTATGTGTTGCACTCACTACCCTATGACACACTCTAGTCTCATGGTCCATACTGGACTATTGAGGGTATACATCACAAATGGACCTCGTCACATTCACGCATTCATCATTTAACCTTCTATCATGTGACATCCCTAGGTTAATGACATACTGCTTAGTAAACATCACATATCACTGGTCTACATCTTACATCATAGTGGTATACGCTTTAGGCTACATGGTCACCTATCTCCCATCTTGTCATCTATGTAGTAGGATATACACACGTTATAGGCTACATCACCTATTCCATCATCTTGTAGTGGTATACTCATAGGCTACATCATCACTCTTTCAATCATCTCATCATGATATACACTTTAGGCTAAATCATCATGCACATACATCATCTCTAGGTCGCATATCATCAACACACATACACATTCACCACAACGTACTACACACAACACACAGTTTCGACCATTTCCCGATGACACACTCTCGTTTATGGTTCATTCTTGACTGTTGAGGGGGCATAAACAAATGAACCTCACTACATACAATTCCATTCACTCTAGGGCACGTGGCTCCTATCATCTATCTTTCATTCAATTCCATCCATCCACAACATGTTGCATATCTTGGTTGCATTTACTTTTCTTGCATTTTCTTGTACATGTTCATCTTATTACACATGCTAGATAGATTTCTTGTATGTCATTATCTTTACCATACACACATGCGTGTTCACATCCTTTTCTAGTTGTGATCGTAGATACAAAGCTTCTACATGCAACATGGATGCTTGACACACTACCAGTCCCACAATGGCTACTGGGGGCATCCACTTTCATACACTACAGGTGTTATTGTTTCATTTTGTTTCTTAGCACACTACTTTATTGGTTATACATGTTTTTGACATATGGGTTATCTTTCTAACATGCTAACGGGTGCTTCATGTGCAACATTTGTTTTGCAGGATTACTTGCTACCATGGTTATTTGTTTGTTGTTCTTTCTTGTCATTGTTTGCTATTGTATGTGGGCCTTTCCCTTTGTTTGGTGTGCACACTTGTTTGTTTGTATGTGGCCACTATGGCCTTGAGTGTCTTGTGACATCATGAGTGATGTCCCATGTTTGCAACCCACTTTTCGTGGTCTATGATTGGTTTCTTGCGTGTTTACTTGCATTCTAGCTTACACATTGTCTGTGTAGCTTACACTTGTTTTCTACATGCATGCTTGTTCATACTAACACTTGTTTCCTAGCCACTTGTTTGTATGTGCCTTGGTTTCTACCAAGCACATTCCCTTCCCCCTGTAGGGTACAATTTTCATGGTTGGTCCTCTTTTGGGGCCGCATCCTCCTATCTGCGACGTTGCATGCACCCCCAAAGAGGGGGCCATCATTTGGGTTTATACACACTACACAACACAGTACTGGTACAGTTCAGTTTTCAGTTTTTCATCCATGACACAGTGGGTTATACAACGAGTGGGTTCAGACCAGTCTATAAAACTCCATACACAACGAATTTTATGGGGCAGATTGTCCTTAGCATTCTGGGGAGCAGTTACAGGTTGGAGGATACAACAGACTTTCCTCCCTACACTACTTCGGCCAGTGGCATGGATCACCCAAAAAACAGACAAGTACAGATATCTCTTCACACTATTGGGAAGTAGTTACAGCTTGGAGAATAAAACACCTTTCTCCCTACACTTCTTCTGCCAGTGGTGTGAGATCACCCAAAAACCCACACTTCATCGACATTTACAGGATCCTTTCTACACCCTTTTTCTCATCATGGATCAGGTGCACATGTTCCTTTTTCATTTTCGTACTTTCATTTATAGTCATTTTACTATATACATGGATTTTTACACATATACATGTGTATTTGACTACTTGATCATCTTCTCCTTTGCAGGTCTGTCCGTATGGGAAGCAAACAAGTCAACAACAACGACATCGACATCACTTGGCATCACACACAACATACTAACATGTAGGTACATCACACACATTGGCATCTACACATGTGTTTCCACCCTAGGTTCACTCTCATCACTTTTTACACTTTTGCATCTTTAGTCTCCATGCTCCATCTTTTTGTCACTCCACACTTTGTCTAGTCCCTCGGCATGTTTTCTACATCACTCTACATGGATATCAGGTACGCATCTCTATCTACTTTATGTTACCGAGCATTCTTCTCACCAACATAAAGTGGGGGAAAATGTAGACACTAAATCATGCACTTTGGGTAATTATTTAGTCTCGGTTTCATACTACTATTCATATGGTTCTTGAGTGAAAAAGAGTACTAATTAACCCATGTCTTTGGCCATTTTACTTTACTTTTTGTTGCTAGTTTTGATCTTTCACTTGTATTTTCCTAGTTTGTTATACTTTCACATTGTGCATTTTTCTATTCTCTGACTCTGACTAGGGCGCCCCAGGCATCCTGGTCCCCTTTGGGGCGTTGTGATCCTCTTTACACTTTACTCTCACTTTTTGGGCACTTTCTAGCCATTTGAGCTTTCTATATTTTTGGTGGTCAAACTTTTCAGGGTTAATTACAAAATTAGAACAAGAGAACCATATAAATATAAAGTTATGAGACCATAATGAGGGACCAAAGCACTAAGCACTAGTATCTCCACCTAAGGTTGCATCCATCAAAGGCATCTATTGCTCCATTTGCATCCATCTAGCTCCATCACAAGGGAAAAGGTTGGTTCATCTGCATCACACTTCATAGGAGGGGAGTTTATTCTATTCCATGCACCATTTATTTACATTCTACATCTAGTTATTGCTCGCTACTCACAAAGTGTGACTGGCACAAGAGCACCTAGGGCACAATTCCACACACACACACACACACACCTAGAACTACATTGGGTCTGAGATGTAGTGCAATACTCAGTGATAAGTCCATCCATTTGGCAGCTGAGGATAGTCTGACCCCTTCATATGCATATTTCTTTTTTTAGGTTTTGATGCTTTGTTTGGGGTTTTGCAAGTGTTTCCTCCATCTCTGTGATTTGTAGTGACATCCAGTGAAGTTGACATAGTGAAGTGAAAACAGGTGATCATTCAATGACACCTCAGAGGATGTTTCCTGGTCATTTCCACAAACCAAGGTGCCCAAGATCTAAAAACCAGGGCACCCCAGGCACCCCTATCCTTCTCCTAGTGCCACAGTATAGCCAAATCCATATCTGCATTTTTCTCAAGCTTTGTGTGAGGGTTTCCTCCTCCTGTTCAGTCAGTCTCCTTTGCGACATAGTCCCGCAACCTCTGACAAATCAACTAAGGCCTTTATAACCCTCTTTTCACATTAGGGTTTCAAATTTCATTGCTTAGGTTACTTGGGTACTTTCAACTACATTTACTCATTTATTTACTACTTCTATAACATTTAGATTAGGTTGTAGGCATATTACATTTTAGTTTAATCATGTAAATATGAACTGAATTTCATCTACAACACCTAACAGGTTTGACATGACCCAAAGTGATAATAGAAGTTTTAGAAAAGAACAATTAATGTTACATTTTAAAAAGAAAACAATCTTGGGAAGAAGGGTTTGCACCTAAAGGGGAATTAATGCCTGGGTTTCCTATTTTCCTTTTGTTCTCCTATTCAATATCATCCAAAGAGTTCCAAACATAAACATCTAGAACTATTGAGTTGACGTAATTCCATCATTAAAAAGTAATTGTCAAAATAAGACCTTTTTGAGTGGAAAGAGAGGAATTTGAAATCAACTAAAGATCCTGCAATTCTCCTAAAACAAGGAACAAGTGTTGTAATAATTAGTATACAGTTTTCATATTTTCTTAATTTCATGCAGGTATAATGTTATATATTGGAGGGGATGTATTATATTAAGTGTTAATTTTTGCATTTTCCCCTGTCTTAAATATGGCGAATGAATATTTGGTAGTCCTCAAAGTATATAGTTATAAGGCATACCTTGGAGAGGACTTTGTAATTGTAGGCAGATACTAATGTGTATTTGTTCATGGAAACTTATCAATAGGATGAATGTACATGGAGTCTAAGAGGGGATATGAGTCTAATAGGGTTTGACCTACATCACGTAGTGGAAATGATACCTTATATTTTCAGAAAGAAATATTTGTAAGTCTTGAATCCATTTCCTTTTCCAAAAGCATTTTATGCTTGTTATTTCTCCTTTTCCATTTTTCAGTTTAACAATTTTGGAATAAGTTTGGAACATTACCTGAAAAGAATCAAAGTGTAGTCAATGCTCTTTATATGAAATTTCTTTAACTTAGAGAAATAGATAGAATTTGCTAATGATAGTTAAGATGACCTTAAGGATAAATTCACTTAATAATTTGAAAGTAAGAATTTCATTGTGTTTTTCTTCATTTGAATTCCATAAGGATATAATATGAGATTGATGAGAAATCCAAACTGTAAATTGATGTGAATACTTTAAGAGATCTAGGCATCCCTTCAAATTTAGTGTTGGAGAGTTCTATATTTTCCCTCCACTCTAAACTATAAAACAATAATAAGTTTTGAATAAATTTCGTAGTCCAGACCCAATAATAACTATCCCAATTATGACATTTGTTCCAATTTGTTTGTAATGCATATGCCTTATGTTTATCTACTCATTATTTGAATACTAGTCATAATTTATTAAATAAGCCTCATTGAAACTTAAGAGTAATGTAGTTCCATTTGCACTTCAAATAGAGAAACATGATTTGCATTGACTGATTTTAATATTGAATATCATAAGAGATACTTTGTTTCTGGATGCTTTCAAGGAATTGAATATTTGTTCAATCTCCAATAAAATGAAAACATTTTTTAGAAACTTTGTTCAAGTGTCAAATCTTGATTTTTCCCTAGGACAAAAGTTGCAAGGACATTTTTCCCATCGTTCCTATTTGATCTTAGGAAATGCACTTATTTTCCTTAACTAATGGTAATTTTTTTAAGTGGAAGATTTCATGATTGAAGGAAATTTTGTTTCTATACCATTTAGTATCTAATTATGGACTTTATTAGATGGGTGAAATAGTCACCCGATACCCTACAACCCTTGTGAATGGGATGCGTGCATGGTCAAAAGGATGGAAGACAATTTATGACTCCAAATAGAAATATCATATGAAAATTCAATGACAAATCTAATCAAAAGGTTTATTCTTTAAAACTATACATAGCACCATTGAAAATAATTAATTGTAGACATGATTGAGGCTGATTCAAGAAAAGGTCACCATTTAGAAATTCCAATGGTAGAGACCTTTCACTTTTCTCTTAATTTGTTAATATATACATCAGGGTATAATTTAGATGAAAATTTTATCCAAACTGACATTTGAAGGAAAATTTTATTCATAAGAGACAAATTCCCAATATGAGAGGCTTAATTGCTTTAATGTGTCCCCAAATGTGGATCTAGCTGGTCCTCTTGGAATAACAACTACCCCATTTGAAAAGTGAAATACATGCAATATACATCAAAGGAGGTCTAACCTTATAATTCAGTTGACACATAAGGATTTATTCACCAAGTAATAGGTCTCCCAACATAACTTTCAAGTATGGACAAGTAGTTCCATTTTGGTACTAATTTTTAATAATTGCAAATCTCATGGTAACCAAGCATGCACACAGATTACAATGTGCACATTTTGGGCATGGATATTAAGGAGATTTTAAAATCCTATAGAATTGTCATAGTCCAAACATTCTACATGGCTAGGCTCATAAGAAGATCATTATTGATGATCATGGTATCCTTAATAAACATGGGTTACATTATGTGCACTTTTTCCCAGCTATGCAAAAGGAAAATTATGTTTAGGAACATGAAGTTGTGAGGTAAATGTTACAAGACTATACTCTGTTAGTGGCAGTATAAACATTGTAAAATACTTAGATCTAAATATTTAGTAATACTTTCTGATTAAAGGAGATACACCTCTTTCAATATCCCTGCACCTTTTTGGTTACAAAAATTGATCCATCATAGAATTTTTAAAATGAAAAAAAAATCCTTTGTCAAGTTGACTCATTTGCAACTAGTTGTGATGATATCATTCACAATGTGAGCTTATCAAAATCTATCCTTTTGTTACAATACTTAAGCTAGACCAATATTAGTGTCATTTGAAAGAACCAAATTCATGATGATCCACGTCCACCTCTCAATGAATTTCAATACTAAAATAGGAAGCAAAGAAGAAAAATTAATAATTCTTGCTCATTTTGAAAGATCAAGCACTGGAATGAGGGGGTGAGTGTTATTTTATATTTTTTGAGGGATAAAGGAATGAATGCAATTTTCATGATTTTGGGCACATAGGGTGCAATATGAGCAATTGGATTCTTTTATACATATCTTTGAGTGTCATACCTGGTTCTGAAATAAATTGAGTGATCCAGGTCATGTTTTATCCACCTATTATAGCATTGGGAATTTACGAAATTTTTTTGTCAACGAATACAAATTATGGCTTTAAAAAGGTGTGGGTATGAACACATTTTGCAATTGTTTTTTGGTAGTTAGAATATTTGCGGTAATGTGAGGTGTACCAAGTTTGATAACATCATCAAATTGAGTTTTATGGTCCACATGTTGTAAAATAGTAAACACACTCCAAAACTCTTGAAATGAGTAAGGCATAGTTTCCAAACCAATTAATTATGGTTAGTCATTGCAATCTACATCTTGGGTTGCAGATGGTTGTAAATTATAGACAATGATATAAGGAATGTGATAAACGGTGATGACCACTAGATGATCAAAAGTTTGTAAAGGGATGAAGATTGAAAAATAAATAAAGACTACTTGGTTGATTACCAAGAATGGATGACTTAATGATTGCTCAACATTAATGTGAGAATAGATTTCTTCCCCTTCAACTTGATGAAAAGATTTGGTTAGCCAATGTAAAAGATATCTTAGAGAAAGATGAGCATAGAGATTGGCATGCATTGAAATGTGATTACATTAGTATTTTCATTGAGTCTTAAAATGTTTGTTATGGTCTGAATGGACATCTTAATGAAGGTGTATTTTCTTTCCTTATATTTGTTATGCATGAATCCTTTGGGTGGCATAATTATGGATTACTCTGATAGAAACATGATTTTCTTTTGACTCAAGGAAGATTGATTTATTATTCATATTACATGGTTTCATAATGTTCTATGGTTTTACTGTGCATGAGTTTTAGAAATACAACTTCGTAGCATCAATTGGAGCCTAAAAATTAAATATGTCATAATGGGTTGAATTTCAATTAGATGGTATACATTAGTGTCTTTGATATATCTGGCTCAATTTCCTTCTCTTAGTTCAATAAAACCCTTCATACATATTAAAATTGTTGAATGTATCACTTGTGGTGATCAAGTTGTCCTGGAAAGCTGATTGAGACATGCCAAAATTCAACTCTCATTAGTAAAGGTCACACCAGTGATTATCACTTGTGGATTTAAATCATTGATGCTTACACACCTTGAATTAAAGGACGCATTATTATAGGTTTCAAAGTGTTACAATATTAATTTCGTATTTCTTATTGGGGAAAGCTTTACAAGTTGTAAGAAAGAGGGGAAATAAATCATAATTTACAAGATTTTATGCATAGATACCAAATCTGATATAGATGGTTAAGTCCATGATAACTAATGTATTTAAAATTATTTAGCCAAGATCTAATCTGATTTTGAAATTGTCAAACCAAATTAAAAGGATTAATTGTTTGTAACATCCGAAAATTGCATTAATTAGGTTTAGGCTAATTCCTATGAAAATTTTGAACTTTTATGTAAATGCTCTTATAGAAAATATTAATCCATGAGTGAAAAATTTAGTACATGCTTCATGAATTATTGTAATTCATATTAAATATATAGATAGATGTGTGATATCAATATTTAGATTATCAAGGGATGGAATAGGATTTAATTTAGGGTTCATGGTAAGGTGTGAAACGCCCATAATTCCCACCTTTAGTAATATGGGAATTGGCAGCTTGTCTGATGGAGGGAGGGAGGGAATTGTAGACACTAAATCACGCACTTTGGGTATATATCTAGTCCTAATCACATACTACTATTCATATGATTCCTAAGTAATAAAAGTACTAATTGAACCCTATGTCTTTGGCCATATTTACTTGATTTATGTTGCCTCTTTTGATCTTACACCCTTGGGATTTCCTAGTCTATCTTTTTATACTTCGGCATTTCTCACCTTGGAAACCATCACCCAGCCAGGATGCCAACGTCAGGTGCACCCCATCCCCTAAGGTGCCCCCATCCCCCTAAACCTCTTTGTACTTTTCTCACATATTTTGGGTCCTTTCTAACCATTTAGGGATCTTATCTTTTTAATAGTTGAAATTTTAGGGGTTAATTACAAAATTCAAGTAAGGGAATCATATAAATATAGAGTTATGCGACCTTAAAAAAGGACCAAGCACTAAGAATTAGCTATCACCACACAAGGTTACATCCAAAGGCATTCTAAGAGCATTCAAGCATCCATCTAGCAATCCACACAAGGGAAAGGGATGGCATGTTTCTACATACACTTCATAGGAGGGGAATTTTATTCTTTTATGCACACATCTATCTACTTGCTCACTATCAAGTGTGACATGCATAAGAACCACCTAGGGCACGATTTTGACACACAAACATGGAACTACATTGGGTCTAATATGTAGTACAATGCTTGGTCATAAGTTCACTTGTTTCCCATTCCAGGTAAATCTTGTGGTCACACAATTTTTCTGATGGCTCTGTGTGACACTTCTCCCTGCTTTTGTTCATCATTTTTGCGGCACAGTCTCAGGATTATTTTTGAATTAGATAATTATTATTATCCCTTCACTTTGCAACTAGGGTTTCATAACTTCTAGTTTATCTTGCTTGGTTCAAATATTTATTGCTCCATTACATACTCATTTGGTAACGAACTACATTGCAATTAGAATTAAGCATCTATTGGTGCATTCTACATATTTGATTAATCATTTTGGTGAACCTCGTCGCTTGAATCCACCTTTTTTCTAGCGCTTTGCATCATCTTATCACTATGGCTCAATCTTATGGCAAATTTACTGAATCCCACCTTAAATATCTTAGTGGTCATATCATTGAGTATCCTTATAATCTAGACTTTTTTTTATTTGCTACTCGTAAGGATGCCACCAATCTTGTGGAGCTTAATGTCCTTACATCCATTCCCGCCTCTATTGCTACTCAACCACTTGCTTCCACTCTTCCACCTATTTCTACCATTCCCATTTCTATTCTTATTCCCACCAACCATTTCACTCTGCCTCTTATTTCTCACATGCGGCAAGTCTCTTATGTTGGCACTCCCAACTTAGCCTCCCTTTATCAAGATCTTCAGGTTCAAACATGGAAATTGCAGCAGGCTACTTCTTGTGCATCTCCATCTCTAGATACCACTTTATAAATTCATACTCCATTTGCACCTTCCATTTCCTCTTACCCATTTCCTCCCAATTTCTTCGCCCCTAAGCTTCCCATTTTCAATGGGCATGGTGACCCTAAAAAGCATCTTCGAGCATTTCATATGGCATGTCTAGATTTTGAGGATGATCATATTCTCCTAGCTAAGCTCTTTCCTTACAGTCTTCATGATTATGCGATGTGTTAGTTCTATGACCTACATGTCCGCTCAGTAACATCTTTCATGCATCTAGCTAATGCTTTTCTAGCTCATTTCTCCATAAATATTGGCTCTAATATCTCATATTATCAACTCTCTGAACTTTAAAAAGGATATAATGAACATCTAGTAGATTATGTCTTACGATCTACAAGAACAACTTAACTAATATGTCTAATGTACTCGCAGACTCTAAACTTTAGGGTTTATTTTTCTGGAGTCTATTGCAGCCTCTTTAGGAGAGTATTCTCTTTGAAACCTCTCCTTCATTCGATAACATTTGCCACACTCTTAAACTACAGAAAACAAAACTCTTATCTATAGGAAATCTTAAGTATTCAGGAACAGGCTTCATCTTCTACATTGCTTTCAAAGTAAATCAACTTTTAAGCCAACTACAAAACCTACTGAAGCTAAAACAACTATCAATGTATGTCTCTAATAATAAAGAGCTTCAATGGCAACTGCCTAAGTGTACATATAAAAAAATTAACTATCGCTCTACATCTCCTCTTGCAACAAATTATCAAGAGAAATCTTATTATGCCATTCCTCCTCCACTTAATCTGGACCTGATATCATCCTAAAGGTCATTAATTACACTGAAAATATCATATGTGACTATCGTCAATGTGTTGGAAATTATACGTATCATTTTTTCAAACTTCGCAATCTTATTCAAGATCTTATTGATAATAATGTGCTTGAGCTTCCAGATCCTACGGCTTATGTGTCAGTCAATGACAATCATAAGCTCAAAATATTCAAAAATCCTCTTCCTAAACATGACAAACAAGTAGTTGAATCTTCAACCAATCATACATATCACACAGTGCCTCCTCCTATATCAGGGGCTCTTGATTTTCTAATTTCTCATGTTGAGATGTCTCTACCAATCTTGAATTTATTTGGTCATGACTATCATGCCTCATTCTCTTTTGATCACTTACACATTAGTGCTTCTATTGGGTCCACTATAATCAATAACACTATGATTGATCCATAATTTTGTATAAGTGCGTGTTCTATTTCACTTCTTGTCATTATTGGTTATCCACTCTCATAAATCTCATATCCAGTTCCTAAATCATAATGTCTTTGTTGATGATTATCTTTGCAGATGAATCACCAAAGTCATGGGAAATCTTAGAGATGTGGGACTTGTCCCCTAAGATAACCTCAAGATTTTATAGAAGTTGTCTCTTCTCTACTTTGTGTTGAGATAAGGGTTAGAGAGAAAATAAAACAGTAAATAAATCCTATCTAAGGTGATGCACCAAGACTTTAATAAAAAGCACAGAAAGATTATTGAAATAACTACTAGATTAATTGAAGAGCTTCCAGCATGATCAACTATTCTAGAGATATCTCAAATTATCAAAGGCTGAATGAAACTAAAACATAACCATGAGTGAATGAATAGATTTATGTAAAAGATCTAAGGGTGTGTAGCATGATAGATATTTAAACATTCATCTAAAACTGAATAAAAGTAAAAAGGAAGAGATAAAGGACACAGAATATTGTGAACTTTAGTGCACAGAACAAGAACTCTTATTATATAGAGAAAACAATACATAAGGCCAAAATTACATAGATTACAATATTCCTTTACAACAGAGCCTTGTTAAGGCCAGTTAACACAATAGACTGAACCTAAACTCTCATGCAGAGCTTTGGAACTTCTTTTTCTTTTCTTCTTTTTCTATGTATATCCCCTTCTATCTGGCACAAGAACATTCCTTTATAGACCCCGTGGCTCTTGCTTCAATGTGTCTCCATTAAGATTTCCACCACCCACATTTAGTTCTTACCTATGAGATCTTCAAATTTTGGAGCAGATCTCAACTGCATGCTTTGGGACCCGAGATCACATTCATCCTGCCAGACCTCGAGCCCTTTCACTTCTTCTTTGATTGGTCCTTTTGATGGTGGTGGCTTCCTTTATGACACATGTGGAGACTTCGTGCTTATTTGGGGGGGTCTTTCCTTTTCTCTCTCTTCTTAAACTTGTGCCTGGACATGACACGTGGAGGCCTGTGATCTCCTCCGCTTTATCTTTGACTTTTCAACCCATATTGGGCTGCTTAGCTTCACTTTAGCCACGTGGAGGATTCTCACTGCTTGAAGACTCCTGATGCTTTGTGCCTTCTCCAAAGTGTGCTGAAGGGACACTTGGATTTCCTTTGCATTTGGTTCCATACTTAGGAAAAATTAGTCCCAAAAAAACACAAAAGAACGCTTAAAGGAAAAGGGGTTGGGGTGACAAAAGGTAGCATTAATGGAAGAGCCCCAAAAAATGTAGAAATCCTTCTACAGTTATGGTGACTCACCAAGGGACTCTATGCCAGTCATGGAAGAATCTAACAATCCTTCCGCAAAACTTCAAAATTTCAAAATGTGGCTCTAAGAGATGCCACTCAGAGTTGCTTCAAAGCAGCCTGGTACTCGACCCATTCGGCCTTTGTCAGGTAAGTCCTTCATTGTAGAGCCTGAAAGGCTCTATCCAGCTCAATGATCTCCTTGTGAGAGAATTTTTGGAGATCCTGCACCATTGCGTGTAAATAGAAATCCAGTTTTACAATTGGGTTCAAAATGGCCTTTACTTCAGCAACACTAGAATCATCTTTTAAAGATTGAAAGACAATCTTATCTTGTTGTTTGGTTGTAAGAAGTTGTTTAATTTGGTCCTCTGATAGGACAGTGGAGTCATCAGGGAAGGGAGATGGGAAGCCCAATTGGACTAATTCTTTGATGTGTTTTCTTCCTCTCTTGATCCCTAGCTGGAGTTGAGTCAGGAGATTCTGACACTTGATAGTGGCCTTGTTTGCAACTCAGAATCTCACTGATTTTCACCGTGACCATCCACCTGTCTATAATACCAGCCCCTTGCAGGGTGGAGTCTCTGAAGAATCATAAAGTTTATGAACCACCATCTTTGATTCAGGGACCTTGGCAGATACATCATTACTGATGGTAGAGGCTGAGGACTCTACGTTGGCGCACAGGCTTTGTGCATCAGATATGAATATGAGTGCGGGCCCTAGTTCCTTAGATGTGGTGGAAATTCTCTTAAAGCAAGAGGTATATAATCCCTGCACCAACATGATGATTCCCCCTTTTTGGGGTTGTTGAGTGAGTTTCCGGGTCAAATCCTTGACCGCGTCCTCTGATGCCTTGCACTTTGTTTTACAAGCTACCCTTCTCTACCTCTAAGGTGCATAGCTTCACTTGGAGTGAAGTGACCTCTACCCTTCTTGGAATCACCTCCTGTTGAAGGAACTTCTTCTCCTGATCAAGTGAACTAGCTGCAGCCTTGGATGCTGCAAGTTTGGCTTCTAACATTGTGTTCCTTTCTTAAGAAGCTATAAGAGCTTCCTTCGATGTTGCCTCTTTTAACTCCTTGCGGAGCTTCTCTATTTCTTTTCTCTTGCCCTTGATTTCAGCATTGAGGTGGATCACAGTGCTTTGTGTCTGTAGGAGGCTAGCCTCCATTTTCTTCAGCTTATTGTTGAGCTTGAGATAATCCATGGTGACCATGGCAGTTGTTTCACTCATCAACTTGACCTTATCCTGAGGTTGGAACTGAGTCAAGTCCACCACAACAACCTTGATGGAATAATCATAGGGTTGCATCTGCTTGGTGGGTTTTTGGACATTGGGGACCATCTGAGCAATGGTCAGGGAACTCTAGTGATGGTCATATAATGACTGCATCTACTCTTCTGAAATTGCCATTCTTTTTTTTCTCCCAACTTTCTAATGCTTCTTTTTATTTCTTTTTCTTCCTCTCTCCTCTATTATCTTGGGCCACTTTGGTCATCTCGGCTTGATTCAAAAATTAGAGGAGGAAGGGACTACCCACCTATAAATGGGAATCCTGGTGACAAGGCTGTAAGGGATTGTAATTGGTTGTGGGGGCTGGGAAGTCATGAGAGCCAAAGAAGGGCCTGTCATAACTCAGGGAGAGAATGTGGGAATGGTGGATGGTGGTGGAGGAAGAAGAGAAGAGCTGGGAGAAGGAAGAGTCTGGGTTGGGGTGGTCAGCATAGGAATGCTCCCAACTGAGGAAGTGAAAGGTGGAGGAGATGGAGATGGATGAATGGGAGGAGAAGAAGGGACAGAAGAAGGAGAGACCTCAATTGTTTTCAACTTTTTCTTCGGAGGGCTCTGAGGGCTGGTGACTCTAACGAGGGTTACGGAGGGTGATACTATAGGTTGGGCTAAAGTGAAGTGCCCCTGGGCTAGTGACCCAACACTGGTTGACCATTGACCCTCACCCTGAGGGCCTGATGCTTGTTTGAATCATGGGTGTGTGGCTTGAAGGATCCCTACTGAGGAGTGGAAGGAGGGGCCGTGATGGCATTTTTTATTGAGAGGGGGCCAAGGGACCCCATATGTATGTGAATTTTTCTTTGGTGATCTATGCAACTGCCTCCTGTTGTCTATGTCAGACCCATGCTCAACATCCTAGTACTCTTCCCACTACTCATCAGTGGATATGGCATTAAAATTGAGGGTCTTTTTCCTAATTTCTTTCCTATATTTCCAATAGGCTTCAATTTTCTCTACATTCCAATCCTTATTCTTTAGGGATTCCCTCAAGCCCTTATTCATAGTAACAACTGGGTCATATTTGTACAACACTGGATGAAAAAAATAGTGGGATCTGGGATACTCCCATAATAGATTATTAGCTTGACATAATTATTTAGGAGTGTCTTCCTGGGGAGACCTCACTCCCTTAAAAAAAAATTGTGACATAAATGGTGGCAAGAGTCTTCCTATGGGGAGACTCTATCTTTGGGACTGTGTTCATGGTGGCAGCCATCCACCCATTTTGGGACATGTTGGCCATCCATGTGTCTTGGATCATATCTCCATGTGTCTAGGATGAAGGTGAAGTATAAGCCAACTTCTATGTGAGAAGATGTTCCACCTAACATTTGATGATGGTAATCCCTCCCCTGCTCAAAGGGAGGTTGAACAATGCTTTCTTCTTCTGCTGGAGCCGAACTCTGCATCGAGTTAATCAACTTCCTAGTTACCTCCAAGGAAACCACTCACTTCATGAGAATTCTTGGAAGCATGAAGGATTCATCTCAGAATCCATGAAACTAGATCATTGAATATTGTGCCCCAAAGAATAGTCATAGGGATGCAGGGGGTTCACTAGGATGGCTCAGACTGAGTTCATTTTGTTATTGACCCCCTCTAGGTCAAACTCAGGTAGAAGGGGCACAACAAAATAGTTGGAAAATTCATATGCATCTGAGGAGTGGGACAACACATGAGTCCATGTAGATACCGGGATGATCTTTTGGGGGTCCACCTCCATGTCCCACAATGTTAGGTTTATAAATTGGCTAAGGGGATGGGAGTTCTAGTACAAAATGAGGTGGAACAAATAGGAAGAGTACCTGAAGGTGGCATTAATAGGGAACATGGCCAACTGCTTGAAAATAGATTCTGTAATGACCTCAGTGAAGTCAAACTGATATGCATGTTCCTTCTTCATGGATCTCATCTAAAAAAGGGCCATAACTTTCCATTCATGGATGTTTCTGTTTGATTCTTGGCCGAAAATGAATGCCAACATGGAGCAGGCATCCTGAGAGTCTACCATGAACATCTTCAAGGGGATGGGGAATCTTGGTGTCCCAGAACTGCTTGAATCATCTTGTCGCAACTCCCTATTGAGGAATGTGATTTTTTTTGCATTGAGCCTAGATGTTTTGGAGCTTGGGCATATCATAGAAAGCTGGCCATTTGGTCATAGGGCAAGGCCAACATATCCATGATGGTCTTTGGTGTAATAACCACCTGTATGTTTGTTGCCCCTTTATGATGTTGGAGTCAGGGTCAAAACACCGCGCACACATCTGTATGAGCTCGAGATATGGGTGCACGAGAGGCACCATATATTGTGTGAGTGTGGTGGTCCAAATCCTGGAGCCAAAAGACTCAGAATCCCCCAAATTCAGGAATCTGGGCATGGGCTGCATCCCTCAGAGCCTTTGGTTTCTTGGTGAGAATGGGATCAAAGACCTCATCTGTGAAATCCATTACTATGGACGAGTCACTGAATTGTGTTCCCTAGTAGGGAAAATCAGCCTTGCGTAGAGAGAGTGACGTGGTGTAGGTCACCCTACATAGGATTTAGGCTGCTGTAAGGAACCAGATGCTACCATGAATGATCTTAAACTACCGAAAGTTCTGATTTTTAAATTAGGGACTCAGGAACTTGAACAAGAGGCTCTTAGCATTTAGAATGAGTCTTTCGTATGCTCAAATCTTTCCTTAAATAGACTCCTTGACTCCCACAAAGTAAAGGCTCATGCATACCTTGGGTCACATCATATAATGACACTTTTGGTTACATGACCCTTAGCACCAAATTCTATGTTTCCCGAGAGATTTTTCATTAACACCATGATCCTTCTCATTCATTATTCCAAAAAATCATTGGATCATTTACTTTGGGAAAAATCAAGAAGGTACAACACCTTCCAAAATTTCAAAAAGGGGTAGAAGGGTCTCTGCTAGAGACATGTGTCCAAAGACACTTATTCAAAGGGGAAAGACCATGAAAATGAGGCAAAAATAAAAGAAAGAGGGGACTATACATATGATACAAAATTTTACAATGTTAAAACCTTAATAGAAGGGCTTAAGATGGATCCCATTCACCAGAATCGCCAGAGGTTCACCTTCTATAGTTTCAAGCTCGAAAGCATTGTGTTGCTTGCATGCACTGATTTTGAATGGTCCCATCCATAGAGGGTCAAATTTCCCATGATTTCTAGGCTTGGCAGCCCTTGCATCCCATTTCAGAACTAAAGTGTTGATTCAGAAATCTGGCTCTGAAGTCTTCTGATCAAACCAAGTCTTGACAACCTGTTGATGGTTGATCATGGATTCATGGGTTGTCTCTCATTTTTCTTGAAGCTCTATTAGCTCTGTGAGTCTTACTTGCATCGCTCCATGTTCCTTGATATCATTTTTTTTTCAATAATTGCAATGCTGGGACTTCCATAGTGATGGGCATTATGGTGCTTTTACCATAGACCAATTCATATGGTGAGGGCTTCATAATTTTCTTGGATATGATTTGATCATCCCATAAGGTTGTCTTGACATGCTCATGCCATGATCTCTTATGTTCATCCCCCATCCTTTTTATGAGTCTGATCAGGTTTTTGTTGGTGGATTCCACCAAACCGTTACCTTGCGGGTAGTAGTTGGAAGATGTCTTTAGATAGATTCCATGCCTCATCATGAAGTCAGATACCTTGGATCCCAGAAAAGATTTAGCATTATCTGATATGATCATGTGGGGGGGTCCAAAGCATGTGGTGATATCTCAGAGGAGTTCTAGGATCATATTTTTGTGGCTTCCTTCAATGGAACTACCTCTGTCCATCGGGTAAAGTAATCAGTGGCAGTGAGAATCCACTTGTGACCCACACTTGAAATAGGATTAACCATTCCAATGAAATCTAGACCCCATTGTGTGAATGGTTCTTCAACTAGGATAGGGTTAAGAGGTAATGCAACATTTCTCTGGAAGCTTGTGTAGAATTGGAAAATTTTACACTTGCTCACCATTGCGTAGTAGTCCGCAAACAAGATGGGCCAAAAGTATCCTGCTTGCAGGACTTTTATGGTCATAGTTTTGGCCAAGAAGTGACCTCCCGAGCCTCCATGATGTAACTCATATAAGACCCTTTCAGCCTCCTCCTTTTCTAGGCATCTGAGTAGGATCCCATCAAAGTTCCTTTTGAAAAGGAAATTATCAATAATGATAAATTTGGATCCCTGTTATCTGTAATATCTTTTCTTTTTGAGAGGAAGGTGGCTTGGATACTCACCCATCTGCATGAAATGCATCCTATCTGATACCCAGTTTTTAGATTCATTTTCTTGGATATGGAGCACCATCTCAGATTCTTCATTCATTGGGACTAATGGATCTTGTGTGAGATACTGACACAGACCTCTTCCTCGTACCAACTTTGTGGGATTTATTTCAATGTCATATTCTAGGATCTTAGTGATCCAGTTGGCCCTTTTATCAGTTATCTCACCCTCCATGATGTATTCTTTGACACTGGAGTGTGCCACCATGACCGTGATCTTGCTATTGGTAAAGAGGTGTCTAAATTTCTTCAGACCTTTGACAATGGTGTAAGCCTATTTCTCCACAAAGTTATACCTTGTCTCATAATCATGGAGATTTTTTGAAAAGAAAGCAACTGGATGCTCCTCTTCTCGTGACTCTCCTTTCTGTGTTAGCATAGATGCTACACTATGCTCACTCCCATATACGTACATGATGAAATCCTTGGGGAAATTCAGGTTGCGTAGCACTGGTGCAGATGTAATTTCTTTTTTGACCTCCTCGAAGGCTTGATGACCTTCAGTGGTCCATTTGAAGTTTAGATTCTTTTTCAGCATCAGTGTGATTGGGTGGATCATTCCAGAAAAATCTGAAATGAATCTGCTGACAAAGTTAATCTTTCCTAGGAAAGATTGTACTGCCTTCTTGTTGACAGGTAGAGATAATTCCAGAATGGCCTTGACTCTTTCTGGGTCAATTAAGATTCCATATTTTGAGACAATGTGTCCCAGGAGTTTGCCTTGTAATACTACAAAAAACACTTCTTCAGATTCAGATAGATTTTGAATTCCTGACACTTCTTGAATACATCTTCTAGGGTGTCGAAATGATCCTCTAGTGATTTGGTAAACATTATGAGGTCATCGAAGTATATTAGGATTACCTTGTTAATCAGTTCTCAAATGTGACATCCATGGCTCTTGAAAATTTGACCCAACATTGGTGAGTCTGAACGACATCTTTGCATATGCAAAAGGTTCCCCACTTTGTTGTAAAAGTGGTCTTATGTTGGTCTTCCTCCACGAGCCATATCTGGTTGTAGCCCGAAAAACCATCTAGCAAAGAGAATCTTTCTGAACCTACTACTATTTGTAATATCTTCTCCATGGAAGGTAAGGGGTAGTGATCCTTAAGGGACACTTTATTCAGATCCCTGAAATCCACACAGAGTCTGATATCACCATTTTTTTCCTTACTAGTACCAAATTAGAAACCCATGTGGAGTGCTTGATTGGGAATATTATTTTAGCCTCCAGGAGCTTCATGAGATCTTTTACCATGAGAGATTCTATTTTTGGATTCACAGGCCTCTGCTTCTGATGCACAGGTTTAGTCCCCTCTTCTAGGTCAATAGTATGTTGGATGATGTCCTTATTATAACCATGTAGGTCATCATAAGTCCAAGCTATCACCTTATCATATTTATGGCATAGAGCCACAAGTATTTCTCTTTCTTTCTGAGTGACTAACTTCCCAACCTTTAGCTTCTTCCCATTGGCCACTTCTAGCTCTGACATAGTCTTCCTTGACTACCACAAACTTCCTCCTATTTGTATTAGCATCATCAGAGTCAAAGAGATTTTCCAATGTTATTAGTCCCTTTGGAAGCTTGTTCATTTTGAGTTGGATGACTTGATCTCTGTATGCTTCTTCAATTTTGGGTTGGAGTTGGTTTATAAACTCTTCAGATTGTTGTAAGAAGAGAAAAATCTATTGGTCACTTTCAAAAACCTACCAATGATCCACGTTATCAGGTATAGATAGGAGAATGATCAACCTTACTGCTTCTTTGTTTGTTATCAGATCCTGGGTTGGATCAAATTGTGATCCTGATATGGGCCATTCTATCTGCTTCTATGTTTTGTTCATGAGGGATAACCTTAATGTTAAAGGCCTCAAAATCTTCAATAAGATCCCATACTCTATGATGATAGGACCTCATTCTTGGATTTTTTGCTATGACAGTGCTTTTAACTTGTGTCACTACTAATTCAGAGTCCCCAAAGACTCTTAGTTATTGTATGCCCTCTTTGCATGCCAATGTCAAACCATGAACTAAAGCCTCATATTCTACTTCATTACTGGTGCAAGTGAAGTGGAAGTGAAACACCTAGAGTATCTTCCTTCCACTTGGTGAAGATAGGCATATTCCAGCTCCTGAGCCATTCCTACTTCTAGCTCCATCAAAATGTAGAGTCCACATTTGGGAATCCTTCATGAGATTCTTTTCATTTTTACTATCTTCCCTCATGATCTTTGGGATGTTGGGATTCTCATCAAAATATCACATAAGTACCTAACCCAGTGGAGTCAAAGTTTCTGAAGGGGTCTCTAGGTGACAGGTCAACCAAATAGTTTCCACTTTGATGGTCATCTTCATCTATATATGATTCTTCTTCTCGGGTGATCATGGCATGTGAGGCTTCAAAACCTGAGGCCACTTGATCCGTTATATGTTCCTCCATGAGGGGCTCTGATAGTACCTTCATTTTGGATCCATACTTAGTCCACAGAATTAGATGAGACCAATCTAGGGACATGTAGCCTCCAATTTTAGCTATGAAGTCATGGGATAGACAGAGTCTGAAGACTGGTGGAACATCAATCACCACTATATCCTATAGAATGGTTATGTTTGGGTAGGAATAGAGTTGCAATGGGAGACTTCTAATAACACCAATTGTTTGAACTGATTTCCCATCCAGTTGCATGACTCCTCTTCTTAGGGGCTCATATTTAATTCCCAAGGCATGCGCAATTGCTTTGGGCATCACCGTAGTGCTTGTGCCAGAGTCTATCATGGAATTATGTAATAATTTCTTACCAATTATAAGAGTCATGAAGAAGGGTTGGGGTCTTGGTTTACTTACCCCTTCCTTCTGGTTCATCAGTACTGACTCAGTTTGAGCTTGAGTTGTTTTGAGTTTCTCTTTCCCCTTCTTGGTTGTAGTCGGACCACCATTAGATTACAAATCTTCTTGAAGCAATTCCTTTTGTTCTGGAATGCCCAAGATATCCCACAAGGATACATTGGTTGGTGCCCTTTTAAGTTTCTCGACTACATTCATTGGCCTGAGTGGTTGTACTTTGGAGACTTGTTGGTATTTCACCCTCTCAGCCACTGGATGGAAGGTACTTTGATTCTGAGTGGCTGCTAGAGTCTCTTGTCTAGTTGTAGGTGGAGGGATGGTGAATGTCAGAGGTTGTTTCCTTGCTTCATTCATTGTTGTAGGAGTAGGGACCATGGCTTCTATCATCCACCTCTTGGAGTGAGTGTTGTAATCTGACTGTACCAGATTCTTAGATGTGGATGCATCATTTGTGAATACAAATTCTTCTCCTTTGATCCAAGAGAAAAGTGCATGTTCAGGTGCAATCTCTGCCTCTTGTTCTAGGGACATCCCTTGCATTTTCACAACAAAGGCCACATTTTGAATTCTTAGGGACTGGTAAGGTCCACCATCATTGACCTCATAGCCTTCCATCACTCTTTTCTCTGCTACTTTTTGTTGTAGATTCCCTTGGGGGAAATCTCTTGGCATATGAGGGGTATTGCAAGGGAAGCACCAAGCATTGGGATCTTCCACCAAATTATTCTGTCCTGGAATCATTTCTCTCCCACTATTGGGTGGGAGCGTCTGGAGTGGTGTCGGGACTGGAAAAATTTGGTTAGACGGCTATGCCGGTGGTGGTCTCTAGGAATTTTGATATTGCAGAGGATAAGTGGGTCTACCCCCTTGGTAGCCTTGATAATTTTGTCTTGGGTACGCACCTTGATTCCTCTTAAGATTGACTATCTCATTAGAGAAACTCCTAAGGATATTTTTTACTTCCTCCATTTCTGAAGAAGATGATGATGGTGCAATGGAAAGGGGTGATGACTCCTTGAGAGGATGGGTAGTTGTATATGGATGTAGGAGCTTGGGTAGAGCTTGAGGTTGCACCTGAGGAAGGGGAGCTATCTCGGGATACACTGGCAAAGGGATCTTTGGGGGGAGCTTCCCAACATCTATCAAATTATTCTCAGCTTGGACTGCAAGATCATATGCTTGTGGAAAAGAATCCCCCCTAATGACTGAATCATGATGGAGATATCTGAGTTTAGAGACTTTAGATAAAAGACAATAGCCATACCTGCAGGTGGTCTGGCTAGAAATGGGATCCTTTGCCATGTCTTATGGAATCTGGTATTGAAATCAGTCATAAGCTCTTGTGGACCTTTCTTGATGTTGATAAGTTGTTGTAAGAGTGAAGATCTATCTCCCTTTTCATTGAATCTTCTAACAAATACATTTCCCAATTGATCCCAGGTACCAATGGAGTTAGGGTCAAGGATCTGTACCAGTCGAGAGCTTTTCCCTTAAAGGAGGCAGCTAGTAATCTTAAGGCAACATCTTTCTCCTTGATGTAATGTACCATCCATATCTCTGCAACATCTTGAAGATATTCTTCTGGGGTCTTGAAGTCTTCACCGCTAAATTTAGGCAGTGCCTTCAACACATTTTCTAGGATGGGATTCCATGTTTTCAGATGTACTGGAAAGATGAGTGGACTTCCTTGATTCCATGAGATGAACTGTCTCAGAGGAGGAGGTGGTTGATGAGCCATTATGATAGGCCTGAGAACTCTAGTGGATTGTAAGAAGGGCCTACCAGGTGGAGGTGTTGAAAGAGTTCGATTTGGAGGAGATGGAGATCTTTGAATCTGTCTACCTCTTCTGCCTCTGCCTGGGGATAGCTGTAGGTATTCAAATGTGCCTTCTTCTCTTGTTCTTGACCTTGTTTGAATCCTTCTCATGAACTAGAGAGGATTAAACTGTCAATACTGCTAAAACCAGTAGATATGTCGAATAGAGTCACCAGATGTGTTATTACAGAGCCTCCAAAGGCTAGAAATTGCTATGTCACACACCAAACCTAGCAATATTTGAAGTTTAAGCTTTCAATGCTTGTCCCACCGGGCATGCCAGGAAAACTGTTGATGATTATCTTTGCAGATGAATCACCAAAGTCATGGGAAATCTTAGAGATGTGGGACTTGGCCCCTAAGATAACCTCCATATTTTATAGAAGATGGATCTTCTCTACTTTGTGTTGAGATACGGGGTTAAAGAGAAAATAAAACAGTAAATAAATCCTATCTAAGGTGATGCACCGAAGACTTTACTAAAATAGCACAGAGATAATATTGAAATAACTACTAGATTAATTGAAGAGCATCAACGTGATCAACTATTCAGTAGATATCTCAAATTATCAAAGGTCGAATGAAACTAAAACATAACTATGAATGAATGAATAAATTTATGTAAAGGATATAAGGGCGTGTAACATGATAGATATTTAAACATTCATCTAAAACTGAATAAAAGTAAATAGGAAGAGATAAAGGACACAGAATATTGTGAACTTTAGTGCACAGAACAAGAACTCTTATTAATAGAGAAAATAGTACATAAGGCCAAAATGGCACAGATTACAGTGTTTCTTTACAACAGAGCCTTGCTAAGGCCAATTAACACAATAGACTAAACCTAAATTCTCCTACTGAGCTCTGGGACCTTTTTTCTGATATATTCCCTCTCTTTTCTTTCTAGCACAAGAACATTCCTTTATAGACCCCGTGGCTCTTGCTTCAACATGTCTCCATTAATATTTCCACCACCCGAATTTAGTTCTTACCTATGAGATCTTCAAATTTTGGAGTAGATCTCAACTGCATGCTTTGGGACCTGAGATCACATTCACTCCACCAAACCTCGAGCCCTTCACTTCTTTGATTGGTCCTTTTGATGGTGATGGATTCCTTGTATGACACATGGAGATCACACTTATCTTTGGGGCTTTTCCTTTTCTCTCTCCTTTTAAACTTGTGCCTGGATGACATGTGGAGGCATGTGTGCGAATAAAAGTAAACAGAAAGAGATAAAGGACACAGAAGATTGCGAACGTTTAGTGCACATAACAAGAACTCTCATTAATAGAGAAAATAGTACATAAGGCAAAAATGGCACAAATTATAGCATTCTTTTACAACATAGTCATGCTAAGGCTAGTTAACATAATATACTGAACCTAAATCCTCCTACGAAGATCTAGAACTTCTTCTTCTATATTCTCTCTCTGTCTAAGTATGTCCCCCCTTTGGCATCATAACATTCTCTTATACATCTTCGTGGCTCTTACTTCAACATGCCTCAATTAATATTTCCACCACTCGCATTTAGTTCTTACCTATGATATCTTCAAACTTTAGATCAGATCTCAAGTGTATGCTTTAGGACCTGAGATCGCATTCATTATGCCAGTCATCGAGCCCCTTTCTTCCTTTAATTGGTCATGTTGACAGTGGTGGCTTCCTTGTATGACACGTGGGGATCGCACACTGCTTTGGGACTTCTCCTTTTCTCTTTCCTTTTAAACTTGTGCCTGGGTGACACGTGGAGGCATGTGCGCTCTTCCACTTTATATTTGAATTTTCAACCCACCTGGGGCTACTTAGCCATGCTTTAGCCACGTGGAGAATCTGCGCTACTCAAAGACTCCTGATGTTTTGTGCATTCTTAAAAGTGCGCCAAAGAGACACGTGGATATCCTCTGCACTTGGTTCCATACTTAGGCAAAAATCAGTCCCGACAAGCACAAAAGAAAGTTGAAAGGAACAAAGGGCCGGGGTGGAAAAAGGTATCATTAATGGAAGAGCCCCGTAACAATGTAGAAATCCTTCTACAGGTCCATTATTCAGACATCACCACCTCTTTTTACTTCACATAAATGTTCATCACCTTCACACTCTCCTGCACATAGGTCTCCATTGCTTTTGAAGTCTCATTCAGATAGGCATTCCTTGCCTCCATGTTTACCTTCATATAGGTGCAGATCAGCTTCATGTTCTCCTCCACATAGGCACCCATCACCTCCTAGGTCTAAGGTGCATAACTCTCATTCACTGACTCAACATTTGTCTTATCCACTATTGATCTTTGAGCATGGTCACACACCTTTATCTCCACAAGCATCGGGTGGAGGAAATTTGTATTTCAATTTCATTGAATAACACATTCAGTAGTATACATTTGGGGGGCATCATACTTATCTCACCCTAGCACTATTATATGTCTTACATACTCTACACTCTGCATCTCATCTTTCATGTGCATCATACACATCTTGATATGTTTTTGTATTGTCATTTCCCTATGAAAAACTCACGTGCTATGGTTCACACTTGACTGTTGAGGGATACTATACACATCAACCTCACACACTACACCCTTCATACATTACATACTCATCACATCACTTTCTCATAGCTTCTATTACAAATCATATGCACTATGCGTGTTCATGACATATCTTTTTTGCATCTTTTATATGTCGTGCTCATTACCCTATGACGTGCTCTAGTTCTATGGTTCATACTCAAATGTTGAGGGTTTACATATAAAATGAACCCCACCACATTCACTATGCTCTATGCTTTATCGATCATATCTTTCTATCGCACACATTCAAACCATTTCCTGGTGACGCACTCTTGTTTTACGGTTCATTCTTGACTGCTGAACCTCACTTCAAACATCCACATTTTATTGGGGGGCATGTTGTTCCTATCACACTCATACTACATTCCATTCCATCTCATCCATAACATACTACATATCTTGGTCACATTTACTCTTGCTTTCTTGTGCTTACATGTACACTTTATTACACATGCTAGACAGATATCTTGTATGTCATTACCTTTCTATATAAACATTCTGCGTTCACTTACTTTATAGTTGTGATTGCAAACTCTATACAAATCGATACACGCAACATGAATGTTTAGCACAATACCTCATACCAGTCCCACAGTGGCTCCTAGATGCATCCACATTCTTCCATTACAGGTTTTATTGTTGCATTTTTCATAGCACATTACTATATCAGATTCTACATGCTTTGACATACTTTATATCTTTATAACATGATAACAGGTGCTTCATGTGTAGCATTTGCTTTGCAAGTCTGTTTTCCACCATGGTTATCTATTACATTGCTTACATTACTTGATATTATTTTCTCTCGTCTCCCATTGTATTCAATTGTTTGTAGGCTTTTCCCTTTGTCTTGTGTGCACAATTTCTTCTTTTAGCCATGTTGGCCTTGATTGTCTTGTGACATCATGAGTGATGTTCCATATTTGAAACTCATTTTTCACAGTCTACATTATCTTCTTGCATCTTTTCTTCTTACGTGCTTAGCTTACAGTTTTTCTCCTACATGCATCTTTATCTTGTTTGCACTAACACGTATTTCTAGCCACTTTGTTTGTGTGTGCCTTGGTTTCTACCAACCACATTCCCTCACCCTACAAGGCATTAGTATCATCATAGTGGGTGGTCCTCCTTTGGACTATATACTCATCAGTGACGTTGCATACACCCCAAATGAGGTGGGTATATATCAAGTGAATCATTCACCCCATACACTATTTAATAGTCACAATTCAGTACCGGTAAAAAATATTCTTCAGTCTCATAAATGGCCAAGAACTTAACTTGGTTCTTCAGCATAACACAGACACTAGCACCCAGACACAGACGGTAGCACTTGGGTACCCTTGAACCTTCCTGGGAACCTATGACCAAGGGGCAGTTACACATTTTTTCCTAGTTTGGCATAGTTTACAACATTTTACACATCATCTTTTACAGGACAGACAATCCTTCAACACTCGACATATATGCATTATACCTTCTTTTCTAATTTCATGTTGGATCAGAATTGTTCAAAACGGATTGGATTTTTACACACCATTTGCAGTGGTGTTCACACATAGAGAAGAAATTAGAGGTTGGAGAATGACGCCAGACTTTTCTCCCTACACTTCTTCCATTCTTGGCATGATATCATCTATGACTAGACTTGTCGTCATTCAATGTCTTTTCCACGTAGTTGGTTAGTCATCTCACTTAGTGAGAATAGGTCATAGTTGAATAGGTCATATAGGGTTATGTGTACACGTGTCATGCACAAGAGTTACACAACACTCCTATATGTACCCTTTCATTCTGATTTATGAGCATGCCAGACACTCTGTTGTCTTTTATGTACTTGATTTTCCTTGTGATTTGTGCTCTTGCTAATTACGTGAAGCATTTTCATCTCCATTGGAAGTGTAACCCTCTTTGATGTGCACGAGGTTCCAACATTGATCCTCATGGAACAATCTGATATGGTATCAGAGTGGATGTTCGGTATACGTGCATTCTCTTAAACTGGTTGTTGATTACTTTGCTTTTGGATTTATCACTTTTCGTGCAAGTTATTTTCGATTAATATTTGGAATCTTGTTAACAGATCTGATAATCTATGGTTTTTTGGAAGTTTGTGTACGGTTTTTCTGTGTTGCATGTGCAGGTTTCAGGGTTTTGCAACCATATTTAGCTAGTTACAACCAAATTTGGAGGCAATTGCTAAATTTAGAGGTAGGGTCTTCTATTTTTTAATCAGTCTTTTGAAAAGCAAGTGATTTTTTTTAAAAAAAAAATCTAATTTTTTTTAAAAATTAAAAGTGATTTTTTTTTTAAATTTCTACCCTTTTGATCTTTTTCCTTTTTGCCTCTTCACCTACTTGCTACTTTTTTTTTAGCCCCATCCTCCTATCGTTTTGGTGAGCTCCCCTGAGCTGCTCCTAGCGAGCTTCCATTTCAGCTGAGTTGTTTTGACCTTGATTTCATTTTGCATTTCTTCATTTCCTGCTATGTTTGTATGTTTTTTTGACACCGAGTTGTTTTTTACTTCATGGTTTTTGCATTCATGTTTTGAACCTTCTTGTCTTCATTGTGATTTTTTGACAGTTTTTGTATTTACCATTATTCCATGTTGTTTTGGTTGTCTTTTTTTTGTTTTGACCTTGTTACTTGTTTACTTTGCGTTGTTTTTCTTTGCCCCATGATTTTGCTTTATCTCATCACCTCTACCATTTCACCAGATTCCAAACCTACATAAAATGCCCTGAAACATTCATTTGCTCTACCTTTGGCTCATCCCAGTTGTTTGGCAAGTGGATTGTTTGACATTTGAGCCTTTACTTTAGGGGGTTTTCTCTTCATTTGTGTTCTTGAGCCTCATTGTTCTTACCCAATTTGTGCTTGGCTGTAATTAGAACATGTTCCTTCCTTTTGTATTTTAAACCATTCTTCACCTTCCTCTTTACCGAGTCTCCTTGCTCCTGCTCTAACCTTTTGGCTCACCTCACCAAGTTTCATTGACTCATTTCATCAAGCCTTGTTTGTGCATACTGCCTCTTGACACTCATCTTCCATCTCCCTCTCCTCAAACCATGTCAGGCTCATCTCCTGAGCCCTCATCCTTAATTTCTCCACTCCTCAAGCTCTTGCTCATTGATCTTTCCCCAAAGCCCTCCTTGTTTTGAAATCAATTTTGGTTTGTTTTTAAATTGGTCAGGTTTTTTAATTAAAAGGTTAAGTTTTTAATGTCCTTAGGATTAGTTTATATATTTAGTGGGGGTCTTTTATCAAAAGGGGGTGGGTTTATTTAAACATAGTGGGGTATTTTTTTAGTGGGGTGGTTGCTTCATTTAAATAGTGGGGAGCATTGTTTTTATTATTAAGGTAGTATTAAAATTAAAGTGTGGGTTTTTTAATTAAGGGGCTTTTTTTAATTAGGTAGGGTTCTTAATCTAATTTATTTTAGGTGCTTTTTAATTTTTTAATTAATTTTTAATTATTACATCTAATTTTTTTTAATAGTTAATTTTCTTAAATTAATTAATTAAATTAAATTAATTTAATTAATCCTTTAATTTAGAAATTTCATTTAATTAGACATTTAATTTTAAAGCTCATTTCTTTTAGATTAGTTTGTGTTTAAAATAGTCATTGTTTTTAGTGTTATTATCTTTTTAAAGTCCTTTTTAGCTCTAAAATTAGCCAAATAGGACGTTCAAAAGGGTAATTTTTAAGCGTTATTGTTTTTTTTTCTACTAATCATGTGCTAGAGTGTGCAATGTCATTCCTAGCCATTTTTTGCCTTCTAGGAGATCATTTTTCGGCGTCTTGGAGGTCCCTGGGACTCGTCTTGAGCCCATTTTGTGCATTGTAATAACCCTTTTTATTGCTTGCAGACTAGTGAGCGTGTCCACCACAGTCTTGCAACAAGGGGGTTTCTGCTGTGACGTGAGACACTTTTTCTCACAACAGGACTTGATTTCACCCCTTTCCTTGTTTTTTAGCTTGTTGTGCTTGTTTACGGTGTCGATTTACTGCGTTCCATGAAACTTGATTGTGGTATCCTCTCTTGTGTGTTATTATGTTGATTGCAAGGTGAGTGACCAATTGTTTCATGATGCACACTCGCACCAGATTGTATCCAATGCACTAAACTATAAAGTGCTAAAAGCAGGGGGTTATAATATTGTCCTGGGTGGTTGTGTTGCTTGTTTTTTATTTTCTACATTCCTTCTTTCTCTCTCTTCACTATGGATGCACTTTCAATTCCTTTGCTTACATCATTAAAATTCTTCGAATGGAGATCAAAAATGGTAATGAAACTAAGGGGTAAAGGGTTATTTTGCATCACCATGGGAGCTGAGACTGAACCTAATGATGAGCCTGAAAAATCTAAGTGGTTAAACCAAAGTGACGAAGCTTTAGGTTTACTTTGTATGTTTGTTTCTCATGACTTGCTCTTCCACATTGAGTCATCTGAAACACCTAATTTTGCGTGGAAAATGTTAGATGAAATGTTTGGACAACAAGATGACATGAGAGTGCATGAGTTGGAAAATGAACTACTAGGATTAAATCCTAGTGACTTTGAAAACCTACAGGCATTCTTCTCGAAGTTCATCCACACTAGATTATTGTTAAAGGAATGTAAAGTGGAGAAGAAATATTCCCAGTTGATCTTTTTGATTCTCTCTAAGTTAGGTCCTGAATACTCCATCTTCGTGTCAACTTTTCACGCTACAAAATCCACTCTGGGAAGTGCTTGGAATATGCCCTCATTTGACAGTTTTTCATCCCAACTCATTCGAGAATAGGAAAAACTCATTCAAATGGGGTCTCTCAAGTCCAAGTCACATGCCCTTGTAGCAAGTACTAGTAAGGGAAAGAAGACTGAAAAGAAGAAAGAGAAAAAGGAACAACCTCAGAAACCAAGACCAACCAAGCCAACCCCAAACCTAACATGAACGCTTCAACTTCTGAGCCTAAAGTGAAGAAAGAAAAGTGTAAGTGTTCCTATTGCAAGAAGACTGGTCATGAAGAGCATCAATGTATGAGAAAACAAATTGATCACCTTACTCATTTACTTGAGAAAAATCATATAGGTGTTCCTGAGTCTATCAAACAAAATGCTCAAAAGTCGAGTCTTCCACTACAAGAGAGTCTAAATCTGATAAGAAGAAAGGAAAGGCCCTTATAGCTCAAGTTTCTCCTTCATTGAATTGGATTATAGATTCTGGTGCCTTGCACCACATGGATTCTTTGCATGTTGAGTTCTCCAACATCGAACCTTGTGGCATGTCCCAAATCATGTTGGGTGATGACACGAAAGTGTTGGTTGTCAGTAGTGGATCAGTAGAGATGGATGGGGGAACATTTAACCAAGTGTTGAGTGTTCCTGATCTCTCTACCAATCTCCTATCGGTTTACCAAATCACTCACCTTGGTGAAGGAATGTGAGTGGAATTTGGTCCTAACTCGATGATTATTCGTGAGCTTCACAATGACACTATAGTGGCTGAGGGAAAGGTGGATCACCATTCATGGTTGTATACCTTTTCCCACTTTACTTTTGATTTGATGCCCACTTGCCTTGCTCACTCATGTAGATGAGGTTAGTAAGCTATGGCATGAGCATTTTGGCCATCTAAATTTTCGTTACCTTGAACAATTGAGCCAAAATGAAATGGTCAATGGGTTACCCTACATATTTTCTAAGGGTATTTGTGAGGGTTGTGCCCTTAGGAAGCACCCTGAAAAGAGTTTTGACAAAGGAAAATCCTAGAGAGCTACTCATCTTTTGGATCTTGTTCATAGTGACATATCTGGCCCATTTCTGTCTCCTTCATTTACTAGAGCTCTTTATATACTTACCTTCATTGATGACTATTTGTGATATACTTGGGTATATTTTCTTAAGCTTAAGTCTGAAGTCTTTGAACATTTTTAGGACTTTAAGGCTCTTGCTGAGAAATAGGTGGAATAATCTATCAAGGTTCTTCGAACTGAAAATGGAGGTGAGTATGTGAGCAATAGGTTTGAGGATTTATGTACTTTTGAAGGGATTTATTTGCAGTGCATACATTGCTTACAACCCTTCACAAAATGGAGTTTGCAGAAAGAAAGAACCAAATTCTTAAGGATATGGCCACTTGTATGGTTCACTCAAAGTCCCTTCCTCCATAGTATTGGGATGAAGCAATGAATTTTTCTTGTTACATTTAGAACTGTGTTCCACATAAGGCCATAAGAGGGATGACACCCTTTGAAGCCTGGTTTGGATGCAAGCCTGATGTTGAGTAGTTTCGAGTCTTTGGATCCAAGGCTATGGCTTGGATTCCCAAAAAGAAATGCAAGGCTTTGGAACCACAATCCAAACCTTGTATTTTTTTCGGTATCCTGATGGTGTGAAGGGAATCGATTGTTGAACCCTACTACTCATGAGCTTTATATCAAGAGAAGTGTGAAATTCGATGAGTCTTCTTTGAACTTCTACTTCTCTACCTTATGAGGTTCTTATGCTTTCTGATTCTGAATCTAACTCTTCAGATGATGATGTTGTTGAGCATGCTCCTCCTCCTCTTGATCCTCCTTCACCTCACAACCCTCATGCTTTGGAGTCTTCCAATTCTGATGGTAGTGTTGAGTGGAACCTTGTTCCTTCTCACTCGAGTGAAGAATCTTCTGACTCTGAGCCTGATCCTCCTGGTCCTCATTGGGCTAGGAAAACTTTGCAGAGTGTTGGAGAGTGGATGGGAGATCCTTCAGACAGGAGGTGGACTCACTCAGATTTCATTGGACCTCACTCCTTCTTCACCTCCACTTCTAACCCTCAGTATTTCTGGGAGGCTTATGGTATTCCTGAGTGGGATTCTACCATGGATGAGGAGTATTCCTCACTCATGAAGAATGATACTTGGGATCTCACCCCTCTTCCGAAAGGAAGAAAAATCATTCGGTGTAAGTGGGTGTTCTGAAAAAAGTATGGAGCAGATGGAGACGTCGAAAATTTTAAAGCACGACTAGTAGCTAAAGGTTTTCTCCTAGGTAGTTGGGGTTGATTACATGGAAACCTTTTCTCGGTTATGAAGATGAATTCTATTTGACTGACCCTCACCATCACTGTGGCTAATAGATGGGAAGTCCATCAAATGGATGTTAAGAGTGCCTTCCTTCATGGGGACCTAGAGGAAGAGATCTACATGGAACAACCTCTGGGTTATGTCCATGATCCCTCCCTCATTTGTAAGTTAAATAAGTCTCTCTATGGTCTTAAACAAGCCCCTCGGGCTTGGTATGCCAAGATGGAATCCTTTTTACTTACATCAGGGTTCACTCGATGTCACTCTGACCCAAATGTTTATATTCTGTGGTGAGATGACTCCATACTCATCCTTGTTTGTATGTTGATGACTTGTTGATCATAGGAATTTCTTCCTCTATCATTGATTCTGTGAAGATTTCCTTATCCAACAAGTTTTCCATGACTGACTTAGGATTGCTTCATTACTTTCTTGGGATTCAAATTTCACAATCTGACTTGGGAATTATAATTTCTCAGCCTAAGTACTCTCTTTATTTTTTATTTCAGTTTCATATGTCTGATTGTAAGCCTTCTCCTACTCCTTTCCTTTCTAGGGTTAAGTTGGTTTCTGATTTCTCTACTCCCTTGGTTGATGGTACCCTTTATCGACAGTTGGTGGGGAGCTTGATTTACCTTACTCACACATCTAGATCTATCGTATTTCATTGGGATCATGTACATATTCATGCAGGATCCACATGAGTTACATTAGAAAGCACCAAATTGGATCCTTCACTACGTTTGTGGCACCTACACTAATGACATCCACTATCTATGAGGAGTATATATTGACTTGGTTGGATATACTGACTCTAATTGGGCTGGTGATTAGATCATCGGAAATATACCTCAGGCTACATTTTTTCTCTTGGTTTGGGTCCTGTTAGTTGGTCTAGCAAGAAGCAGAATGCAATTGTGATATCTTCTACAGAGGCAGAGTACAGAGGAGCAGTTAATGCTACCACAGAAGTTGTTTGGTTATAGGGTATCTTGACAGAGTTTGGTATTCACTATCGGTGGCCTACTATCATCTACTGTGACAACATGAGCACCATCTTGATTTTCTGAAATCCAGTTCAACATCAGAGGATGAAGCACATTGAGATACATATGCATTTCATTTAGGAGTTGATCCATGATGACATCATCAATTTACAGTATTATTAGACATCTGATATGGTTGCAGACATTTTTACCAAACCCTTCACTAAGGCTAAGTATCTTCACTTGCGGTCTCTTCTTGGGGTGAGGTCTTCTATAGCAACCCATCTTCTTTAGGATTTCTAGTTCTCTTCTCTTCTTCTAGAAAGATTACAGTTTGTACATGAGTACCTTATTAGGCCTTTAGTTGTTGGGACTCATTTGATGCATCTTTCTTAGGTTGTTTAGGGAGTCTTTTATCTCTTGTAAGTGGATGTTTTCCCTTTGGGTTTTTCCTCCATTACTTGAGATCCTTATTATACATGGGTACCTCATCAGGCCTAGTTTTCGGACCCATTCTTCTTCTTCTTCTTCTTCCAGGAAGATGTTGTTTCTACATGAGTACCTTATTAGGCTTAGTATTTGGGCCCCATTTACACATATTTATTAGTTATCTAGGAGATTTCTCTTTCTATTCTGACTTTCCATGACCTCTACCTCATCTTCGATGAAGGGGGGTTGTTGGTGTATATGAATAGACTTGTCATCATTCGAAGTTTTGTCCACCTAGTTGGTTAGTCTCACTTAGTCTCAATTAGTCATAGTTGAATAGGTCATAGGGTTGTGTACATGTGTCATGCATAGGAGTTACACAACACTCCTATATGTACCCTTTCATTTTAATTTATGAGCATTCTAGGCACTTTGTTGTCTTTTTTGTACTTAATTTTCCTTGGGATTCATGCTCTTGATAATTATGAAGCATTCTCATCTCCATTAGAAGTGCAACTATCTTTCGATTGTGCAGGTTGGTCCAGCATGTGATCCTCATAGAACAATGTGATACAAGTCTACCTTAAGGTCGTCATTCAATTTTTCACTTCCTCTTCTCTAACCTTCCATGCTTCAACATTTTATTATCACTTCATGTTACTTTTCTATGTCTCTCTTGACACGATTTTCACCATCGATCTACATGGAAATCAGGTACACATCTCATTATTACTTTATGTTATCGAATTCACTCAACTGAACATAAAGTGGGGGAAAAATTAGACACTAAATATGCACTTTGGGTACATCCATCTAATCCTGATCACATATTATTATTCATATCACATTCCTAAGTGAAGAAAATTACTAATTAACCCATTATCTTTGGCCATCTTTTCAAATTATTTTTGTTTCCTTCTTGCCTTGATCTTACCCTCCTTGTAGTCCTCAGTGTTATCTTTTCATCGAGGCTTTATGCTCTTATTCTCACTTGGACACCAGCATAGCTAGGACGCCAACACCAGGTGTCCTTCTTAATGCCCTTGAAATTAAATATTGCTCACATATTTATGGATCCTTTTAACCATTGTGGGAATTTTTCTTATGGTAGGTCGGCCTTTTAGTGTTAATTAAGGAATTCAACGTAAGGGAATCATATAAATATAAAGTTTGTATCATAATAAAGGACCAAACACTAAGAATTATGTGGCACCACCTAAGGTTACATTCAAAGGCCCATTCTAAGAGCATTTCAAGCATCCATCTAGTTTCCATACAAGGGACAAGGGACTTTCATACCATGCATACACTTCATAGGAGGGGAAGCTCATTCTTTCATGCACACATCTATTTACATCTTTTACATCTATTTTTGTTGTTCAAGTGTGCGACATGGCACAAATCCACCAACTAGAAGGCACGATTTTTACACACACTTTTTAAAACTACATTGGAGTTTAATATGTAGTGCAACGTTCGGATCATAAGTTCACTTCGTTTGACATCTGAAATTGGTTAGTTTCATTTACATATATTTTATTTTTAGGATTTGATGCAAATTTAGGGTTTTAGCACATGGTCTTTTAAATTCTATTTGCAGGCAATACAGGTTGACAGTCTAAAACTTTTTGCAAATTCTAGGCCCCTCTCTACCTTGGACAGTTCCTCCAAAGGAGTTAAAACCTTGTGAGCTTTATAAAAATTTTTGATAAGGGTCTCAAGCAAAGGCCCTAGAACAGTGGTTTGCAGTGCCACAAGCATTCTAGTTACCTAATCCAGTGCCCCAGTCCAACCTAGGTTTTGACATGCAATTTTTTGGGCTCAGTTGTGACAATTTGCCTTGAAAGATAGTTCATCAAACTTTCAGCACTTCACAAAGCTTCATATTATTTTGTGAATCGTCTAAGTCTCCTTAATCCTTCACTGTTTTGGGGTTTTTAATTTTCTTGCTTATTGGATGCTCAGGTGTAAATTTGAAAGGCACAGTGCTATTCTTCATTTGGATAAAAAGATAATTAGCAATATTAAGGTTTAGCTATTGCACTCATTTCAATAATTTTGTTAATCGTACATAGAAAATTTCAGAGTTTAAGGAATTGCAAATATGATGGATAGCGCTTAGATTTCAATTCATGAAATGTTTAGGAATAAAACCCTTTTTTGCTTCTATCTAAATGCAACCTCATAAATGTTTTAATTAATATTCATTCTCTTGAAATGTGTTCCTATACTTCCTTGTACTTGAGCAGTATGTTATAGAAAGGAGTCAATAATGGTTAGGAAAATGTATATGATGCCTACTTGACACTTGCATGACCTAGTTAGATACATTCGTTTCCCATGAGACGATGTAATGGTGATAATGCAACCTTGGATTTATTCAAGTGTATTTATTTAATTTTGAAAAAGCTTGATGCACAATTTGTTAATAAATGCATTTTATCTTAGCTTGGAATCTTAGCTTTGGCTGAGCATTACTAACTATGTAGGTTTAGTTATTTGTATGAAGTTTAGGGCTGGTCTCCTAAGATCATAACAATAGGGGAACAAAAAGGTAAACCAGTATCTAGTTCTTAGAGATGAAAAGAATACTGGGTGATTTCCCAGTGAGCTCAATAATAGCCTAAGTGACATGCAATGCGTGAGCGGGGTCATGATTCACCATTATTTAGCCATGCATGAACCATTATATTAAGTATTTTGTAAAGCCAATCGATCCTCTTACATTACATAATCATCTTTATGATGCATTTGAATAACTAACCAGCATAATTCTAACATTTTTTCCAACAAATAAATCCAATTCTGTACTAGATGAATCAATACATAAGCTTATATTGAAGGTGGGGAATGAAGTGTCTCCCATTTTGCATTCTGTGTCTATAGGAAAGCTGGAAATGTTTGACCCATGCGCCTGAGGATGATGCATAGGATAGATGCAATCTCTTATGCACAAAGTCTTCTGTAGTTAACTCTAAGTAGATGCAATCCTATTATTAACCATAAACTATATGGTGCTCAAATTGTGCTTATTTCGGGTGTTTCATTGTAAACCATGATGGTTACTTCAAATGGTTCATGCGTGTTACATGTTATGACTCCAAGCTTAGCCCTTATGCATAAGCGGTAACTGAACTTATAAGTGCTTGATTAAGGTATTCTTAAGATGTTACACACATTAAGAGTCCCATTCTGTATTATTTAACAGCGAAGTTGTCCATGTACATTAAGTTCTAAATCAAATTTACACAACTTTAGGTATATAACTGTGCAAAATTCACCTTAGAGCAAGAGTATATTATTCTACTCAAAGCTACCCACAACTATTTATTACATTTACACCCTGACACTATGGGAATTCCTCCTTATTCCTCCACAATACAATGTGCTAAGTGTGCAAAGGTGATGTTTTTTTAGTCTGAATGCATGACATGCGATGTTGCAACAGAATGAAGTCCATATCCTACAATACCCTCATCCTTGTGCAGGACTTGCATATTCACACATATCAATAATAAGGTTTTCTATTCACTTAGACACGTCCCCTATTTAAATGAGGACCCTATTAGTGATAAAGATCCATGACTACTGAGTATCTTTTCCTACTCATTTTTAACTTGAACAACATCCTTGTTCTACTACTTGTATCATTCCCTCCATGGAGTCCAACGATGCGTATAAGTTTCCCAAGTGCTTCATCAAACATTATATTTTAAGGAACTTAGATATATAAATAATATGCCCAAAAATTCAAATAAAGAGAGGAGAGAGAAGTGTACCACGAGAAAGAGGGAATCTCAAAGACACTAATAATGTTTGATTTAGACTAATTGGGTAGTTTCAATCTTAAATTTGATGTCCATTTGACCATCACATGTATTTTTTTTCTTCTTGCTTAGAGAAGTCAATTAAAAATCCATAATATACTGGGCATGTAAAGGAGTGTGGAATCTATTATTTTTCACCCAAAAGTTTTTCGAGCTTAATACAATGCAGCTAGATTGAGGATATCTATCACCAAACATAAAGAAATTCATGAAGAAGGTAATGCAATTAATAATTTATATATTATATGACACACACATACACACACACACACACACACACACACACACACACACACACACACACACACACCAGTTATCAAAAAATATATAAGAACCCTAAATCATACAAGTTAACAACTGATGAAACCACATACCATTTTTAGGCGACTACACATAGAAAGGATTTGATGATCAAAATAGAAATCTCAAAGTTCCCACTTGTAAATATGTGCTATTAGGGCAAATGATCCAATCCGTGAGCACCTTATGATTATGGTCTAATTAATGCATCATATAATATTCAAGTGTTATGTGGAAAATATCAACTACTAAGATTATCATGTCATTGATTTACCATTTTTTGGTCATGTGCATCATTGGATCATGTGATAACATGGAGATTGGATTTATTCACCTACAAAATACCATGGTGAACATGCAATGTGTATGTGAAAATGATATACATACTAGTTAATCTAAGTGGCATGATAAGCAATCAACTCATAAAATAGTATAATACTCATTACAAGCTGAACAACTATTATCTAACCTCATGTAAAATTTTTTGATACTTTAGTAATGGGTCCTATCACGGGTAATGGGTCCTATGACTACGAGTATGAGGTCCCAAGTGTATGCTAGTAGTGAGGTCCTATCTTGAGGTGCAAGCTCGAGCCCTCAACAATCAAGCTGTTGGAACCTAATAGAACAAGAGTCCCCATCCTTACTCAACCATAACCATCAATCCACAACCATCTACCATTGGATAAACATTGTCAACTTTTATATAAAAATAGGTACTTTTATAAACATGTCCTAGCACAAGTATTTAATACTATCATGAGTAATGAGTCCTATGACTCGAAATACAAGTAGGAGTCATTATCAGATAATAGATTAGTTGGAATACTAACTTTTAGCAAACATGTCCTATCACGAATATCAAACCCTATCACGAGTATTGAATCCTAATCCTACCTCAAGAGACAAATAAAACCTACCAAACAAATTGGTAGAAGAGCCAACTCTTATTCAAGAATCAACAATAGGGGGAGATCCACCATCTAACCTTTGGGACCGTTGTCATTAGTTTGTAGCAAGCGTGCAAGTCTACCGGGGCATCACGTCTATGTTATTAATAAATGGAAAACAGAGAGGAGAAATTGCGTACAAACCCAATAATAAATAAATAAATAAATAAATAAATAAACCCTCTCAGTATAGATACCCTGTAATAGCGATGGATGAAAATATATTATTATGGTAAAAGCAGGTTTTTAAGGCGCCTCTTCCATTTCTTAACCTTGAAACCCCGACGCCATCGGATCGAGTCTCAGGCGACCTACTTTGCCTTTCATTTCTTCATAGTATTCAGAGCCTCATTCCAGGTATGTTATTTTATTTTGTTCATTTTAAAATTTTAGCGTTAATTTGTGCATGCTTTTGTCAATGGCTTTTTCATTTTTTTGGTAATGTCTGCGATGCATGCAGAGTAAGTTACGGCCGGTTCATTGGATCATGTATGAGAGCGAGATCACAATCAGAGTAACAATTTCTATGGGCGATTAGAGGGAATCTATGGTGGTAGGATTATCCTGGAATAAAGAGATGGTTGGATCTTTGGATTGTATGGGTGAAGGCATGCCGGAACTGCGCAGTGGAATGCAAGCATAGGGTCGTGTAACCCATTCTGAATAATAATCCCAATACCATAACCCCAGCGTGGGCGAGGGAAACCCAAGAGATAACAATATCAACGAGTAATAATAACAATAATGGGTAACTACAACATCAAGGTTATTGCGGCCGATCATGTGCGTACCAGAGCTGCTGTAAAGCGAAAGAGGCGGCAGCCCTAGATGGACAGCAACAGAAACAACAGAAAACCCTATTTTATGGAGAAAGGAAATGTTGCATATATTAAGACCAAATCGATTATAAACTAAAACACACTTAACAAGCACATTACGAATGTGAACATGAATATACAATGAATAATAATTGTCAACAATTGTTTGGGAATGAGCAATAGACTTAAGAGCTTGTGTGCTAGATGAAGATGCATTGGAGCTATGATAGTTAGGAGATGTGGTGAAGCTAGATAGATATTGATAATTATCCCTGATAGTCAGCATGATGAAGGAAATATATTGAAATCCACAACCAAAGAAAGAAACCCTAAGGTTACAAGGGTTAGGGATATGATGAAGAAAATAAAATGAGGGATCCTATGGAAATCTAGGGTTCGATCAATAAACGGGTTCTCCAAATTATTTAATGAAATTAAATCTTATCAAAGGACTAAGACCAAATAGATATAATAGTAACAAACAAGATCTATCATGTAAAAAGACAAGCAAGTGTACAACCAATGGTGAGATAAGAATGACTTTTCTTGTATATGGAGATATGGCTTGATTTTAGGATGCAAATTGAGTGGAAACGAATGGATATGGATAAAGTATGCTTCATCTAGAAAACTAAAAAATGAGACTCCTTTATTCAGAACCACCCAAACAAGGACATGACCGCTAGGGCATTAGTGTCCTCAAGAAATCTCTGCTTCTGATATTTTTAGGATGCACACTTGTATTCTTACTTTCTCTCTTTGTCACTATAGCTTCTTTATAGGGTTTTACTGTTACACGAAAACCTGCAAAATAAACACTAGCTACTTGCACAAAGCTCAAGAAAATACTAGATGAAATAAATAATACATATTCTTAACTTTAGATTGATCTTGATGGTCACCCCCAATGTGATTTTCATCAAGTGTTTCACTACATGTCAAACTCTATGTAGTTCTAGTGTGTGTGATAGAATTATATCCCTTGAAGCGAGGTTTCCCTTGTGTAAGTTTCACTAATGCAGGAGAATTAACTCCATCTCTATAAATAGATCATGATGAAAACAATTTTGGCTTACAAGTATGAATGTAGGTCCTAGGAGTCCATTTGAGTCATTTTGAGGTGTTAGTTTTTTTATTAGGCTCTTTTAAATTCAAATGAGCTATTTCCCTCCAAAAATGCAAAAATTGAATTAAGAAGCCATTTTTGGTTTGTACTTGGTTTCGTAATAAGATTCTTGGGAGCAATAAACTATGGAAGGGTGGAATAAAGAATTATAAGGGGGTTTTTATGTCCTTCTAGACTCATAAGTCCTACTAGATGCTAAGTAATGCTATAATTTAATACCTTTATGTAAGGAAACCTCTTGTGGGTGAACTTGTTCTCATGAACTATGATTGTAATGGACCTAAGATTCATAAACCACGGTCAATGAGTAATTAAAAGGTTATAAAAGACCAAATTTAATTGTCTCTCTTCATTCTACCTAGCTAAGAATCATGGAATGAAGTTTGCAAAAACAATAGTAAAGAAGAAGACTAAGTTTTTACAGTTCTTACTTGATTTTTGTTACTTGTTACTTGTTACTATGAAGATATTCTTGGTATTTGAATTGATTTAAAGATATTTTGGGTAGTGACATGAGCATTTGTGTGTGGTGTGTGTGTGTGTGTGTGTGTGTGTGTGTGTGTGTGTGTGTGTGTGTGTGTGTGTGTGTGTGTGTGTGTGTGTGTGTGTGTGTTTGATATCCCTTGTGTTTGTATGCTTAGCCTTCAGTGTGATCTTATATTTTGGAACTATTCTTACTTCTGAGATATTGTAGGGTTGTGTTTGAATAACCAATTGGAAATCAATAAGTATAAGTCCTTTTGAAGAGACCCATAAGCTTACTAAAGCTTGGTTAAGACCTGTGCATGAAATGTAGTTGTGACTGAGAGGAGGATTTGTGATGAACCTTCAAGGTAAGTCTGTGAGTGTTCTGTTTCTTGTTTAGCAGAGTAAGTTAGGGAAAACTATATCACTTTGTACCAGTGAAATGAGCCTAATAGTTTAGTGAAAACTATGTGAAGAAATAAAAAATATATGCCTTTAACAGTTATTGAATATAGAATGTATTGGTTTACTCATTTCCTTGTTAAATGAAGCACTTTTGAGCATCATGTAGCAGAACATTACTCGCAGTCAAGGATACAAGGCAATATTTGAGTTTGAGAGAACTTCATGATCAAGGAGGTGTGACCAAGTTGGACTCATGCATGCATCTCTTTCAATGATAGAAATCATTGTCTCTATTTGCCATGAAATAGTTAACCCTTATCATAATGAATACCTTGTCTAGCAAAATTGTAGTAGATTAAGAAAGCTTGCATGAAGGATTTGGTGGTTACATCATCCCGGAAGAAGGATATTTTGGGTTTCATAGTCTCTTCCACATTACCCTAATATATCTTAGGGAGAAAAAGCACAAGGTTTGGTGTTAAGAACCCTAGACATTGGAAAAAACTATGTTCCTTCATCACAAGATAGAAGTAAATGATATGAATCTTGAGTTTTGAGGAAATTTCAAGACCTTATAGTAAGAGTGTTTTTTTATCTCCTTATTTTTACAGACCCTCATGTGAAGTTTGAGACTTTGATTCAAAGTGTATGAAATTCTATAGATGAATCTCGCTTCTTGGGTCCACAGAGAAGGTTTGGGAGTGACACAGCTAGGGCATGGGTTTTAAGGTGTCAAACAAAGGAAATTAAACTTGAATTTTTGAAATAATAACAAGGAAAAGTATTTTGAGCATACTAAAGAATAAATTTGAGGTTTTATTGATAGAATCCAAGATCTTCTTGACAGAGTTGGGGAAAATGATTACTTACAGTCCAAAGGCTAGTTTGAAAGGACAATTTATAGAGAACCACCATTCGTAGGGTGAGTTAAAGAGTAAAACTTCTTAGAAAGGATAAAACACTTATTGGGAGCCCAAAATCATAGGTTTTAACCCTTGGTACCCCTGATAGAATAAATTATGCGTGACGGTCCTTATACACAGACTTAGTTTGGGTTTTGAGAGTTTAGAGTCAAAAATGAAGCTAAAAGGAACAATGTAAAGAGTTGAGTGCTGAGAATGTACATGCATAGGGGTGTTTGAAGAGTTTTAAGGAATCTTTCATGATGCCATAAGTTGGTCTACAAAATCCAACCTTGTATCTTCCATTAGAACTAATCTAGAGAACCTAAAGAACAGTTTTCTAAAATAGAGAGAGATTGGAGTAATTGGTTACCTTGGTTACCTTTTTGTGTGAGATATAAAATTCTTGTCATGAAAAATAGGGTTTGTATAGCTCAATAAGTCATCAACGTCCATAAAAATCAAGAATTTCTATGAGGATTAAAGTATTGAAGTTGTAGACACCCCAATTTCACATCTATCCTAAATCAATTAATTTCCCTTCCTCATTTCCCACAAAAATACACTTCGAATTAATCAAATATAATTTGATTAATTATCCATTTCAAAATCTAAAAATAATCTAATCCTCACACATGTCATTATTCTCCATGTTTTTCCACTATTGAATTAAAAATTCAAATTCAAATCCTCACCCACCATTCGTGGTCCCCACTCACCTAAAATCCTCCACTTATGAATTAAAAATATAATTCAAATCCTCACCCATTCTTCGTGGCCCCCACTCACCTAATATTGCCCACATTTTCAATCTTGCCCACATTTTCACATCCACCTAATCTTGCCCACATTTTCAAACCACCCACTTAATCTTGCCCACATTTTCAAACCATGATTACTTAAATTAATCTAAGCTAATCACTCCCTCAGGCTATAAATACAACCTTACCCCTCCCCTCTAAACACACGGAGAATAAGCTTTCATGCCATATCTAAGTTCTTGCATCCTTTGAGCAAAGAACATCATTTTGCCTTGTCCTAATGCCAAAATAGCCTCATAATCCTTTTTCCCATCCAGTGCAAAGTAAGAGGATCGTTGTTGCAGGAAGGTCTTGCTCCGTCTTGAAGAAAAGCACCTACATATCACAAAATCAGGGCTCAATCCAAGTTTCCTAGCCCATTCTGAGGTTTGCTACGGAACGCGAAGGAGGAGGTATGATTATTGGTATTTTACTTCCTTGTTAGTAGTGTATTTTTCATAGCTTACATTCTGGCACGCCCGGTTACTTTCGATCTGTTACCATTAATTTCTCAATTAGTGGTTTTATCTGTTCTTTGTTTATTATTGTTTATTATTATTTCCTTTTCTGTTCCTTTTGGTCTTCTTTGGTTAACCTTCACGCTTTGGGTAGTGTTTTTGTTGTGTGGTGTCTTGTGGTGTATCTGCAGGTTATAGCAACAATGAAACTATGCAGCTCATCCTGTCTTTGATCTCCTCGGTGCTTGGTGTTTAGTAGTTCTGATTTTGCTATTCACTCGTAATCTATAGAAACACAAGCACTAATCATTAGTTTATCATCTTAGTGTCATGGGACAACCAATCCGGAAAATATATTTATTTATTTCCTTTTGCTAAAATAACTGCTTTGTAGGAAGTTAATCATTTCATTTTTTTCTTTCTTTTATTTTAGTCAATCATTTTATGATCTAACTCTTTCTTTCTGTTTATTTTTATTTTTTAACCTTGCTGTCAAAATTTTAGCTTCTCAGGTGAAGTATAGAAGTCAGAAAATAAAAAAAACCAGCTCCCGGGACGTTTTTCTCACGTTTAAAATTTTCATTCAGAGCGTTCTCGTAGCCCATCTTCCGGAAGCCATAACTTTTGCTCCCGAACTCGGAATGACTTCATTTTTTTTTTAACGGAAAGGTATTGAAAAGATCTATGCAATGAAAAAATAATTTTTAGATTTAGACTTACAAAAAAAATTTGGTTTCATTTCTTCTAACACCTGTCTTTTTAACAAAAAAACAACAAAATTATAGTTTTATTTATTTTTATTTTTTAATTTTTATTTCACGAAACATCCTCACACGTATGCTCTTTCCTCGCACTTCAAAAGTGATCTTGGAAATCAGAAACGTGAGGCCACTCAAGCTTTAGAAAATAATTTTTATTTTTAATTTTTTGCCTTACATTTAAATTTTCCACGAAAACACTTCTCGGTAACGTTTTCACCCTCTTCTTTCATCGTTTTTATTTTTTGTGAAAATAATCATTATCGCTATTTCACAATCATGATTAATTGCAATAATTATTAATATTAAAAAAAAAAAAACTATTCCAATTGTATCCGTGTATGCTCTTTTCTTGCGCCTTCAAGTGATCTAGAAAATCAGAAACGGTCACATTTTTTTTAGTTTCTTGTTCTAACATTGCAGGATCCTCTAGCTTTGTTTTTCAACTGTCATTTTAATAATTATTTTCCTTTGTCATATTCTTAATATTTGTTTGGTCGTTGGTTGTGTATGCTCTTTTCCTGCGCCTTTGAGCGATCTGGCAAATCAAAAACAACCACGATCACTTTTCTAACATTTCATTTGCAGGATAACTACTAATTTGTTTTCTGTAGAACCGCGTTGCTGGAATATTGTCAAAAACAAAAACAAAAACAAAAACAACAAAAATCCCGCAAAAATACCACCATTTAAAGACAATTGCTGAAACAAAAAAAAAAAAAAGTACGCTCAGGTACGCAATTATTTTCTGCTAGTGATTTATTTCAAGTTGGAAAGAACCCTGCGTTTAATCACTTTATCATATTGTTTTTGCACGTAGACAAGGTGGATTTCATCACCACCAAAGCTACACCGGTGACGTGGACTTGACTACCACGCACCAACAGCATTTGCATCTGCATTGCACTTTGAGACCTAGTCTCATCACAGCGTTCGGTATTTACCTCGCCGCTGCTCTTCACTTACAGGTAATGCTGTCGTGCAGCGCATGCGAGTCACGCCTAAATAGCTGTAACAACGAAGCCTGGGCATCGTCCCTGTAAATCTTCGGGGAGTTATAAGGACACCATACACATTCATCCCTCCATCACCTTCCACCTTTTCACAAAACCTGTTCTGGACGTGGTGATTCACTCCGAAACAGGCAAGTAAGAATTGGTGAGTCTCCTCCAGTGCTCTAAGGGTTCCCCGTACCAATTCTGTCCCCGTACAGAATTAGGTATATCAGGACTAGGGTATATCGGAGGACGCATCTTCTTGGAGTAATAAGAGCCTGCATCCACCATTTCACAGCATACTTGTATGATTGCATGAAACAATGATCATTCCTGAAGAAGTTACCTCATAAGCCAAAACAATTGAATCCACATGACTGCTTGCTGTTTGAAAACACAATAGTTTAGCATTATTTTATCATAAAACTTGGCTGATATCAATGTGTTCATTGTAAAAGTTCAGACCCTAGTTGTGTTCCACAAAAAAATCAGTTCTCGACCAATTCAATACCAAGCGAAAACATCCAAACAATCCAACAACACAGACCAAAACATCACACCAATTTCATTAGCTCACTTTAGCCAATAATACATCTGTCATAGCTTGTCTTCAGCTATATCCAATAGATATTGAGTGACTTGCGTTCACTCCTTATCTCATCAATTGTCAGAACATTCTTTCTAGCTTGTTTCAAGCTATATCAAAATGACATTGAGTGACTTGTTTGAGTTCACTCATTATTTCATCAGCTGTCGAGTTTAACAAAATCCCATCCGACACAAATCCCTTCAAAACTCATTTTGAGTTCACAACTGTGTTGAGTCACTTGTTTGAGTTACTCTTCCTATCAAAAATCCAGAGCTTGTTAAAGCCAAACCAATCAACATATTCATCATAGCTTGTTTGAGCTACATCCCACTTGTATTGAGTACCTTGTTTGAGTGTACTCCTTACATTTTCGTCTGTTAAGCTTGTTTAATCCAAACCAATCAACATATTCGTCATAGCTTGTTTAAGTTATATCCCACTTGTATCCCGAGTAGCTTGTTTGAGCTTACTCCTTATAGCTTACTTGTTAAAACTTGATTGAGCCAAAACAAAGATCATAATCAATAGGTTGATTTCTTCATCGCACATTTCTTCGTTCTCCCTCTCTTTCAAACATGAAGAATTCACGAAAAACATCACACAATGAGCTATTAGAACAAATTAATAAGATGACAACACAACTCTCTCATATGGCTACCCAAATCAGTGAGCGATCACCCAAAAAGCCGATCATACAACCTCACGAAGAAATCAGTTCACGTAAAGTCCAACGTCAGTTTACCCCCCTTGGAGAAAGTCTCTCTAGTGTTTTTCATCAACTAAAAGAGGCTAAACTGATAAAATATCCAATTACAAAACCCTTTGTCAAAGGGGAAGCTAAGCCATGCTGGTACAAACCTAACACATACTGTGACTTTCATCGCATTGATGGTCATCACATAGATAAATGTGTACGATTTAAGAATTACGTCCAAGACTTAATTGACGACGACGTCATCTCTGTAGAACTTGATGACAATGCTCTTGCAACCAACGACACATCCAATACCACAACTTTCCATGAAGAGCTGACTACTGTCGAAACTCCTATATATACTGAAATTCCACGAGATCATGACGACAACAGTCAAGACTCTCTAATTCCAAACCAATCCATATCTTCTTCAAATTTCCTTCCATTAGTTCAAACATACATTGAACCTGTTTTGGACAACAACATTCTTCCAACATCTACTGAGCACTTGAACTTATTTCAAGACTCTCTTTCAGCCCAAACATATATTGAACCTGTTTTGGGTGACAACATTCTTCCAACATCTAACGAGACCTTGATCTCGTTTCAAGACTCCCTTTCAAACCTTGATATTACTGTAGACACTACAGACGAGGTTCCATCAACAGGTACCATTAAGTTTGATTCTATTCTTCCAATATTGGCTCTTATGCCTAACATCTCTAGCCTTTTTGTCGAAACACAACCACATCAAGTTTGGACACTTGCAACAATGCAACCTGTCATGACCATCATACTTTCAACGATCGATCTTGCAGGCATCTCATCACTAATGATTCTCACCTATCAAGACTTCTATGTGCATATATTCTACGAGGTATGTATACCTAGGAATATCTTTATGCCACCTTTTCCATCTTTAATTTTGAATCTATCGTCAAATCAATTAATTCATGGACAAACAGAAGCAAAAAATCAAACAATGCAAACTGAGGCCACTCCCTTCTCCCTTGTTTATGGTGGGGAAGATATTTTACATGTCAAGGTTGAATTCCCATCCTTTAGAATATCCCTCAAAGACGTAATCAATAAAGATTATTATCAACATTCACGCCTTAATGAACTCGAGCTTCTTGATGAAAAACGACTTAATGCCCTAGATCATCTTCAAGTATATCAAAATCAGCTACGACATAGCTACCATAAAAAATTCAAACCTAGAAAATTTAAGGTCAATCATTTCATTCTCAAAGAAAATCGAAAGAACACACCCAAAGAACGAGACAAACAAGACAAATTTGAGCCCAACGAAATCATAGATAAATTTGGCTCTGGAGCTTATAAATTGGCCACTGACAGATGGTCAAGATCTTGATGAACCAATGAATGTAGTTCATTTAAAGAAATTTTATCCTTGAGATGTTCACTATTCCAGGATACAACGTGTACATTGTTCCTTTTGTCTTGCTTATCTCCGAATAATTTAAATTTATTCATTTCCATTGGCAGATATTTTCTTTATCAAAATCACATCTTCATATTTATCATCATGAGACAAGTGCTAATATAAATCCTATTAAGTTTGTGAGCATCATACTTCTTCCACTTTCAGTCGCTTTCCTCTATGGTCATACCTAGAAGCTTACTGATGGTAATATATCCCCTTCTAATACATTCTCTCTTTCATAACAAAGCTCTAAACTTCGTTACCCAGTTCGTTTGGTCGTCCATCTCAGTCTTCGGTGTTGAACCCTCGCGTCCTACTAGTCGTGTGGGGCTGAGATTGGGGGCAGATGTTTCTTCCCAAATACAAAGCACTATTGTAAAAAAATCCATCAATTCAATAACTTATGAATAATTCATTGTCACATCTTTCGTCCTTCATAGTCTTTGGTGTTGAGCCCACACTTCTTACTAGTAGTGTGAGACTGGGAATGGAGGAAGGTGCCCTTACTCGTCTACGTCTTGTCTTCGGTGATAAACCCTTGCCTCTTACAAGTGGCATGGGGCAAAGCGTAGAGGGTCATTCTCATACAAGCATAAAAACATTGCAAAATATTCCAAAAAAAAAAAAAAAAAAAAAAAAAAAAAAAAAAAAAAAAAAGACAAAAAGGAAATTCACTCGCCTATATTTTGCCTTTGGTGATGAGCCCTTGCTTCTCACTAGTAGCATGGGGCAAGGCATAGGGAGTCATTTCAAAAATACAAAATCTTACAGTGCTTACAAATTATAGAATCCCCAAACACGTAATTTAGATGCCTAAGTGAAGAGAGAACTATCCCTTAACCTCATATCTTATCAATCAGCAGGCCACATAACTGTCTAAGTCTAGCATGTGACTCATAAAGTGAAAGCCATTTTTGAAACCGGTTCAGTACCATTATGAAGAATGGAGTCACAATTTCCCAAAGGGATTGTTGTTAGCATTTGTCTCTATATTCATTATCTACCTCCTACGTCCTTCTTGATTCTTGGTGATGAGCCCACACATCTTACTAGTTGTGTGGAGTCAAGAATGGAGTTGGAATTCTTTTCATCATATCATCACCACCATATCATGCCAATGGAAAGTGAATTTATGTTATTTTGAGCATAAGTTACAATGCGGAACACGGTATATCGTCTCTCAAAAATAAGTCTGCACTCTGGTCCATAAATTGTCAATCACAATGCAAAAATCCAAAAACATTTGAAAATCGTAAAAAAATCAAAAACAATGTCAAAAATCAAAAAACATTTGAAAATCGTCAAAAATCCAAAAACAATGTAAAAATCGTCAAAAATCAAAAAACATTTGAAAATCGTCAAAAATCCAAAAACATTTGAAAATCAAAAATCCAAAAACATGTGTCAAAAATCCAAAAACAGTGTCAAAAATCCAAAAACAATGTAAAAATGTAAAAATCCAAAAACATTTGAAAATCGTCAAAAATCTAAAAACAATGTAAAAATCGTCAAAAATCTAAAAACATTTGAAAATCGTCAAAAATCCAAAAACAGTGTAAAAATCCAAAAATCCAAAAACATTTGAAAATCATCAAAAATCCAAAAACAGTGTAAAAATCCAAAAATCCAAAAACATTTGAAAATCGTCAAAAATCCAAACACAGTGTAAACATCATAAAAATTCAAAAACATTAGAAAATCCAAAAAAAAAAAATTATAAAATTCAAAAACAAACATTAGAAAATCAAAAATCCAAAAACAAAAACATTAGAAAATATCCAAAATACAAAAACATTTGTAAAATTTTCAAAAGACCAAAAACATCCACAAAATTGTAAAAACTCAATAAGTAACACAGTTCATCCTTTGAACTATTATCCCAAACGAATGGTCCAACCACCTTATGACTACCAATTTCAAACCACTTCTCCTCGCGTGAATCCTCGCTTGGGGAAAATCCGGCTCTCATTGTTTCCTTGTTTGAGGAGACTGACCCAATCCTTTGTACCTCTGCTTGGGGGCACATCTAATCAATCATCACTGTGGAACACGTTAGGGACATGTTTACTGGTTCTTGTGTTGCATTATTAGTGGCAAATTATTAATTGCTTTCTTGTATCTTGATATATTACAGGGGGCATCTTGATTTTATATATCCTGGTGTTCTCTGTAATATTCTTATGTTATCTGATTGCATGTCGTACTGGGGCATCATACTTTCTTGATGGCCTCTGTCTATGCTCTCTTCCATTTGCATATCGTACTGGGGCATCAAACCTTTTTGATGGCCCCTGTCTATGCTATCACGCATATTACAGTCTAGTCATCCTGATCTTTTATATCACGATGCATCCTGTTATGTGCTATATTAAAATTAAGATGCTTTTCGTCACGTGAGTATCTTCCTGCATGATCAACATCTTACTTTGCACCCCATCCATTCACCCATACTAATGCATTCTCCAGTTTGCGAATCCTACTTGATCACCGTTGCAGTTTGCGAATCCTACTTGACGATCTTTCTCAAGTAGCATTCACTATCCAGCAGCTCCTTCTCCCCCACCATGATCACCATGTATTTGATCCATTCATTCTCACTTCTCATTTTTACTCCTCCGCCGCTTATACCCATATTACCCTTCTCACCATTCCTGTCCCCTCTCACCCATTGGTATTCTTTCCTTTCACCCGTTTTCTTCCCGCTTGACAATCTTACTTAATAACCCCTTCTATATGGAATCCTCAGTGGAGGTTTACCCTCTCCCTAAGATCTTCCCGCTGTAGAAGCTTCTTCACCACCTGCCCTCTCATCAAATAACCATCACCACCAAACACATCTTCCAACTCCACCTCTTCTACTTCCCATTCCCGCATCATTACTCTCACCACGTGGGCATCCCAATTAAGGATTCCCCTCACACTCTCCACCCTCCACTGCATATATTCCTTCATCCATTCATGTTATACTCCTTTGTGTCCTTTCTTTCTTATTATCACCTCATCTCATATCATATACCACTTAGGCATACCTCACTCACTCTTTTCTCATCCTTCCCCAAATCCACCTTATGCCTGGTCATCCTACTTACACGCTCTCGTAGTATGGCAAATTCACTTGAGGGTTCCCCTTCAGTCCATTTTGTCATACCCTATTCCCACCAACTCTAACATCATCCTTCTTCCTCAGCTTGGCGATCTTACTTAACCATCCCAGCCGCATGGCAATCTTACTTAAGACTTCCACTTAAGGTTGATCTGTCCTGTGGCCTTCCCCCATCCCATCATATTTCCCCCATCTTATTTCTCCCACCTCTCATCGCGATCATCTTCTTCACCCTACCATTCCACCCCTATCCCCAATATCATTTTGTCTTTCTCTTTGCATATCATCCCTGTCGGTTGGGTGACCCTACGAAACTTCTCCAGCAGTATGACGATCTTACTTAAGAGATTCTCTTAAGCATGACATGTCATCTTACACTCGCCCATCACTCTCCAATCTCACCATCCATATTTCCTCTTCATTCCCCATCATCACATCTTTTTACCACCACTATCACCCTCCTCTGCTTGGCAATCTTACTTAACCACTCACCCAGCATGGCGATCTCACTTAAGAGTCCCTCTTAAGGATGATCTGTCTCCTTGCCTTTCCCCATCACTACCCACCCTTCACCCTTCATTTTTTCTCGGCATTCCCCATTATCACATCCTTTCACCTCCTTTTCGATTCTCGCAAACACCACTTCTCGCTTGACCATTTGTCATCTCCAGTTTTGCTCACATGGCAATCTTACTTAACCACTTCCGTCACATGACAATCTTATGTTAGGGTCCTCCCTACACTTAACTTGTCATCGTGAACTTCTCCCCCGCCTCATTCTTAGTTCACTTTATTGATCGTTTCTTCCACCTGGTATCTCCTATTACCCACTTTTTCCTCCTACTATTATCCTTTCTCCACATATCTTCTTACAACATACACCTCATCTCTTCCACCTACAATCACATTCTTTTCCCCCATTTTCCCCTCCTTGATCCATCATCCTTCATACCATTTCTTCCCATTCTTTTCATGTCTTGGTTCTTCATCCTCACCTCGTTCATCCTCATCACCCCCATCCTCTCCTCGCTTTCACTTCGTCCCAACTCCTCCCTCCCATCTTCTTCACTCTTTCCCCTTCATCTTCTCACATTCCCCCTACATTTCTACCCACACACATATTCGCCATTACTGTTAACACTCCTATATCATTCTTTCATCATCATCTTCTCTTCCCGCACTCATAATTGTCAACGGGTTTTCCCTAAAAATTATCAATCCTCATTCCGCACGACCTCATTCACTCCCTTGGACCTTCTAGAGTTTCCCTTCATTCCTTCCCTCCTCTAAGCCCACCACTCATTGGCAACGGGTTTTCCCTAACGTCCCTTTGTTGGCGTTACCCTTTCCAGTCCTCGTTCGCTTTCTCTTTTTTTCATTTTTTCTTTCACCCTTCCCCACCACTCATTGTCAAGAGGATTTCCCTAACATCCTTTCATTGGCATTGCCTCTTCTATCCCCCATTCTCTTTTCTCTCCTATTCTTTTCCCTCACTCCCACCCTTTCTTGTCGCTTCTTACCCATCTCTCCATCTCCTCTTTGCCCTCTTCACTATCTTTATTGTCTTCATCATACATCCTTTTTCTATTTTCCCATCATCCTAGTATCCTCATTTCATGCATCTCCATATCTTTTCCAATCGATGTCATTCCTCCCCTCTTTCTTCTTTCAACATTCCTTCTACCATTTCCTTTCCACTTATTACCCCCTTTCTGTATTCCCTTCCTTCTCCATCATTTTCTTTGTTATCCTCTTCTCTCTCCCACCCCTCGTCTTATTTTACTTCCCCTATATCATCTTCTTCCCCTTTTTCCATCACGTTTCCTCCTTACATCCCCATCGATAACCTGGTTGTTCAGCGTTGTCCTGTCTTTTTTATCATCCCACTCTCCACATGCATCTCCATACGGTCTGTTCCATATTCTTTGCCTTGGTCTTCCTCGCAATGACGTGATTCCTTCAATCTTCTCCTTGTATTCGTTCTATCTTCCTTTCCTCTCCCCTAATTTTCACGTTTCTTCTGACCACTTCCCCTTTTCTCTACCACCCCTACCTTTTTGTTCATTCTGTATATGTTTCTCTTCCTTTCTCTCCTCTTTTTCACACTTTCCTCGCCCCTCATAGTTTCTTTTTTTTCTCCGTTCTACTTCTTCTTTTGTCCTCTTTCCATTTCCCTCCATTTCACCCCCTACTCCCACCTCGTTTTCTCCTTCTTATTTATCCTTTCCCATTTCCTACTTTTCTTCACTCTCTCATTTATTTCACTGCCACGTATCCCTCTTTACTATCTCTGTTGCTTCCTTCATTTTGCACATCTCTCTATTTCATCCCTTCACCCTCTACTCTGTCATTTTCCTCTTTTTTCCTTGTTTGTCCTTCATCATTCCCTTCTTCCCCTATCATCCCTCTCTCTTATTTCTACCTCTTTCATTCCTTTTTTTCCCCTCCCCTATCTCCCTTACTCTTCTCATAATCAACCCCCAACCCTATCCATTCCCTTTTCTCTTTCCCACACACCCTCACACCTAGCATTCAAGGTCGATTGAATCCTTTCTCCATTTGCGTCGTGCGGTCATTCCAGTCTCTTCCACTCCATTATCGTCCTCTTCTCCACCAAATCCATTTCCCTTCTTTTCGAGAGTTCTGTCGTATATTTCATTCTCGTCAATCCTCTCGAGGGGGCATCACCACATCTATCCATAATCACATCTTCTCATGACATTTTTGTCTTGGAGGATACCATGACATCCGTCACTCACCACTTTCTATTCTCCCCAACAAACATTCACTCTACCTTTTAAAAAGTAGATTGAATTCTTCCCCCATACCGTCTACTTTCTTTGAAAGGACACTACTTTCATAGTACCCTTCCAAAGAGGGGCAAATGTAGACACCCCAATTTCACATCTATCCTAAATCAATTAATTTCCCTTCCTCATTTCCCACAAAAATACACTTCGAATTAATCAAATATAATTTGATTAATTATCCATTTCCAAATCTAAAAATAATCTAATCCTCACAACATGTCATTATTCTCCATGTTTTTCCACTATTGAATTAAAAATTCAAATTCAAATCCTCACCCACCATTTGTGGTCCCCACTCACCTAAAATCCTCCACTTATGAATTAAAAATATAATTCAAATCCTCACCCATTCTTCGTGGCCCCCACTCACCTAATATTGCCCACATTTTCAAACCACTCACATAATCTTGCCCACATTTTCAAACCATCCACCTAATCTTGCCCACATTTTCAAACCACCCACTTAATCTTGCCCACATTTTCAAACCATGATTACTTAAATTAATCTAAGCTAATCACTCCCTCAGGCTATAAATACAACCTTACCCCTCCCCTCTAAACACACGGAGAATAAGCTTTCATGCCATATCTAAGTTCTTGCATCCTTTGAGCAAAGAACATCATTCTGCCTTGTCCTAATGCCAAAATAGCCTCATAATCCTTTTTCCCATCCAGTGCAAAGTAAGAGGATCGTTGTTGCAGGAAGGTCTTGCTCCGTCTTGAAGAAAAGCACCTACATATCACAAAATCAGGGCTCAATCCAAGTTTCCTAGCCCATTCTGAGGTTTGCTACGGAACGCGAAGGAGGAGGTATGATTATTGGTATTTTACTTCCTTGTTAGTAGTGTATTTTTCAGAGCAAGGAGAGATACAAGACTTGCATGAAATTCATTAGTGTAAGTGTGTGCATGACTTGAACCCTATTTTGGATAGCTCTAAAATTTACCAAGATCCCCCATTCCAGGCTACTCATAATTTTTACCAAGAAATGTGTGCTCCTGAATTCAGAATTTTCCCTCTTACCTGAAACTTGTAGTCCTCATTGTTTTTTCAGAAGAAGATGAATCAATATTCCAATTTCCTCAAATCTAAATATTTTAGTGTTTATAAAGTCATGTCTAGAAGATTCCTTGCTTGAATTTCATGGGAAAATTAACCAATTAAAGGATTGACCCAAAGTGATACATAAAAGTTTGCTTGAAAAGATCAATTGATGTGACATCCTAACTTATAAAGCAGGGGAAAAGGATAAAAGTGTCATCAAAGGGGACTATAGTCACCTAAGCATGTCATGCCCCTTACTGGGCATAATCTATTCCAAATTGAAACCATAAAATAGGCATGCCCTTTGAGTTAGGGAACACATTCCCTATACTTAACCGGTGCAGCTGTCGTATATGCATGCACGAGAAAATGTGGATTTCTGTGGTGGCCTTTCGACTGGGGATCCAACAGGGGCACTCCACTGACCCTGCGGTAAATGCTTGCAGTTATCTGCAAGGGGGGAATTTGCTATGAAGGTGGGAAAGGGAGTGAGAATAGAGGTAGGAGAACTAATGCTGCAGGTAGAAAATCAGATTCCTGCACACACACTAGTTGGAAATTTCAACACATGCATTTATGAGAAGAAACAACCCTGCATATGGCAACAAGATGAGATAAGATTGTGAACTCAAAGTTTCTAAAATCTCCTCATCAAAGAGGCTACAAAATCCTTCTTCTTGTATTGATGCTTAAACAGAAGTTGTACAGAATGTGGGAATGGAAGAAATTTGAGAATGGAGGAAAGTAGAAGAAAATGGCTATCTCCTTTGCTTTCTCTAAGTACAATGCACTCGTGAGTTTACAAGATCAATTGCCAACCCCTTACAATGGCGTGAAGAAGCCATTAAATATCTTGCAAGAAATGGTTACAACTTCTTCTTTGTTAGCAAGAAATGGTTTACAATCTTTTCAATCATTCGCGTCCGTTCAGATTCTTGATTCGCGAAGAAATGCCAATGGTGGGAAAAACCAGACTTTTCATAATGCAGCCGTTACACTCATTTTGTAACTTTGAATTTGAACCGTTCATCTTGCCTTTGAAACTTTAAACCAGAGTCATCCACGTGGGAGAAATTTACTGGAGCGGGCGTGGAGGATGCCTTTTGCATTTTGTGACTTTATAGAGATTTGGCATTTTGGAACATTTTGGTCCGCTCACCCACTTTTGATATGGTCTTGACACGTGGCTTCACTTGAGTGGAGACAGAGTCACGGGTCACTTTTATAATTTTACCTTTTTTTAATGCGGGCTCAAAAACACAAAATTCTCCGCCGGCCCGCCTCCCCGCTTTGACCTTCGATGCGGGCTTAATATTTGACTTTTCCCTTTAGCATGATGGGGTTGCGGGTCACTTTATAACTTTAAGCCCTTTTTATGAAAAAAAGGCTCAAATTCTCAAATCTCCCCGAACCCGCTTCCCCGCTTTGACTTTGCGGGCTCAACATTTGACTTTTTCCTTTAGCATGATCGGGGCTGCGGGTCACTTTATGACTTTTAGCCCTTTTTACAAAAAGGCTCAAAACCTCAAATTTCCACCTGACCACTTCCCACTTTGACTTTTCAATGCGGGCTCAACATTTGACTTTTTCCCTATAGCATGATCGGGGCTGCGGGTCACTTTATGACTTTTAGCCCTTTTTACAAAAAAGGCTCAAAACCTCAAAAAAAACCTCCCCACTTGCTTTGACTCTCCAACAATGCGGGCTCAAGATTTGAATTTTTCCTTGGTATGATCAGGGCTGCGGGTCACTTTATGACTTTTTCCCTCTTTTACAAATAGGCTCAAATGTTCACAAAAAAGGACTCCATCTTGCCACTCCAATTAGATATGATAATCCATTTCCATATACCCATGGATAATGGGGCCAAAATTTGATGGGGAAGAAAACACCCATCATTCACGACTGTGGAAAAATGCAGAGAAGAAGAAAACTCCACCATTTCGCGCCTGATTTTCAAATTTCTTTCGCGAACCAAGGAATTGAAAACAATACAAGGTTTGATGATCCATGGCCATAGAAAGATTGAAAATTTCATTCAAATGAGGACAACAATAAAATTTTCACGCGTCCAGACAGGAAAATGGAAAATTTATCAAAATGTGCAGACTGGAGAGTTTAAACAACTTCAAAGCATGAATTTCTCTATCTTTTTCAGACTTCCAACTTTACTTGAACACTTCTGGAGGGCGTGAGCTCAAAATTTTTGAATTTGACTTAAAAAATGAGGGGGGGATTTTGAGGGTGACAACAACTGGCTCTAGCTTGGGGACATGACATGGACTGAGCATAGTGAAGACATGACATGGGAATCCAGAATCTCAATCTCTAGACCCTGTAATTCATTGACCAGTGCCTTATCCATTGGGCCTTGCAGAGTCATGTACAACTTGAGAAAGAAATATCAGAAGAAGGAAACACACAAGCACACAATGGGAAGGAAACACACACACACAACAGAAGGGCAACAGAAGGGGAAACAAAACCACACAACGGAAAGGGAAACACACCTATGGTACAAGGTGGGGGAACAACCCACTTTCACTGATGATACAATTTCAAGTATTTCCCACTCTGAGGCAATTCCAGTGGTGGTTCCATCCAAATATGAGAGAAGAAAAGTGTTCTCACCGCAAGCTTCATGAATCTGGAATGGGCCGAGCCATAATGAATCAAACTTTCCATGGCTGCCTTTTGGTTCTCTTCTCTTGTCCCATAGCAGGATGAAGTCTCCAACTTTGAATTCTCTTGCCTTGGCCTTCTTATCAAAAATATTCTTTACTTTCAATTGGTGCTCCTTAATGTGATCCACCACTTGGAGTCTATTTTCTTCCAGCTTCTCAAGAAAGAGGATCCTCTTGTCAATGGAATCCTTGTACTGACCATCTTCTATTGCCTGTAGCAGCTTGAGAGCTGGCATCTCGATCGTGAGAGGAATTTCTGCTTCGACTCCATACAACAGTTGGAATGGTGACATACCTATTGCCTTCTTGGGAGTGATCCTATCCACCCACAATGTGTCGTACAACCTTTTGTGCCAATTCCTTTGATTCTCATTTACAAGCTTGCGGACAATGGTCACAATGTTCTTGTTGCTTGATTCGGCCTGTCTGTTTCCTTGTGGATAGTAGTCAGAAGAATGAGATAGGGAGATTCCGTAGCTATAGAAAAACTTGGTCAGCTCTCTTGAAGAGAAATAGGTAGCATTATCTGCTACAATCTTCTGTGGCACTCTGAAATGGACTATGATATTCTCCTTGATGAAGTTTCATATTGTTTTAGTCTTGGCTTGTTTGGTCGGAATGGCTTCCACCCATTTGGTGAAGTAGTCTGTTGCTGTGAGTACATAGGTGTGCCCTGCGCTTGAGTGAGGGTTCAGAACACCAATGAAGTCCAGCCCCCACTGTTGAAATGGTTCTTCAATAGCCACAAGCCTGAGTGGTAATGTAGCGAGTTGTGGTCTTCCAATGAACTGTTGGCATGCTTTGCATTTAGAAACCCAATCTTGAGTGTCTGCAAAGATGGTGGGCCAATAATACCTTCCTCAGAGGATCTTGTGTGTAGTGACCATTGCTGAAAAATGTCCACCACATGCTTGGTCATGGTATGCTTTAAGCAACTTTTCTTGTTGCTCTTTATCTACGCACCTGAGGAAACAACCATCCAGGCCTCTTTTGTAAAGTGCATGATTCCATATTACAAATTTAGCTACCTTCAGCTTGAGTGTTCTCCTTTTCTTGTAATCAAGATGGGGAGGGCATTCTCCATAAGTCAGGTAATAGGAAATATCAGCATACCACTCATCAGTAGTGGTGACAAAGAGAACTAGTGGGTTGTCTTCTGAACAAGTTCAGCAAGTATAGTTTTCTTCGCCATGTTGAAATTTGAGTATTTCATCTTCAGCAATTAACTTACACAAGCCATTTCCCCCTACTAGATTGGAGGGTCGAATCTCCAAGTCATATTCTTGAGTCTTTGCAATCCAATTTCCTCTTTTAGCTCTGGGATCCTGCTGTGTCAAGATGGACTTGATTGCACTGCCGGGGACCATCACCACCGTATGGGAATTGAGGATGTAAAACCTGAAGTTTTTTACAGCCTTGACCACTGCATAGGCATGCTTCTCCAATTGGTTGTATTTTAGCTCATGCTTTTTCAAAGGACAACTCATGAAAGCAATAGGTGCTTCCACGCCTTCATCATTTTTCTGAATGAGAATGACAGAGAGTGTATGTTCTGATGCATAACAATACATGATGAATTCTTTGTTAAAATCTGGAGATACAAGAGTCAGAGCCTTGGCAATGGATTTCTTGATCTCTTCGAATGCTGCCTTCCCTTCATTGTTCCATTTGAAGTTTGCTTGTGGTTTCATCATGGAAGTGATGTGCTTCGTCAACTCAGCAAACTCAGGCACAAAATGACGAAGAAAGTTCACCTTTCTGAAGAATGAATGAACTCCTTTCTTGCTTGTGGGTAGGGCTAATGCTTGAATGGATCTAATCCTCTCAGGATCAATGTGTGCTCCATGTTTGTTCACAATGTGCCCCAATAACTTGCCTTCTGTGACTCCAAAAATGCACTTTTTTGGATTTAGTGATATGCCATGTTTCCTACACCTTGCAAGTACCTGTTCCAAGTGATAGATATGATCTCCCCTCTTCTTTGAAAATACTGTGAGATCATCAAGATATATGACAATGCAATGCTTCAGATCTTTGAAGGCCAAATCCATCACCCTTTGGAATGTAGCTCCTGCATTGATTAGGCCAAAAGGCATTCTGTTGTAGGAAAAAGTGCCCCAAGGTGTTGTAAAGGTTGTCTTGGTGTGGTCCTCCTCTGCCACTTTGATTTGATTATATCCTGAGAATCCATCAAGTAATGAAAGCATTTCAGATCCAGTGACTGCTTGCAGGATATGGTCCATGATAGGAAGAGGATAATTGTCCTTTAGTGATGCCTGGTTCAGGTTGTGAAAATCTACACATATCCTTATTTCACCATTCTTCTTCCGCACTGGCACAATGTTAGCCACCCACGTTGAATGGTGGATGGGAAAGATGATCCTTGCATTAAGCATCTTCATTACCTCCTCCTTGATGGTATCAACAATCTTTGGGTTGTACGGCCTTTGTTTCTTCCTGAAGGGCTTAACACCCTGCTTCAAAGGAATTGAGTGATGCATTTCCTTTGGCTGGAAGGATTTGAGTTCATCATAAGAGTAGGCCAAGACATCTGAGTATTTCTTGAGTAATGCAACAAACCTTCTTTTTTCTTCAGGTGAGCAACATTTTCCAATATTGACCATCCTTGGCTCCTCTGGGGTACCAATGTTTTCTTTATCAAAATCAGCTGGGCACCGAGAAGATTGCTTTTCTTTCTCTTGAATGAATCTGTCATGTTTGTCAAAGAGGTCTTCTAAAGAGACTAGGCCTTTGGGAATTTTGTTCCCTTTCAATTTGATTACTCCCTCATCATCAATCCCTTCAATTCCTTCTTTCTCTTCTTTGGGGACTGCTTCTCGGTGTGGATTTTCACCTCCTTCGAAGAAGAGATTATTGAAATTATCCCTTTGCTCTAAAAAGGCTAGAATTTGGTTATCATCATTGAAGACTTGCCAATGATTTGCATTGTCTGGTACACTAGGCCTGAATACCATTTCAATGGTCACTTTGTCTTTACCAAAAGAAGGATGAGGTATCACTAGGGAAGCTGACACTGCAAGAGAATCAGCATTTTCATTTGTTCCCTTGGAATAGCTTCAATGGAAAATGCATCAAAAGATTCAATGCAGTCCCACACTCTGTTTCTGTAATGCCGGAGTCTTGGATTCTTCACCTGATATTGTTGGTGGACCTACTTTACTACAACCTCTGCATCACCTCGGCATCTCAGTTTCTTGATTCCCATGTCCTCTGTTGCACTCATGCCTAAGAGTAGTGCTTCATACTCTGCAGTGTTATTTGTATTATCAAATTGCAGCTTGTAGGCAAATGGGTACAACTCATTGGAAGGAGAGTACAATACTACACCAGCTCCTGAGCCCACACTGGAATGACTACCATCAAATTCCATTGTCCAAATTTGATCTTCCTCTTCCTCCATGAGAAGTGGCAAGTTCTCCTCTTTTTTGATGTGAGGAAGTAGTTTCCTAGCCCACAATTTTGAAAGAGAATGTTTTCATTCGGATCATCAGAACTTCGTACTGTGAACTTCATCTTTCTTACTGGTAGCAACTTCTTCATCTCACCTTTTACTGGGATAGTTTCAAATGACCAATCCATTTTTATCTCTCCACCCAAGCCTTTACAAAAACTCCTACTCAATAGCATACCAAAGGATGTTGGGATGTCTGCTACCAGTATGGTTAGGAGCACCTTCTTGTCTGGAAAATCAGCTAGTGCTACCTGTGCATCTTTGATTCTTCCTACCAATGGCACTTGTTTGGATTCCATTGAGTAGCAGGTGCCATTTACCTGGGTCAAGGTGAGGCCTAGAGCATTTGCAACTTTGGCTGGCATCACATTGTCTGAGGCTCTGGAATCTATGATACAATTATTTAGCTGGAAGCCTTTAATGAGGAGTGACAGGTAGAAAGGTTCAACCCTGTTGGTTTTGGAGGCACTAAGTGCTAACATGTTTTGGGAAGGTGGTGTGGATGGTGTGGGTAGTAAGCCTTTATAATTAGGACTCGAGGATACATGGTTATCACCATGAAATGCATTAATGAACCTGTCAAACTGGGTAGGATGTGTTTGTAGGTATTCTATTTCTGAGAGCTGGACTTTGGTTTTGCTTGCATGTTCCACAAAGTCAAATGGGGTTTGGTGAGTGAGGAAGAGGTTCCTGGAAATGGAGGAAGATTTACATGGTAGAGGATTTACTACTTTCGGTGTTGAATTTTCCTTTTCAGGTGTAGCAATTGGCTTGGAAGGGGGTGATGGTGTAGCTTTTGATTGAACCTTAGATGTTTGTGTAAGAACAACATTTAAAGGAGAATTGTTCTTAGCAACTTTTGAGCTGGGAGAAGAATTAGATGACTTACTTGGCATAGTAGCATGATCCCTGACAACCAGTGAGTCTGGTTTTTCTTTGGCTGACTCCATAGAAGGTGGTAATGGTGATCCTCTGCTGATGATTTTATTTTGTGTGACCTCTGGAGGAGAATCTTCTTTATTCTTCTTATCCTTTACCACAACCGTTGAGGATGAAGCACCTTTCCTGGATTGTGCACGAGTGAAAACAACACATGAGAAACTTGGAGCTTCTTCATCATCCTCATCTTCATCATCAACGTACTCAATTAGGCCATTGTGCATATCAACTTCCTCGACCTCAAGATAGTTTTCATAGTCTTCCATATTTTCTTCTTCAGTTTCATCAATTTCTGCTTCCTCCTCTGGCTCTTTGGTGTCACAGATGGCATTGACTGGTGGTGCTTCAAGAGCAAGCCTGATGAGGAGGTGGAGCAATCCTTGGCCTATCTGGAGGGTTTGGTTTCCTTGAAGCATTCTGCATTGTGATCTGAGATAGCTGCTTCTTCAAGGCAACCAAGTCATTTGCCATTTTTTGGAACATCGGATCTGTGGTGACAGAGTTTGAATTCTGACCCTTTTGCTTTCCATTGGGGCCTTTCACCTTTCCAGAAAGGATTAGATCATCATCGGTTTCTATTGCATAGTCTTGGCTTCCCTCAATGTTCTTGGTTGGGCTCTTCTGAGGAAGAAACCTACTTCTGATGGCAAAAGGACTGATGAAAAACCTCTTCAAATTATTTTCAGGAGGCACCACATCTTCAGGGATCCTTCTTATCACTCTATCATATCTTGCTATGAAGTCCCTCATTGACTCGGAGGTTTCTTTCTTCATTTGTACCAATTGGACCAAAAGATCCTGACAATCTTCTGTGCTCTTGAACCTGTGTTTGAATGCACTTCTTATATCTTCCCAACAGGTGACAGACCTCGGGGGTAGCATGTAGAACCATTCGACAGCTTTCTCTTGAAGTGACTCCACAAAGAGTCAGACTGACACATCTTCATCCTCAACACCCAACACACCGCAAGCAGTGATAAATGCTGCTACATGCTCTTCAGGGAGTTGAGAACCATCCCCTCTGAATTTTGGGAAGTTTTTTCTCGAGCCTCTTGGTAGCTCATGGAGTATTTGAGCAAGAGCCAGTGGACCGGTGTTTCCTCCCCATGGTACATTAGGCCTATGGGCCTCGCGATCATGTTCATGCTCATGATCTTGATCCCCCATTCTATTTCTGTTTCTATCTTCCAACCTTGCTAAGGTTGTGGCTTCTGCTACTGCTCTTTCATCTGCCTCGGCTTGAAGTCTCTCGATTTCTTCGAGTTGAGCTCTTATTTCTTCGTCGGCTCTTGCCTCTCTTTCTCTAGCTTCTTCTTCGGTCTCTACGTCAGTGAAATCTTCAAGGTTCTCGTTGATGTATGGAAATTCACCATCCAAAGGATTGGCAACACTCAAGTTCCCAACGTGACCGGTTGCTTGAAAAAGAAGCCTCTGGATTCTGAGTAGCTCTTGTCTCCTTTGAAGTTCCTCAAAAATGGGATCAGTTTGTCCTCCTTGTCTCTGTTTTTGGGTGTATCTTCTATCTGCCAGCTTGAAAATCTATGCTCTTCTTTGTGGTGCTGGAATTTGTCTTTGCCTCTCCAATTCAGCAGCGCGTTCTTCTTCAAGGTCCAGAATTCTCGTGGCAATGAAGTAGTGATTGGCACTTTGTCTATTATGCCAGATAGCTTCCCTCAAATCTGAAGTAACGTCTTCTTGGATGTGGAAGAGAAATTTGGGTCTTTCAATAGGAGGGTTTCTCAGAATAGCCATGATTTGAATCCATGTGGCTCATATAGCCATTCAAATTCTAGAAATTTTTCTCTTTTTTGAATTTTGAATTTTCTGACCTTGCGGTCGCATTCAGGTGCAGATGCTGCTAAATCTGCCCCACAGTGGGTGCCAAAAACTGTTGGCGAGGAAATTTTTTGGGTGGAAAAACTTGTGGATTCCTTGCCAATGCTCTGGGAATCTAAGTCCCTCTACTTAACCGGTGCAGCTACCGTATATGCATGTGTGAGAAAATGTGGATTTCTGTGGTGGCCTTTCGACCGGGGATCCAACAGGGGCACTCCACTGACCCTGCGGCAAAGCTTGCAGATACTTGCAAGGGGGGAATTTTCTATGAAAGTGGGAAAGGGAGTGAGAAAAGAGGTAGGAGAACTAATGTTGTAGGTAGAAAATCAGATTCCTACACACACTAGTTAGAAAATTCATCACATGCATTCATGAGAAGAAACAACCCTGCAAATGGCAACAAGATGAGATAAGATTGTGAACTCAAAGTTTCTAAAATCTCCTCATCAAAGAGGCTACAAAATCCTTCTTCTTGTATTGATGCTTAAACAGAAGTTGTACATAGTGGAGAAATGGAGGAATTTGAGAATGGGGGAAATGGAAGAAAAATGGCTATCTCCTTTGCTTTCTCTAAGTATAATGCACTCTTGAGTTTACAAGATCAATTACCAACCCTTACAATGGCGTGAAGAAGCCATTAAATATCCTCCAAGAAATGGTTACAACTTCTTCTTTGTTAGCAAGAAATGGTTTACAATTTCTTTTCAATCATTCGCGTCCATTCAGATTCTTGATTCGCGAAGAAATGCCAATGGTGGAAAAACCAGACTTTTCATAATGCAGCCGTTACACTTGTTTTGTAACTTTGAATTTGAACCATTCATCTTGCCTTTGAAACTTTAAATCAGAGTCATCCATGTGGGAGAAATTTACTGGAGCGGGCGTGGAGGATGCCTTTTGCATTTTGTGACTTTATAGAGATTTGGCATTTTTGGAACATTTTGGTCCGCTCACTTCCACTTTTGATATGGTCTTGACACGTGGCTTCACTTGATTGGTGAAGAGAATTCATGGGTCACTTTTATAATTTTACCTTTTTACAAAATGCGGGCTCAAAACACAAATTCTCCGCCGGCCCGCTCTCCCTGCTTTGACTTTTCAATGTGGGCTTAATATTTGACTTTTTCCTTTAGCATGATCGGGGCTGCGGGTCACTTTTTAACTTTTACTTTTTTTACAAAGAGGCTCAAATTTCTCAAAATCCCCGATGGCCCTCCCTGCTTTGAATTTCCAACGGCGGGCTCAAGATTTGACTTTTTCCTTTAATCCTGATCAAGGCTGCGGGTCACTTTTTTAACTTTTCACCTTTTTTACAAAGAGGCTCAAAATCTCAAATCTCCCTGATGGTCCACCTCCCTACTTTGACTTTCCAATGTGGGCTCAAGATTTGACTTTTTCCTTTAAGCCTGATCGGGGCTGCGGGTCACTTTTTAACTTTTCACCTTTTTTACAAAGAGGCTCAAAAACTCAAATTTCTCCATCGACCCACTTCCAATTAGATATGTCCCATGTACCCATGGATGATGGAGCCAAAATTTGATGGGGAAGAAAATGCCCATCATTCCCGACTGTGGAAAAAATGCAGAGAAGAAGAAAACTCCACCATTTCGTGCCTGATTTTCAAATTTCTTTCGCGAGCCAAGGAATTGAAAACAATACAAGGTTTGACGATCCATGGCCATAGAAAGATTGACAATTTCATTCAAATGAGGACAACAATAAAATTTTCACGCGTCCAGACAGGAAAATGGAAAATTTAAACTCTAGGGCATGGATTTCTCTATCTCTTCAAACTTTCAACTTGGCTTAAATACTTAATTACTTTTAGCATCAAGGGTATTGTTCCAAATCATATCATTAGATTTTTAATCATTATGTTTTTAATGTGTATCCTATTAAAGAGTTAATCAAATGTTTATCAACAATTTCCAATGATTCCACCTGAATCGCCAAAAATTCTTGTCACTCTATCATTTTAATCACATTTACATACTTTTAGTCATTCAGTCACTCTATTTATGTCTAATCAGCTTATTTTAGGGAGATGTGTCCCATGTAGATGACAGTGCTAGGTGAATCACATATCATTACCAACATCTACGATCTTTTGATCATGTAACAACCCTTATTTTGGGAACAATTCGACATTAGACACAAAATCAGCCTTTGTGTCATTGCCTTGACACATGAAATAGGAGACATCGAATACCAATTTGAAATTATACAAGAATAATGGGATGCTATTCAACAGTTCTAGTTTGACTACTTCCTAGAATTTGAGCTTTCCATAGCCCTTGCTTGGGCCTCCTATCACGTGGAACAAGAACTCTCTATTCCCTTGGAATTATAATAATTCCTTGTATTTTCAGTTATCTTATTATCACAATCACTTAACTATAAAATGATTTGACACCCTTCGAGGAAACCCATTGGTTCCTAGGATCAACCTTTTCCAAGAAACTCATAAAATTTCTATCTAATATCTATTTTGTTTAGTTATTTTTGCCCATAGGTTCCCTTATTCGCTGGAAGGAGGGGTCTCTTGCATCTTTGGCATCCATTCATCCTGATATTACATTGTCAGTGCAGGTATCATTAAACCTTGGTATCTTAGGAGTTTTATGTGTTTCTCATTATAATAGATGAACCTAAAATCACCATAAACATTCCCACCCATTTTGTAAAATTTGAGTTGTTGTAATAATGGGGTTGTGTTTTTGTGATGAATGAGGGTTGATAAGGCTGATGAGGTGGAGTCCCCATTTTGAGAAGGGCCAAATATCATGGGCTAGTTGAAGAGTGTGACTAGGAATGTGTGTGAGGTTGGCATGTTGTTGAAATTTGATTCATTTCTTAACATAGTCACAACAATGTTGATTAAATGTAGGCCAATAGTATCCCATGCATAAGATGCATTTGGCGACATGAGCCAAACCGTTGAAGTGTTCACGACATATTCCATGTTGTGGAATTCTTGGATAGATAAATGAGCCTCCAAATTCTTAAGACACCATAGGAGGATGCCGTCAAATACTCTTTTGTAAAGAATACCCCCTATGATGATGTAGTGAGACACACATTGTTGAAAGGATATTTTTTTTGGATAGATCCGGGGGTAGTTTTTTGGTGGAAAGATAGTAATATATTTGTGTGTACCACATGTTTGATGAAATGTTCTCTATATGATTAATGGTTGGAATATCAGCCCTAGTGTAAGATGGTTGATCAAGTTTTTGTATGACGAAAAATAATTTGGAATCGTAAGGAGATATAGGAATAAAAGAGGTAAGAGAATCCATTATGTCTGTGAATTTTTTAGATGAGAGAGGGGTGGTTTGAATTTCATAATGGTCAAAGAGTTTTAATAAGATCTTTGATGATGGTTTTGTATTTTGAAGGGACCTCATTTTTACATTGATAGATCCATTTGATTTGATTGATGATAACTTGTGAGTCACCATAGATGTCTATGATTTGTACACCTAGAAAGGCAACAGTCTGAAGCCCCATAATGAGGGCTTCATATTCTTCCATGTTATTAGTGCATTCAAAGTTGAGTTTGAAATACAACAAAATAGGGTGTCCCAGGTGGTATTATGACTATTCCTGGCACCTCCCCCTACCTACATTTGGATCCATGAAAAACAAGGTCATTTTGAGAGGGGCATTGTCTTGATTGAGTGTGTTGATTGATTCGTCAGGGAAGTGTTCACAGGGTAAGTGATTAGTAGGAAGGGGAGCTTAGGCAAGATGATCAGAAATGACCTGCCCCTTAATGGATTTTTGAGAGATGAACTCAAGGTCAAATTCAGTCATGAGCATGAGCCATCTAGTGATGTGATCATTGTGATATGGTTTGGAATGTATAGATTTCAATGGATTGAAATTTGTGACTACATAAGTTTTGTGATTGAGGAGGTAGTGACAGAGTTTAGAGGTTCATGAAGTACAAGGCACAACACAACCTTTCAACTTCTGAATAACGAGTTTTGTAATCATAAAGTGTGTGACTAATGTAATCGACAAGTATGCTATTTATCTTGTTCGTCTCGATGCACAAGCATGGCTCCCAAGGCATGGTCAGTTACATATATTAACATATAAAGGCTCCCCTTCACATGGAGGTGTGAGCATAGATGGTGATAGGAGGTACTTTTTGAGGGCGTCAAAGGCATGTTGACAATTATCGTCCCACTTAAAGTGGGTGTCTTTTCATAAAAGATGATGGAAGGGTTGACAACGATATGATAACTGTGAGATGAAATGACAAATAGATTGAAGTTTTCCTTGAAGGCTATGAAGTTTCTTAAGATTAGATGGTGGAGGCATTTTGATGATGGCTTTGACTTTAGTGGGGTCAAACTTCAATTCCCCTAATAGACACAATGAATCCAAGGAGTTTTCCTATGAGAAATCCAAATACACACTTAGTGGGATTGAGATGAAGGAAGAACTATAGAAGACATGTAAAGATCATGTCAAGAACAACTAGATGGTCTCTTCAGTGTTTGGATTTACCTAAGAGATCGTCAACATAGTCTTCTATGGTTTTATGGATGAGATCATGGAAGATGTAGGTCATGACACGTTGATAAGTAGCTCTTACATTTTTCAATCCAAAGGGCATTACTCTATAGCAGAAGGTTCCCCATGGGGTGATAAAAAAGGTTTTGTTAATCCTCAGGTGTGATTAAGATTTGATTGTAACCAGAAAAACCATCCATAAGAGATAGCATTTCATGTCTTGTTGTTAAATTGATGAGCTGGTCAATGTTGGGAAGAGGAAAATCATCTTTGGGACAAGCGAGGTTCAAGTCTCAGAAGTCTGTGTAGATGCATAATTTTCTAGTGGCTTTAGTGATGGGTATGATATTAGAAACCCATTACAAATAATCAATGGGTAGTATGAAGTTGGATGAAAGAAGATGTTGAAGTTCTTCTTTGATTAGAAGTGTGACATGAGGATGCATCCTCTAAAGTTTTTTCTTCACAGGCTTAGCATCTGGGATGGTAACTATATTGTGGATGATGATGTTAGGGTCTATACCTGGCATGTCACTATAGGACCATGCAAAGGCTTGACTATGTTTGGATAGGAAAGTGGTGAATTCTTGGAGTTCACGCGAGTCTAAGGCTTGGCCAATTTTGACAATGTGTGGCTCTTGTAATGTGCCAATGTTAACATCGACAATGGATTCATTAAGGAGGGTAGATGTGTCAGATGGAAGGGTCTTTTGAAGATAATGATCTTCAACACCCATATAGGTCAGGATGGCATCGTCATCATGACAGTGGAGGATGTCAATGGTAGGAGAGTATTCTTCTATCATGTGAGGTAAGCTTAAGGGGATGGATTCAGTTTTTTCGTTAACTTGATAAGTTAATGGTCCAAGTGAAATGGTATTGACTAAAAATTTAGGTGGGATGGATACAGTGTCATCTTCATTAGATGGTGAATCCAAAAATGGTGACATTGGTGCTTGAGATTTAGATGTTGATGGTGGTGGTTTGGAAGGAGATACTTTGAATCCCAAGCCATGTTTTTCATAAGGTTTTTCTAGCCTTCAAAGGGTAAGTCATGTGGACCTTGTTTGTATCGACCTAGACTGAAGCCTTTCCATGCACAATGATAGAGGTATGTTTGGGTGAATTAGGATTTGCCTATGAATGAAAAGTTAGATGAGAAGGGATTTGTGTGTGGTTGATCATCGAGGTGAGATGAAGGATGGTCGATGCCTCTGTACATTAACTGTGTTCGAAGGAATGGAGGGCTGAAGGAAATGATGTTTCCTACATTAGGCTCGTAAAGTGGTTGTTTTTGGGCCTCCCATATGTTTTAGGTATGGGAAGTGTGTTAAGGGATAGGAGGTGGTACTCCCCCAGTGAAAGGTATTACATGATGTCATTGAAAGAGTCATCATTTGGTAGTTTGGATGCGGGGATCGAAGAACTTGTGGAAGCTTCATTTGTAGATGTAGGATTTTGTAGAGGAAGTAAGATGTCGTTAGGTCTGTATGTCATGTGGAAAGATTTAAATGGATTTGGGTTAGAAAGGACCATGATGGTTTTACCTTCATGTTCATATTTTAGACATCAGTGTAGAGTGGATGGGACACAACACATTGTGCATATCTAGGGATGACCAAGTAACATGTTATACTAGAACTCTCCTTCTACTAGATAAAAGAGTTCATGGAGGATTTTTGGACCTATTTTGATGGGTAAGATAACTGTGCCCAATGTGGGGGAAACAATATCATTGAACGCATGTAGAACTATGGGTGATTGGGATACAATGGTGTTGGGTAGTTGGAGTTGTTTAAACACATGAGATGATATGATGTTTATGCTAGTGCCATTATCGATCATAACTCTTTTAACAAGAGTATCATTGATTTGGGAAGTGATGAAAAGGGGAATATCATGGTCTTTGGGTTGGAGTGATGGGATTTTAGAGTCATCGAATGCAATAGCAGCCAACATCTTCAAGGCACCAACAAGGTTAGCGAAAGACTGGGGCTTGTTAGAAGGAACTGAGATTGATTGAGGGATTTGATCATGGCTTGGTGATGTTGGGGAGAGTTCTGAATGAGCTTGTAGAGGGAAATTTTAACTGGAGCCTGGTGTAGCTATTTGAGAATGGTATTTTGAATGGATGTTGTTGATAGATTATGAGGGGCTGTGAGCATGGAAACTTTAGCTTTAGCTGGTGATGGACTAAGTGACTTAAGAGGAGCCACAAAGATATAGACTTTGGGATTGTCTTGATTTTGGGCCTTCAAGTCAAGTGTGTGGGATCTAGTGGTTATGCAAACAATGTCAATCTAAAAATGTGATGGTTTACTAGAATAGGGCACAATTTTTTCAAAGAGGCTCTCAAATGATTTCTTTGGATTATTCGATTTAGGAACCTTAGGAGTAGGTGTGATATGATGTTTTGATTTGGTTGATTTAATGGGTGGACTGGGATGATATTTATTGATTGGGAGGAGTCCTTTATTAGAAAGGATTTGAATGACAACATTAAGGGATTTGCAATATTCAGTGTAATGCCCTATTATCCGATGGTAAGCACAAAATTCTTGGTAATTGTATACCAGGAGGTTTCCATCCCTAAGGGTTAGAGAGTTTGATAGGTGGTAATGTGATAGTTGATGATTGAATGAGTTGTTCAAGGGTTTTAGTATAATACCCTGTCAGAGCTTGTTGAGATGATGTCAAGGGGGTAGGATTATGAGTGTCATCAGATGATTCAGAGGTATGAGACACATGACGTGTATATGAGGCAGTATGTCTAGATGTTGTTGTGGAGATTAGTTTGGATTATGTGACAGTGGCTTTAAGCTTAGAGGATGGATGTGGCCCCAAAATGGAGGGAAAAGGGATTGTATTGGTTTGGTTATGGTCCTGCAAGAGTTATACTTTTTTAGTTAAGTAGGTGGTGGGTTTTGACGCGGGATTGTTAGGGTTCTTGATTCAGTGCATGGCGATGTGGTCGTTGAAGGAGATTTTTAAAATTTCAATGACAAGTTTCTTTTCTTGTGATGTCAAAGGAGCAATATCAGATATTATGTGGAAGTAGATGTGATGGATTTTGAGGGTTGAGACCCAGATGGGCTTGAGGCCTATGTAGTGATGTTGTCTAGAGAGTTTGATTGTTCAGTTGGGGTGTCATTCATAGAGATCAATGATGTGTTGGGTATGTGTAAGAGTTCATGAATGTTATTGACGATGTGATGAGACCCTATGACATTTGTTTGAGGTTGGTTTCTAGTTGGACGATGATTTGGAAAATGTTGTTTACACACATCCAAATTTTGATTAGGAGGTGCATTCGGATTATCAATATATAACTCACCTTAGTTAATGAGATCCTGAAGGACATTTCTAAATGATCAGACACCTTTCGATGTCATGCCCTAGACTTGGTGATATTTACAGTAGTCATTTTCTCTATACCAAGAAGGTTTAGAAGTGGAAACGTTGATGGGTCGGATGGGAGGGAGTGTAATCATACAAGCGACAAGAATTTTTTCGAAGATGGAAATGTATGATTCTCCTAGGGGTGTATATTTTCATTGAGGTCGGGATTTTTCATAGTCTGGATGGCTTTTAGATGCAGTTTTCAAAACAACTACATTTGTGGAGCCTTTGGATTTGTCTATGTTAGGAAAAGCCTTGAAGGAAGGGTCAGGTTTGGGTTTCTTGGATCATAATTTCTCCTTACTGTCCTCGAGGGCTAGAGTTCCAATTTTCGGGCCATGGTGAAGGCTTCATCAAAGGTTTGAAATGATTGAATTTGTAATGTGGATGATATATGTTTAGCGCATGATCGAGTGAATAAATCAATTAGCTCAGTATGTGGAAGGGAGAATGAGAGTTGAGTGATAATCCCTCACCATCTGGTGATGAAATAAGTGATAGACTCATCTTCAAATTGTTTGATAACATAGATATCGGTGATAGAGATCTTATGGGCTATGTTAATAGAGAAGTGTTCTAAAAACAACTGTGCTAGTTGTGTGAATGAGAACAAAGAATGTTGGGGAATACTATTGTACCAGTCAAGGGCAAGGCTAGCCAATGACATGGGAAATGTCCTCAACATCAAAATTGATCATGGCGATGAGGTAACAGGCATGATGAAATTCTTAGATGTGTTGTTGTGGATCCTTCTTACTGTAAAATTTGATAAACTTAGGTAGTTCCCAGTGAGGAGGATAGGATTTGAATGGTACGGATGGACTGATAGGTTCATTGCATATTTATTCATAAGAAAGAGTGCTCTTAGGTCCCATGGTAGTAGCTTCAAGACTCATGATTCTACTTATTAATGCCTACATGGGATCATTTTGAAGAGGTTGTTGGATATTTGAAGAGGATGGGTTGGATTGATGGTAGATATGGGGGTTAGGCTGTTGATATACATGATATGGTAGGGTATGATGTTGGAAAGTAGGTAGACCTCCTTGGTTTTTATGAGGTTGTTGGGAGACTAAAATGTTATTGAAGCACTTTATATTGAATTTATTATTGATAAGGTTAAGGGAGATATGTATTGACAAGAGGTTGTGTTGGTTATGGTATGAAATGTTATAAAGGATGCATAATTAGAATTACAGGATTTGATGGTACAAGTGGATGCCTGTTGTGAGAAAGGGAGATTATTAGTAACCACACTCATGTTCCATAGCACAGTGTAGAAATGGGGATGGCATAAGACTAGATTTTAGATTGATGACGTAGGTTGTTGTGATGAAACATGTTGTTCCAAATACGATCATTGGATTTGTAGAGATGTAGGACATCGGTTGAGTTGATTGGAGGAGGAGTAGTAGAAACTATGTGACTAGATGTGGATGGGGAGGTACTAGTATGTGTAATGCAAGAAAATATTAGATGCTAGATAGAATCTCCAAAAACGAAACCAATTGATTTGTAAATAGAATCTGATCTCCAAACAAAACCTTAGATAGAGAAATAGATTGAAAGGAGAGAGAATATGAATGCCTGCACTTACCGACAAGCTGTAAATATCCTTCTTTGACCCAAGTTGGATTTTCTCTTGATGGTGAAATAATAGATGTGCTTTTCTTCATATTTTGGAGTCACCCTAACAACACCTCCCCTTTGCTTGCATTAGATGATTGTATTGGATGATTATCATTGGATAAAATGAAGATGGATGATGGATTGACTGAGTGATAAAAATGGAAAAGTTTTATTATGGATTTCCAAGTTGTGCTCTCATGGTACAGATGGGAGTTCAATTTATAGTTTTTTGGTGAAGGATTCAATGGCAATAGGCATACCCAAAAGTTGGATTAGGATCAATGGTGGAGAATGCATGTGAGGAATGGATAATTCTAGAATGGAAATTTATAGAAATCGAGATTTGAAGTCTCCAGATGATTGCTTGATAAAGGATGAAGGATTGGATGATTGTATTGGATGATTAGATTGGATTGGATTGGATTGGATTTGGATTGAAGATGGATGATGGATTGATTGAGCTGATAAAAATGGAAAAGGTTTGTTATGGATTTCCAAGTTGTGCTCTCATGGAGGATGAGAGTTCAATTTATAGTTTGTTGGTGGAGGATTCAATGGCTAAGATGAAGGCATGTTGGATATAGGATCAACGGTGGAGACTGCATGTGAGGAATAGATAATTGATAGAATGGACCATTTATAGAAATTGAGAGAAGTCTCCAGATGCAATTGCTTGATAAAGGATGAAGGATTGGATGATTGTATTGGATGATTGGATTGGATTGGATTGAAGATGGATGATGGATTAATTGAGTGATAAATAAATGGAAAAGGTTTGTATATTGATTTCCATAAGTTGTGCTCTCTCTAAAAGGATGATATGTTCAATTTATAGTTTGTTGGTGGAGGATTCAATGGCTATAGATGAAGGCATGTTGGATTAGGATCAATAGTGGAGAATGCATGTAAGGAATGTATAATTCTAGAATGGAGATTTCTAGAAATTGAGAGAAGTCCAATATCTCCATTGCAATTAGAAAATTTTCAATGGAGGGAGGGAGATATATTTAAATTCCTTAAATATGGAAAGAGGGAAATTTAGAGAGGCTTGTTAGAAATAGAAGCTTCTAGATTTAGAGATGTAGAGGATGTGATTAGGATTAGAATTAGATTAGGTTAATAAATGGTGATTATGGGTGAGGTTACATAGAAAGGCTGTGTAGGGATGTGTAGGGTAGGTGGGAGGTAGATGTAGGATATTGATCTCCTAGAAGAATATAAATTGAAAAGAACAATGCTCCAAAATGAAGGATTAAAATTGGATAATAGGATATAATGATGGATTTATGAGATTAATGATAAAATGGGATATAATAATGGATTTAAAGGATTAATGATGAAATGATAAGATAAATGATAAATGATAAACGATAAAGGGTAAATATGAGAAAATGGATTAATAATAATAGTTAAACTTGTGATTAATTATTATATGGGTGATGTTGGGGTATTTACAAGATAGGTTAATCACAATTAACCATGTCAACATTTTAGATGTCTACAATATGATTATATGTACCATGTGGGTTATGCAAGAGATCCGATGATGTAGGTTCCTGGCAGTTTTCCATGTTCTATGATGATATGTCATTAAGGTCAAAACTAGCAATAAGAACAAACAAAGTAGGTGTTAACACTTATGTATCACTAGTGGGGGTAAGGAGAGATTTGTTGGATGACAGGTTGATAGTCGGGATCATAAAGTTTAGAATAATCACAAGTGTTGACATCAGTAAAGGGGAAATGTGTTGGATAAGGAGTAGTGTAAATGATATGAACACCTTTAGCAACAAGATAACCACTAAGGGAAAAAAGATTAGTGTCCAAAATTTTGCAATGACCGGGTCACCACTTTAGAAGAATTGAGGAGGTTTGAGGCAAGGATCCTCTAACATTTTAGATTGAGTGTTAGGGGAATGCAAGGGTTCTAGAATTGTTTCTAAGGGTTGTTGTAGTGGATTAAACGTGTTTGATATGTTTTGCATATGGGACTGAGTTGATTCTAAGGATTATTGGAGTGAATAATCCATATTTGAGAGGTTTTGAAAGAGATACTTGTAGTCTAGTAAAAACCATGGACTAATCAAACAATCAATGGAGATAGAAAGAAATGTGTTTATTTAAAAAAAAAAGTAACACACACAAAGAAATTTTGGATTATCTTGATCAGTTAAAAGAATGTGAAAAATAAAAGATGGTTAATGAAGGTACTACAAAAGAGGCTAGCTAAGGGTGGTTTCAGGTAAGTTTAAAGTTGAATTCCTCAATATACCCAAAGGTACGTGAGGCCCATATCTATGTTGGTGTTGGTACAAGGCATGGTATTGGGGCCTACCCCCTCACTTCATGGTCCCTAAGTGATAAGGGTGTTGGGTGCTTAGCCAATATACCGCCCACCAGATTGTTTATACTTGGTTAGAACACCAAGTTAGATTCCTTCTTGGTGATGAAATTCAAGTAGATATACCTAGGATGAGTTTTTTAATGCAATTTTGATTTAAGATGTGGTTTTCTTGTGTGTGAGGGAATATTGTTAATGCAAGCGTTTAACCCATAATTAATCTAGATGAGCAAGCATATATGAAAGTTTGTTTTAAGATCCAAAAGGAAATGTTGATTTCGATGAAAGTAGATCAAACAAAATGCAATGTTGAAAGAAAAAGAAGGAAAAATAAACATACCGGAATTCAATTTCCTTTTTTTATTTTTTTTTTAGCCTCCTTACATGTTTTTGAAGAAACTAGAGTGAAGCACTCCAAGATGAAAGGTTAGATGATTTTGAAAATAAACAAAAAGATATGAAATTCTAATGAAAATGGGACTTGTCCCACCGGGCATGTCAAAATGTTTATGATGATTTTTGGTTCATCTATTATATACTAAAACACCAAAAAACTCAGAAGACAACAAGGTTTAACGATACCTGCACTGAAAGTGCTATGTTGGATGAATGGATGCCAAAGACACAAGAGACTCCTCGTTCCGGTGAATGAGAGAGCCTAAATGTAAATACAACTAGAAAAGATAGATATTAGACAAAGAGATTTGACGAGTTGCTCGGAAAATGCCGATCCCATGAACCAAAAATATTCTTCAAAGGGTGTTAACTTGTTTTATAATTAAGTGATGTGACACTAAGATAATTGAAAATACAAGGAATGATTAAAATCCAAGGGGAATAGAAAGATATGTTTTGCATGATAGAGTGGCCCAAGCGAGGGCTATGATAGAGCTCAAATTCAAAGAAGTAGTCAAACCAAAACTATTCAGCAATGTCCCGTTCTTCTTGTATGATTTCAAGTTGGTCTTTATGTCTTCTGATTTTGGGTGTTAAGGTGATGGCGCAAAAAGGCTAAGTTTGTGAGCGATGTCAAACTATTCCCAAACAAAGGGTTGTTGAATGATTGGAAGATCGTATATGTTGGTAATTAGATGTGATTCACCTAGTACTGTCATCTACAAGGAGACACATCTTGAAAACAATCTAATTAGACATAAACAAAATGATAAAATGACTCAAAATTATGTAAATGTGATTAAAATGGTAGAATAATAGGGATCGCTAGTGATTTGGATGGAATTGTTGGTGATTCAGACAAATCACTGGCGATTACTGATAAAATGATTAATTCTTTAATAGGATGTAGATTGAACACAGAATGATTAACCTAATGAATGATTTGGACTTAATAACTAATGTTGAAAGGATTGGCAGAATGTAATTTAGATGGAGATAATTACTTTTGATGTAAAAAAATGGACAAAGTTAAGGAAGCCTTGCTGAGATTTGTGGATTCTCTAGAAAGGGCTTAACAGAGGCACTAAAGATGTTTGGATGTTCGTAGTGGTGTCGTCTAGGTCTTGAACGCAATAGAGCTTCGCTAAGGATGGCTAAGGATCCATTTCAAAGAGGTTTTGTGATCTATTTATAATCGTTAGCAATTTTGTTAGAATCGTTGGTGATCAAGAAAAGTGGGGAAACCACTTGGAAGTGGTTTAAACCACTTCCAAATAGGGTTTTTGGGTTTGATTTGATTGTAAATGGTTGAGGAGGTTTTTGAAAGGTTAAGAAGTTGGGTGATAAGGGTAAAAATGGGTTTATAGGTTAAGGGTGGTTAGGGAGGTTTTAGGATAGGTAAATGAGGTTTTACAGAGGGTAGAATCCATGATTTTACAATATGATTGAGGATGGTTTGGGATTAAAGTGAAATGGGTGTTTAGGATTTTTTGATATGGTTAGGTGTGATGATATTTATACATGGTGTATGAGGGTCACCTATGGTGTCTAAATTTTTTTTATACATATTTGAGACCCTAAATTAGTGGTCAGAAATTGGAATGGTCACTTTAAGTATCTTTGAAATAGCTCTATTAATGATCAGAGGGTTTGGACACCACCAATGAAGTTTAAAGGATATTTAATGAGGTTTTGATCCTTTTTTCATATTGCATTAGACTTAGGATAAGGAACTATATGATCATGTTCCTTATGATAAGTGATTATTTAATTGCTTAAGAAGATAATGTAAGATGGATAAAGGGAAATGGATGCTTAAATCGTTTGAGTGCCTAACCCTTGACTTCTTCACCCCAAGGGTGGATTTTCACCAAATAGGAAACTATCCATTCAACCCAACAGACCACTTTTCCTACACTATTCCATGTGTAATTGAAGGTATCTTTTGAAGAACATTTATTGGTTTCCACATATTCCTCCAATTGATGGCCGAAGATACGAGGATAGAACTTTTCCTCTTAGAATAGAATTCATAAATACCCCCTCCTTTTTTTTTGGAATCATTAACTCATGGACATGAAAGAGGCTTGATGTTTCTAACATTTCCAGATGGTATATCCATGTATATCTCATATTGATTCCCACATTCCTACCCATTGTTAGAATCTGAGTAATGGGCCATGAATCGAATGATGTTTTAATTTTTTCTTACTATTAAATGTATCCACTTAATTTATAGCCATAAAACCTTACCAATGTACAACCTAAAATGAAGAAAAATGACAGAGACAAGATTTAAAGATGGAGAAACCTAGGCAAACTAGGAGAAAAAACCCATGTTCATGAAACCAAGAAGTATGCTTGGGTCATTGTACTAATCCAATGTCCTTGTAAATGTTACATTAAAATAAATGGTTGAGCTTCTAGTCAACATGGAGCAATGTAAATCCAAACTTATGTTAACCAAGTTGATACTTATCTTTGACAAAATTAATTGCTATGGAAAATAACTACCAAAAGGCACTTGGTGTCTACCTATTTCTTAAGGAGCTTCAACTGACTACAGGGAAGCAATCAACTCTCCCATCTATAAGCTAAATTGTATATATATTCAAAGTTTTGATCACTTCAAGTTTGATCCTCCTAGGTAAGTTTGATTGTGACCACTAAACCAATTATATTTACCAATGTACAAATACATTTCTTCCCAATTGAATAATGCTAGTTGTTAAAATCAACATCCACACTATGGTTGTACATACTTAGTATCCATGTTTTCATAAATAGTCAAACAATGAAAAAATTTCCCTACAAACAATTTGTAATGTGACAAATATTAAATTCTCTTAACCAAACATCCATGTTAATTATGGAACAAAAAAGTGTCATTGAAAACTTAGTCTTTGCATTGTTACAGTGGTCTTTCTCCAACCCATGAGAGACTAACATGGGACCAAGCCATTTTTTAAACTATTATTGTTTTCTCAAAAATGTAGGTCATGAATTTTTTGTTATTTTTACCATGTATTCAAATGGTCTTCCCATTTGAGTAAAATTGGAAATATTATTCTCAAACTGATGGCACATTGGGAAATGATTCCACAGAAATGTGCATATAAACCCCTTACATTTATATGTTATTACTTGTTTTTAGTGTCTAGTAACAATCGAAACACGCCTAGATTAGCTTGAAAATTTAACAAGGAAGATTGCAAAGTATAAAAAAAATGGCAAACATTCCACATAGAAATGAACCACTTGATATTCGTAAGAAACCTAATTGAAAATGACCAGTTATGAAACAATGAAGTCATATGCTTCCTGAAAAACAAGTCAATTGTGAACTCGTTCCCCATATTAACAACAGAAATAAGCCATATTAAAAATCTTGATCACTCCATGGCAAGTGGAACCTCCAAATGGAAGTAAATACTACACTTATATCTCCTTAAATGTAAGGTGCAAATTTAATATGACATCATTTTGATATATTTTCTAAGAGGAATGATAGGTTCAGTGGAAATTAATATACTCAATCCTACCTTAATATCACCTTTGATTATATGTTCATGTATGCCTCAATACCAGCGTTAAAGAGTAGTGTATACTATGCCTTGATCATGAAAATCTGTTTGAGCATGTATTCAACTCAAGCATATTGATGAAACTTTCTACATCAAGTTACTAATATATATCACTAAACCAAAATTTTTTAATTGGATACCCAATATTTCTGGATGTGTAGAAAAGCATCTCAAATTGCATGAGCTTGTTCTATTTAAGTAGAAGTTTTGGACTGTACTTAAATTTTTTTGATATTTTTTTACCCAGCATATAATGATAAACATTTTTCATGATCAATTTGCACAATAATCATTCATTGTACATACTTAATCACAATCCGGAATTAACTTGACCAAGGAGCTTTGTCAATGTAGAAATTTTCATATGAACATATCTAAATTGTCTTTATAAGGTTTGTATCATTAAGAGGCAATGAAAAATTAAGGAGAAATGTTATTGATACCAAGGTTATTGTTAGGAAATAAGGGATAAAATATGTGGAATAATCCCTCACAGAATGCAACAGTAGAAACTAATATGCAAAAAATATTATAGATCTCAAATAAAAGTGCAGAATAAAATAACACAACACAAAGAGACCTTATTTAACATGGTTCACCCAATTTGGGTTACGTCCACCAAGAATCACTTGCTGTATAATTTTATTACAAGCCACCACTCTCTCAATACAATACCCAGATTTGTTTGGAGCTATGCTCAACAAACTTTACAGAATTCACACCTGAATTCAAAACACATCTGCAATGTTAAATTATCCCTACCATATGCATAAAACTATATAAGTAGACAAATTCTTAAGCAGTTTTCAAAAATTGTGGGTATCAAAACCATGGGCCAAAACTGTCCCATAAACCTATGGGTCAAAATCCCACCCATATGAGAAAGGATTGACAATTTTGTTTTAGGTATAGAAGGCACGTTTTAAGCATTTTTTCTTTTTCAATTCAGGCCTTTTTGGTCACAACTGTGGAAAGTGTACAATACTCTTAGTGTACAGTCTTCAACACTTTCTCACATGAAAAAAAACATGCTCCACAACCTAAAATCTCCCATTTTGGAGACTAGTTTTCCTTCTGAGCAAGCTTCTCAACCCTTCACTAGTTTCCATGAAGACCAACCAAAGCTTTAGCTTCAGTTTTTCCCTTGTGACCACCTTGGTCATCATGTTCTAAGGATTCCATAGTATGAATCTTTTAGCTTCAACTTCATCTTACTCCAAAGTTGTCCTGATGAAATGGTACCTTAACTATATATGCTTCATCCTAGGAGTAGAAAGGCTTAAAGAGTTCTTATACTAGGACTTATAAACTTGACTATAATATCACTTTAAAGGCTATTCTGTATGCCCCAACTCCTGACCTAAGAAATTCTGTAACCAAATCATTTGAGAATTTCTTGCCTCTGTGGCAGCAACATACTCAGCCTCTGTGGTTGACAAAGCCACCATCTCCTGTAGTCATGAAATTCATAGCTCACTGTTGTCCCACCTACAGTGTAAACATAACCTTCATGTTCCTCCTGCCTGTCTACATCTTTAGCCATATTTGAATCTACATAACCAACAAAGTGGTGACCTGATCCAAAATAGCACAAAACTATCCCCATGGTCCCTCTCAAATACCGAAGGATCCATTTTAAAACTTCAGTGATCTCTACCTGGATCACTCATAAATAGTTACTAATAGTGCTCCCACTGCATGGGAAATATCAGGCCTATGTGCACACCATTCATAAATCAAACTGCCAACCACTGATGAGTAAGGTACCTTGGACATTTGGTTTCTCTCCTGCTCTGTCTTGGGACACTGCCTCCTTTGATAACTTGAAATGTATTTGCCAAAGGAGTCCCAAGATGGTTTAGCATCCTGCATATTAAACTTCTCCAAGACTTTCTTAATGTACTCTTCCTGAGATAAAACTTTCGTATTCCTTCCTATGCATATCCTCATACCAAGGATTTGTTTGGCTGCCCCCAAATCCTTCATAGCAAAGGATTCACTTAGCTGTTTCTTGAGTACTTTTATTTCCTACATGTTTTTACCTGCAACCAACATGTCATCCACATAAGAAAAGGATAATATTTTCCATCCTTCAAATTTTTTGTATACATGCAATGGTAGGCTTGACATCTAATATAACCTTGCTCCATCATGAAGCTATCAAATTTCTTATACTTTTCATTGACTTGGAGCTTCTTTTCAAGCCATACAAGCTCTTCTTCAGTTTGCACACCATATCCTCTTCATACCTTTGACCTCATAGCCCTCTGGTTATTGCATATATAGTCTCCTCCTCCAAATCTCCATGGAGAAATGCACACCTTTACATTAAATGTTCTAAGTGCAAGTCTTTTGCTGATTTTATTCCTTAGAACAATTCTAATAGAAGTCATTTTTACTACTAGGAGAAAAAATAGCTCATCAGAAATCTATACCTTTTTTTGTGTAAACCCCTTGATAGTCACCAACCAGGCCTTTTGTATGAATTTTTTGCCTCCTTCTTCCTTATTGACTTTTTACTAAACACCCACTTTTCTGTAATTATCTTTTTCCTTCGGGAGCTTGTTCAACTATGAACCATGTTTGGTAAGGGTCTGATCTTCAAGATCAATTTTGTCATCTTCTTTGAGAGAATTATGCAACCTAGATAGCCTTTTGATACACAAAATTCTGAGTACCATTCATCTATAGAGGTGGCAAAGGTATTCCTCTTAATATAGATCTAACATCTTACTTGAGCACTTCACAAACTTATATATTAGGATAATTCATGTTGTTAGGAAACTTGATAAAATATGGAATAATCGTCACAGAATTAGCAACAGTAGAAACTAATATGCAAAATATATTAGAATCTCAAATAAAAGTGTAGAATACCACAAGTGAATTGAACAGGAGACAGTCATTTTTGGTTCACTCAATTTGGGCTACTTTTACAACAAATCACTTGCTCAAATTTTATTACAAGCCATTTCTCTACAATACAATACCCATGATCTATTTGGAGCTTTATTTCAACAAACTCTATCGAGAATTCATGCACCTAGGAATTCATGCAAAACATTCATTTCTTCATGACTGTCATATGCCATAAAATGTCTTATAAGAATGACCCAATTTAGCTTGAAGCATGTCCTTGGTATCTAAAATCTTGAGAAGTATTAAAGGCATGGGAATACCTTTATACACCAAGTGTAAAATCACATAACCATATGGATAATCACATGAAGAAGCATGTGCATTTTAGGCCCAAAACGATATGAGACAACTATCAAATTACAGTACTCTTAGACTGTAATGAATTTGTAGACTTTTTACTAACATGAAATCATTTTGATGATCAAATTTAGACAATCTAGAACTTCAAAGAGAACCTAATAACACACTCTGTAAACTTTAATGAGGAGCTTTTAGAGATAAATATTACAAACATAGTTTGTAGCACAATTGTCTTGATAACATTTATACATGACAATCAAGGTGAAATGTAAACTACACCTTCACACCACTCAAAAAGAGTAGTATTGATCTTCACCTAGATGCATTTGACCTATATAAATATATTATATTCATTTCCCACCTCAATTGTGCATGGGCATCCTTAAAACACATTGTAGACCCTTCAAAATAGGACATTATTTACACAGAACTTGCAAAGTCGGGTATAATCCGTAGAGTACCATCACATTTAACTAGCATAATTATCACCATTTTGACCTAGAGAGATGAATCTTTATACCACTAAAATTTTTTCATAACTTTCAAGAGTGATTTGAGACAAAAAACTTCATTGTTTTCCTATCGCTCAAGGAGAGAGGTTTGAAGAGAGAACAACCCTGTCAGAAAAAATAAATACAACTTCTTTGTTTCTTGTCTAATGTCCTCAATTTTTTTGAAAAAAAAAAATCATTCTTGAAGATATATTCAAAAATTACTTATATTATTTATTTGAATAATTCTTGACAATTTTTTTTTCATTGCTAAGAAGCCAAGGTGCTCAGATTTGCATCTTTTTCAAAAGTTGGTTTTGGTAAAACTTGAATAACTTGCACAATTTCTATGGAAACCTTGATGAAACTTTACATGAAGTATTAAAACAAATCCCTATATATTATCCATAGGTTTTGTTTCACAAAAATAATCCTTAAAACTCTTTATACCAATCTCAATTTCTCATGAAACACTACTAGTCCTCGAATGTAGTTTTAATGAACATTTAAATGTTTCCTCTAGGATAAAAATTGAGCCTTGTAGATGCTCATACATTCTCATATATAGTATTCCTAGGATTTTACCACGCTTACCTAGGATTTTCATTGCCTTAATTTAGCTCTTACACCTCATTAGGCTCTAGAACTAGGCCTAAATGAGCGAGTTTCAGCAATGACTCCCAACACTTGACCTGATGGTCACTTTAAAAGATCTTGCACATGATAGAAACATTAGGTATGACCTATGGGACACTTGAGATAAGTACAACAATCATATCCATACCTTTAGTGGACACCCACCTCATTGACCAAGCCTACAACACACTGAAGTCATCCTGAAACCTCTTTGAATCCTCTCTATGAGCTCTAACCATCATTGAGAAGGCATTGCCAATCAACCTTCATGTCCCTGAAATGAGCCTCACTTCACCACTCACAACATTTCCATCAATTCCACTTGACATCAATGACAACACCAATGACTAGGGTTCAACAACCTTCCACCTCATTTTCCATGCTAAGCGATTTACCACAGGATCCACACTATACTCCATGCTTCTGCCAAGTGACACCATAAAAACCTTAATGCTAACCAACTAAGACATGCACCAAACACATGCCAACTGATAACCCTACACATTGGCCTCAACACTTTCCACATCATCCCAAACACACAATCTTTGTAAGAAAAAATGGCTTTACAACCATTCATTCTATGCTACAATGCCTTATTTAAACTAACCTTCAATCCTAATGCTGTTGCATATGGGATAAACAAGTTAATTTTGGTAGCCAATAACTTTGGAGGGGATGAGGTGCTTCTAAGGAGGATCAAACCAAAAACCGCATGCAAAGAGTTAAACAACCTTACTAATCCACCAACCACTTGTAAGTGGTATAATAAGGGAAAATTGGTATTTGAACATGCTCGCAATTTTGACTGTGTATAATTTTTAAAAGGTGGAATTGAATTCTCAATGTCCCAAGCCAATGTAATGACATTTCTGGGAAATGTAACAGTCTGTTAATCTCGTAATAGTACATGAAAATTTACTGAAAGTTATTATATTTCCAAAGAGATCAATTTTCCAATCCATGAAGGAGTTCTTTTAAGATTTTTGAGAAGGAGACTTGCATTTGTGGATTCGATTTTGGAGATGATTCTTGTGAAGAGTTTATAATATTATTCCATAGCTTTCAGTGGGTTCATTATAGGTTATTTGTTCTACTATGGTATTGTATGTTTTTAAATTGTACTTGCAATATAAATTTAATGGATCAGTTTGAATGAACCCAAATATGTAGGAATTTTATGCCGAACTCCATAAACAATCTTGGTCTCTTGCCTCTGTTTTATTTCAGTTTTTAATATTCTTCAACTGATATCATCTTTAAATTATCATTAAAATTTGATAATTAAATACATGAAATTGATTAAGAGGGCTAATTGAAGAGATTGAAAATGAATTGGATGTTTTAGCTGAACAATGGATTTGTATGAGTTTTCAATCACTCACATTCAATTTTGGTTCATATTTTGAATGTTGAAATTCAGTTTTAAGATCAAATTTTGAATGGGTTCTCAATTCAATTAAATCGGGAATTTAACAATTTTATAACAATATTCGTTTATAAACTATTTGATAGTAGGGGGTCTACTATAGTTTACAGATAAAAATATATGGATGACCCTATGTGGTTGACCCTATATTTTCCCCCCATTTTAGTGAAAGAGACATGAAGAAACTTGTCACTTGTGTCAAAAGAATATAAGATAGACTTCATGTACATGTAAGGTGTATTAGGAGACAAAATTAGAGAGGGCCAATAATAAGGAGAATATATTTGTATATAGAGGATATATCGTCTAGATGCAAGAATAGGTATGCATGTTCGCATTGTGTGTATGATATGGTAGAATGATGATGTGGCAAATGAGTGCTAAAAACCATGAAGGTAATGTTGCAGACGACATGAAAAATGGAGCAACAAGTCCCGATATATGGATCATATCACGATGGAGCTATTAATAAGGAGTCAAACCTTAGTTAAAGTGAGGAGTGTAGTTTAGTACTAAAAAATTTTTGTTATATATAGTAAATTAGAAAATTTGAAAGTTAATTTTCATTTGTAATTGAGTAATTTGAAAATAGTTCTTTGAGATGAGAAGGATGTTGAGGGTGAGAGAGGTTATTAATTCATAATTTGAGAGTTGATAAGGGTCATCCAAAATTACATGAAAGATGAGCTGGTAGGTGCATTTAATACAATGTTTTTTAAGGAAATAGCTTGATTTTTGTCATTGTTTGATGAATTATGTAAAAAATCTGAAAATGGATGGAATGTTCCTGTTTTACACCCAGGTTGAAACCAAACAATTTTGACTAAGGATGCACATTTTTACCTAGGTCAAATTATTGGTAATGAATGGGACTCAAAACATGTTGTTGATGATTTTATGAGGAATATTTGTTGTGGAAGGTTGATGATACATGTTTTTGTATGTTGATTTATGTTTGTAGAGAGATGTGCATGTGAGAGAGTTTCATGCTGGGTGACATATGAATACTCTATTTTCCCTAGGTATGGACGATGTTGATTGGGATGTATTGGATAGAGCAAGGCTTCGTCATGTAGCATGGTTGGGGACGGTGCCCCCAAATATGCACTTGATTACAACTTTGTGTGAGTGGTGGAATGTTGACACATGTACATTTTAGCTCCCAACAAGGGAGATGATGACCAATTTAGAGGATGTGTCCCAGATTATGAGATTGTCCATTGGTTGAAGAGAGTACATGTGTTACTTGCAGACACAACATATCATATGAGAGTTACATGAAGATACTTTGTGGGATAGGGTGGGCTAGGAGAAACCTTGATTAGATTGAGCACTATTGTGACATCCAGGTTCTTGGTTGCGGAAATGTATTGTAGTGTTGTTGGCTTTCATGTGTAGTAGTTGATGGTGGTGGGGTATCTATATCATATAGATTATGAAAGATTTCTTAGGATATTGAGGATCATGGGACCTGATATGCTCGGGGTTGATGTATTTTATGCACTTGTATAGATTTTTTTATAAATTCACTTTGGAGAGCCATGGTGGTGGTGTTGCAATAATTACATTATTGTACATTTGGGCTTATGATAGTATTTCTTACATGTGTGCAAGCGATAGGTGGGCCACATGAATAGATTGGGCATATCCAAAGATAGTGACAACACGGTGGGTTCTTCCCAAGAGGAAAAATTTTGATATCATGACTTATAGATCGATTTTGGATAGATTGACATTAGTGGATATTATTTTGAGACCATATAGAGATTATTTAGGGTGCCTAGAGGATGTTGTAGCACTCTAGTGTATTTGAAAGAACTATGTGGTTAGAGGATTGATTCCCCATGCATGGGGGATTATATTAGTATGAGAGAGTGACCGCACAATTTAGGATCATGTAGGAGGTGCCCCCACCACCATACCCATGGAGGTATTTTACACATTTCTCCCATAGAGATGGGGCCTATCTTGGGCCCATAATGGTTGACCTACTACCATCCCTAGCAGGAGAGGCGGTTCCAGAAATAATAGTGCACAAAAAAGATGATGCGGATTCTACTATAACCTATACAACATGGTGATTTGAGAACCGATGGGTTTTTTTTTTTTTTTATATTGGTGGGTTGTCTATATGTAGGTGCACCACCTAGTGGTACAAATGAGGCTCAATATCCTCCTCCTGAAGGTGGAGGATAGGGAGATGCCCTCGTTGGGGATGCAGTAGCAACAATAATAGCTTAACATAAGTATATATTGTGATTGAGTTATTTTTTGACGTTGTATTAATGATTGGTTAAAAATTGACAGTGTCTAATGCATGTATTGTGATGATTGCAAGTGATGCTTATTGGACCACCATTTTGTATGCCTCATTTCATACGTTCTACAAAATATTCTGAGGGACCTTGTCACTGGTGGAATTCTCGAGAGAATAAATGATATATTAGGTGAGCATACCTATTTATTTGACCCATTAGCAGTTGTGGCAAACACTTGTGTGGTATTATAGTGCTAGAGGAATGAGATTAACTTTAAGATAGTGAGGCATCTTTTAGGCCATCCTAGGGGTGATTTGTCATAGAGTCTATTAACGAGACCTGTACAGTCACATGAACAGTATGCCCAAGTGCTAGTAGAGAATTTGACATTGCAAGAGAAATTGTCGCACTATCAGGCTAGGTCATGATCTAAAGGGAACCGAGACCTAGGAGGAGCCTCTAGCTCACAAGATCCAGTGGATGTATATACTAAGAGTGATGAGGATTAGTATTATGTGTATGAAGAGCTAGCCTCTTTACACTATGGTTGTATATAATTTTTGATGTGATATATATATATATATATATATATATATATATATATATATATGTTGGATTCTATTGCATTAAATATGAAGTGTGTTATATTTGTTGTGTTGCATTTGATGGATATATATTTGATTATGTTGTTGATGTACACATTAATTGTAGTGGATATGTTGAGATATAACATGATGTATATTGCATTGATTTAGCGATGACATGTGATGTGTTGTGATTAATTATAACACATAATTGGCTATGATATAATGTATAGATAGAAGGAATGCATGTTTTATTATTATTGGTAAATAGTTTTTTGAAAGGAACTATACCCTTGTACAAAAAGGATCACTAGCTAGATGTTACAATTGTACCAAATTAAAATCAGTATTTTACAAGAAATCCCAAAAGCAGTTAAACATACTGCCAAGAAAATTACCAAAGCCTACAACAAACTGTATAGGAACAACAAAAAAGTAAATGATAATACAACAACTTAGCAACATCCCCTTCACTTGAATGCCTTTGCAATTGTCTTCTTTATCTCCTAAAGGGTGGTGAACAACCCCAATGATGTAACCTATGAAGGATCAGTTTTGTCCAACAAACCAAAGGCTTGGTCTCTATCTAGCCCATCACTCTAAATACTCTCAGAAATGTTACTCAGCATATAGACATTCTTGACTTGAGTTTCCAAAGAAATTATGATTGTTTTAAAAGGTGAGGAACTATCATCTTGTATGTATCTAAGTCCATAGATCATGGTGTCAAGGGAATGAAGCTTCTTGTAAATCTCTAAAATTTGATTGTCTTCAAGGTCGGGTCTCTCTTCCAGCTTCCTTTTCCCCTCTTTCTTAGACAATTATCTCACCTCTCCATCCATAACACCCAATTTACTTCTCCAAATTCTTAATTCTCTTCTCCAAATCTCCATCTTTCTGCATATCCTGTATAGGTTCCTTCATAGGGAGCAGGTTTTGAGAAATTTCAAAAGCATTGTTCTTTCTGCTGTGAAGAATCATCTTCAGCGGGGAAGGAGGATTGGGAGAATAGAAGGGGATATTCGATCGAAATTTCCTTTGCCCCATTGGGTTGGTAGGTATATGCATGAAATATGTAGGGAGAGGGGTGGGGTTAATAGGGATATGGTTATGTGTAGTGTGAGGGATTTGAAGGAGACAATACTGATGCAACAAAAATATGATCCCTTGATGAAGGGGAAGGGATCTTGAGTGATGTTGCACCTCTAAAATTGATTGTTTCAGGGATTTCAAAATGAAATTTGGGATACAAACTTTGAGATTTCTCCTGAAATTGTTGAGAAAAGTAAGGTGCTTCAAAGGAACAATGATATATCTACCTTCCAAGGTGACGTATCTCACCATCATTTGAGCGATTTCATCAAAAAGGGATGGAATTGAAGACACATAGAAGGAGTGCATGTGATGATTGTATGTACATTAATTATAGGATAGTGTTCAATGTGAGACAACCTAAAGAGGAAATGAACCCATGTGATGATAATATGTTGAAAATAAGAAATGAATAACATGACTATGTGATTTAACGAAGTATTCTTGATCCCACTTGAGTCCTTATGGGAATAATAAGTGAGGAAAATTATTCGTAAAAATGAAGGAAGGGTGATCCTTGAATATTCCCATAAGAAACCATTGACAATGATTACAAGCAAGAAGAGGGATTGGATATAGTGCATGAGATCATTATGTAACACAGATGAATTATGTATGGGATGAAAGATGTAGGAGAAAGACTATATGAAAAGATTTAACTTGATGGGATGAATGAAGGATAACACCGAAGGATTTATTGAAGTCACATATGTGAATTTTTGGCACAAACCCCTGCTCCTTGTTAACCCACTTGTGGATAGTCTAGGATTGATCTTGTGTAGGAATAATGTTGGTACGAGAGAGATGACTAGGAGTAGAAACATGCTCATCAAGTATAACACTGTTTGTATCCATGTGCCACGAAGGAGGTGAAGTAGATCTATTTGTCATGATGTGACACATAAGCAATTATACCTTTTTCCTCTAAAAAAATTAATTTTATGATACCATCTTAAAAAATAATTATCACGATGCCCATTAATTCAATGGAATTTGTAAAAACTCTTACCCTTCTCATGCTCAAGGTCGATGAGGTGGCATTAGGTAGAAACTGAATCATCCTCTTATGAAGTAATATAAGCAATATTTCATGGGTCCTATCACGAGCCTTATCAAAATATAAGAGATTCTACCTATGAGGGAATGGTTTTTGTACTTGCAGATGAGGGGTAGGAAGTGAAGAAGTATTATCATGATGTAAAACCTTGAATTTATCATAATTATGAGTATTATGATCATGTGCAGTAGGAGGGGTTATAATATTCACATCTGATGGCTTGTGATTATGTACTAGCATAGGATATTATTCTAAATCAAAGACGCATTCATACAAATAAACAAATCAATCAAAAGCATCATAATGTAATTGTGATTTGAGGGACAATACAAGTACCTTACATAAAATGAATTCCATTTATAAATCATTAGGTTGATAGACAAGTAAATGCATGTTGGCCTTGAAGTATTAAATATAATTAGAAATAGATTCATGTGTTAGCTTGATGCAAAGAAGGAAAATGCTCGTATGTAGCCTTATGAACTCTACTATAAGTGAAATGAGCTAAGAATGCATCTTCAAGTTCTAAAAAAGTACTTAAAGATACAATAGGGAGATGAGAAAACCATGAGAGAGATTACCAATAAGAATCCTAGAGAAAACCTTAAGTAACATCCTATTGTTGTCATCAGGAGCCATGCACGCTAGATAATGTTGAAGATGTAAGTAGGGATACAAAGTGCCATCAAACAATTGAAGGAAGGTGTGATTAAATCTCTAGGGAATGGTATTTGAAATATTCTACATGGAATAAGATTGTCTAGAATAATATTAGAATCAACACTAGCATAATAGGCTTTGTTTTATAAAGTCAAAGTGTGAATCTTGTGTTGGAGCTCACCTATGACATGCATAAGGGAAAAAACCTCTTGAGGGGTTATAACATGAGAAATTAGGGGTTCATTCAAAGGTTTCACATTACCATTAAAAGTATCCACATGAACACTAGCATGCTTAGGATCATGATTGGGTCACTGGTGGCGATTTGGCTGAAGATGACCTAAGATTAGTTTCATGAGTATGCTTTAAAGGGGTATCAAATAGGTAAGACAATGACACTAGGAGGTGTATCAACATGTGAGCTATTTGAAATTATTGAAAGATCAACACGCTCATATTTGCTACCAACATCATTACATACATTAACATCTACAAGTGGAAGAGAAGAAGTATTAATAATCATTACACTTGTTTGTAGGAAGAGAAGAAGAAAGAAAATGTGCATCATTCAAAACATGATCTAGATAAAAATTTGTGCATGGAGGAGAAATGGAGGGAATGACACATGCAACATCATTATTTTTACTTTAATCGAATAATAGAATTGCTATGGTTATTAGAAATTCTATAATTAAGCTTGTTATTTTTGCATTCAAGAGAGGGAGTACAAACACAATAATTGTTAGAGCATGTATTATAACAAGGAACATCATGCATGTCATTATCATGGCTATATGAAGAATGCATCATTTCCTCCTCAAAAACATAAGGGATACCATCAATAAATGTATAAGTAGAGGGAAATTCATTGATATGTGCACTAGAAATACTAACAACATCACCAATGTTTATGTCACTTATAGTATTGGGATCATGGTCACTACTCTACCATGCAAGACCATCCTTATGTTATTCACAAGTAACAAGAGGCGGGAAATGAGTGGGGTAATTTAGAAAGGTATCTCGAGGAGTAGAGGTAGGACATGATATTTATAAATGAGGGGGGAGGGTCTGTGAATGGTTGATAAACAAGATCTAAATTAACATCAAAGACTACATCATATCTAAGGGAATATGAAAATGGAGTAACATGCTTTACATACACATAAGTGGTATGGAATAACTAATATTCCTCTATGTTTTCTAAAGCCTAAAAATAAGCCATGATCACACACAAATAGAAAATACACACAAATAAATAAAACACTTATGTACCCTAATATAACATTAGGGTTTTGGGATTAACATGCCTATCATATGGAAACTTTAGAAAGGTCCTCGCTTAGGTTAAGTATTTGATCAAAGTGGGTTCACCAAAATTTATCAACCCTAATTAAAATATAATCAATTTATAATTTGATAAGATAGAAATGAAATAGTAATATAGATACACAATTATGTTTCAAATCAGTTATTTATTCATATAAGCATAATGTGTTAGTGTAGGTTATTATTTATCCTTTTATTTATTTATTAGGATAATTATTACACTTGTGTTAGACCTACACTTAGTGGGTTAGCTTTCTTACGTGTACTAGTTGTGTGGAGTTAGCTTATTAGTTGTGTTGAGTTAGCTTCTCAGTTATGTGAAGTTATCTTACTAGTCTCTTGGAGTTAACTTAACTGCTAGTATCAGTTAGTGGGAGTTATTCACCACTGAATTAGGTAGTATTTTCACTTCTTTCCTCCTATATGTACATCTTTCTTATTGAGTAATTCAAGTCATTGTATTGTAATGTATTGAGCATTATGGATTATGACGGATTTCCATATATGGTGTTTTAGCTCTTCTGTTTTGCAAATATAATGTGGTGTGCTATTTTCATTTGAGATCGTGGCTTGGAACAATCTTCTTATCATTTTTTCATGGTATCAAAGTGATAGATGATGTAGACATCCATCTGTAAGTTTTTCTTTGCAAGAAAAAGTTTATTATTTTCATGTATTCAGAATTTGTTATCACTTTTCTGCAACATGCATTTTTATGCAAAAAAAAGTGTGCCATTGGATTTGGAAGGTGTCAAAACCCTAAAATCGACTGTAAACTTGACCATGTTTTGAGATAGTTAAATATGGACATTTTAAAGGGGTTTTTGACACATTTCTCAAAAAATCCATACACTTATGTACAAACATATTTTTTGACTCAAAATTATATTAGCTTTCTAGGTTTTTCAAGAAACTTTCTAGGTTTCTCTCTATTTTTTGATACAGGTGCCAGAAAAAGAGATATTTGCAGTTAAAGTTTGTATTAAAAATTGTACTTTTTGGGTGCATTCTTTTATCCATTGGATATAAGTGTGTACCTTCCAGATGCATTATTTTACCCTTTGGGTATTTCTATTTTGGATGAAATATTTTATCCACTGCACGTAGATCTACACCCTCTAGGTGCATTCTTTTATCCATTAGATATAAGCATATACCTTCCAGATGAATTCTTTTACCCTATGGATATTTCTGTTTTGGATGCAGTCTTTTATCCAGTGGATGTAGATATGTACCCTCTGGGTGCATTATTTTATCCATTGGATATAAGAGGGTTCCTTTGGGATGCATTCTTTGAATCCCACATGACAATTTAACAACACATATAATAAGGAAATTCACTCAACATAAATAATGTCAATACTATTTGAATCCCCATAATCCCATATTCAGATCTAGTCAACTTAGCAACCCATATGCAATTATACATGGTAAAACATTAATTCATTACATAATAAATCAGCTGCTTACATCATGTAGTGATTATTGTCACCAATTTCCCATGCATGCATTCATAATCCAAAACCAATTTACATCAAGAACACTAAAAAACCATGTATACATTGATTCCCTAAACCTCCAGAACTCTTAGACCTCCTTATACAAAGAAGTATTACCCATATATACGCCGGAGAATTTCCCTTAACCTCATACATACACCTTGCTAATAATAGGTGTGCTTACAATAGCTTGCATGATTTTTACAACCTATGTTAATAATAGATTAGACTAAATATACATCATGCTTTAATCCTATAATTAGCTTGATCCATGTGTGTTCATTATCTTTTCTTTACATGTGATTTTCCCAATTATAGATTCTTTGTGTGTGGCCCAAGCTATCCTAGTTTTTTCTATTCTTAGAACTTTTCTTGAGCAACACTCTAACTCTTATTTTATATTTTTAGCTGTGTTATGCAAAATAGGCCAAGTCCTTGATCCTCTACATGCATGCATGAACCTTTGCATATTGACCTTTCCTACTTGTGTGTGCTCCTTTACGCACCCCTTGTGTGCGGTCCCTAACCTTTGCACATGGCTAGTACTTAGCAATTTTCACCACTCAACATCACCCCACACTAAAGTTATTGCCCATCCTCAGTAATATATCATCAAACTTATCCCCCCACTGAATGAATAAATCCAAATTTTTCCAAAGAATAATGAATAAGGCTCAAAATCCTATGTATAAAAGAAAAATACTTCACCAATTTGTGTGCATTTGTAATCATGCCTTAGGCGGTTGGAGGAGCTCTATGAACTCTGTTCCCAGTACGTTTTCTAACTCTTCCCATTTTACAAGTTCCTTTGTAGCCTTCCCTGGAACTGCCTCACCAATACCTAACATTTGATTAGGTTCCAGCTCGTCAACTTTCTCCTTAATCTCTTTTACCACCACATGCAACTTCATGGTCACTCCTTCTATGGCATCCATTCTTTACATGACCATGAGTTGTACCTCCTTGATTTGTAATTCAAGAGTCTCCTTCATGTCTTTAATTAAATCCCTCTACCCTGATGTCTTTGCCATTATCTTTTCTCTCTCAAAATTGTTATTTTTTGTTTTCACTTGTATTTCCTTGATCTCCGCCTCATCCTTAGCAACCCGTGTACTCAAGATGGGATCACAATTTTGACATCTATCAAATTCTAGTTCATTATTTTCAATGGTATCTTTGATATTGGTGATAAGTGCCTCATACTCAACTATTTTTCCCTTTACCACCTCTTTATTCCTCTTCTTCTCCTCATCCACCTCTTATGCAGATGGCCCCATGCCACTCTTGATATTGAGAAGCAACATCCTGACCAAGTCTTCAAGATACTCCATCTCCATAGTATAATTGGTCATGGCTTAGCTTACCAACATGGGGCATGCACTTGTAATTTGTTTCACTAACCCTCCAACCCTGTGACATGCCTCCTTGGTGCACTTCTGCTCCCCTTTCAAATCCTCTTTTAGTTTTTGGATCTCTCACTCATTATCCTTTTATCATTTACCATGACCCTCATGGTATCCCCCTTGTCTAGGTTCCTATGTGAGACTTCGACTTTCATCTTATTAAGAGCATTATGGGCATGTTCATCAGTTAACCTCGTGGGGTCAACGATATTAAAATATTTTCTAGGATGCTTCTTAAGTGTCAAAATAGAATGAGACAATTTTCTTATCTCAAAATCTAGCTCTTCTACATGCGTGCGCATGCTCCATGATAGAATATTCCTAGTCTGTAAGACCTCCCTTTCTTCATTCAATAGGTCCCATCCAAACAACCTTTCCTTAGGAACCATGCTCTAAAACATAGCCCTCAACTCCTTTTTCGGATCATTAATAAATGACATATGGGGTGACTAAGGGGTCGTCGCTTTCTTATCACCTTGGCCTTGGTACACACCTTCTTGGGTGTGAATGGTCTCACACTTATCTTCCTTTATGACTTAAGCATCATCTACTTCTCTCTCTTTTTCCTCAGGCTCTTGTTGTGTACTACACTTCTCCTCTTCATACATTGGTACATCTTCTCTGTGTGGGCTCTTATTATACCCACCTTCTTCATCTTCCTCCATGTCATTCTTCGGGCTTGATCCTATGTGAACTATTTTTTCCTCACCCCATTCATCCTTGCACATAGACTCCTCATGCTCTACTTCCTCATAATTATCTTTCTCTTCATCCTCATCATTAGTAACGACTCGAGCTCTCTTGCGCCCCTTATTTGTCCTTGTAGACATGTAAAATGTTGACACGATTAATTATGATTGATATGTCCTGCAACATCATCTAAATCCACATAATAATCAATCGCAAGATTAAATATCCATTTTATCATATTTACCCTTTATCATTATTTATCATTCCATCATTAATCCTTTTGAATCATTATTATATCCCATTTTATCATTAATCACTTTAATCCCTTTTATTTCATTATTATTATCCTACTCTAATCCTTCATTAATATTTTATAGGAATTTAAGAATCCTACATCTACCTACCTACATACCCTACACCTAGCCTTTCCATGTAACCTCACCCCTAATCGTAATTTATTAACCTAATCTAATCCTAATCCTAATCACATCCTCACACCTCTAAATCTAGAGGCTTCTATTTCTAGAAGCCTCTCTAAACTTCCCTCCATTTTAAAATTCAAATAATCCTTCCATTTTCTATGGAGAATTCTCTAAAATTATATAAATCTCCATTCTATAATTCTCCACTCTTCTCATGCATCTTCCACTCTTGATCTCAATACAACTTGGGTTAATCCTAGCCATTAGATCCTCCACTCCTCAACTCTAAATTTATCTCTCATCCTGCATGGAAGTTGGCAAGAAAGTTAACAAGTCATTCAATCCATCCATTTTATCCCCTTACATTCAATCAATCCATAATTTATATTTAATCCATCTATAATCAGTCTATCATCATATTTATCAATAAATAATCAAGAAATCAAGGGGAGGTGTTGCCCAAGTGTCTCCAAAAGTTTGAATTAATAATCAACAATCCAAGTGTTGCAGGTATTTTTCTTTCTCCCCCTTTCAATCCATTTCTCTATCTAAGGTTTTGTTTGAGAATATTAGAGTAGGATAACAATTTGTTTGTTTTTATTGCATTCACAAGGTAATATTTTCTTGACATATAGTCTTTAATGGAATTACCTTGGCCACCGTCGAAGAAGGAGACCCGTTGGCTAGTTGAGAAGAGCTTGCACCCTTACCTTCTTACCTTCTCTTGTGGCTTTTATCAAACATAATATCATCATCATCATCTTCTTATTCTTCTTCCTCCTCATGCTGAGGTGGAGTATCCTCATGCCTCCTCTTCGAAATTCTCACTGTGCTCTTATTTGGATGCTGAGGCATGTGTGAATCACATACTTCTATTTCTTTTCCATTGTTCATCTTGGGTCACAAGTTGAAAAAGACTTGGCATATCATGCTCCCAATTGTTACATTCATAATTGGAGTAAGGTCCAATGTATCAGGCTCCATTATTTCTAAGTACGTCAGCATGGAGGTGTACCCAAAGGTCTTGTGCAAGGTATACCAGTTTGAGTCCACCTTCTCTACATTGAACACCATTTGTTATACATCCTTTATCTTGTTAATTGAGAATTTGAAATATTTGGTTGTGAATGAAAATGGAAGTTTGCACCATGACCCCATTTCACCATTGTTCATTATAAAATGCGAAAGGCTAAAATGTTGCATTAATATAAACTATGTCTAATGGCCTAAAACACTAGGTAATTTTCTCAACGTGCACCATTCATTCTTAAAGGCCACACACATCCTTTTATACCAATTTTCCAATCATGCCTTGTATGGATTGGAAATGGTGCCCTCATATGTGAAGTTGGAAAAGCATTGCGCATGGGACTTGTCTTCTACTGGATGTATCCATAATCTTTGTCTAGCCCATCTGGGATGCCAATATCCCAGAAGATAATCAACAACAAGATAGAACCCCATGTTATCTTGTCCCCCTTATCAGTTTGTGCCTTGGATTATTCTATGATTCCATCGACAATGAATTGTGCAATATTGTTGTGTGTTTTGTGCCCCATTTTGTGTGCAATGTAAAGGAACTTTCTATTCACCTCTCCCCATCATTATGAAGAACCAAGCTTACAAATTACCAGTCGAGCCACTACTCTAGTTATAGGGTCAAAAATCTTCTCAAAACTCATGGCCCTGTGCCCCCTGTCATATTGTATATTTATAACTAACTCAATCTACGTCTTGTCACACAAATCTAGGTCTAGATCTTCCCTAATTTCCCGCAACCCTGTACTCTTTGAATCAGATGAGCTATAATCCTTATTCTTTGACCGGTGAAGTAGAAATAGTCTTCATGCACTTGTGACACCAGCCACTATAAGAGGTGTGTAGGCCTTCCAAAGAAGGGAAACTCAAATAGGTCGAGGACCCCTACCTTCTCGAGACTCTTCCTCACTGAGTCATCCATCACCACTTGGTCCTCTGCATTCCTCATGGGAAACTCCCATAACATGTGATTTTTTAGTGTGGCTTCTTTCCCTAGTGCCCTATGATTGTACTCGCTAATATTACACTTTGTAGTTGCGAGGTCCATTTTTGTCCCATAATTACCTCATAGTGGGTATTGCATTTCTGAGAACCAATTCTTGGGTATTTCCTTTAGTTCATTTTTGTTCTTTGGTGCCCTTTGTGGTGCCATTAATTATCCCAAATTACACCTTGTAACCTTTACTCAATTATTCCCTAGGATTTTTTATGACGAACTTACTTGCTCCTTGAAATCCCGTGCCATTATTTCAATACTTAGTGTGATTTTGCACACTTTACTCTCATGCCCTAATTGCTGAATTTTCAAGCTCTATAGGTTGTAGCCTCGCAATTTCCAAGCTCATGCAAAATTCAACTTTAAACTCCACAAACCCTATCTCTACTCACCCGTTCTGCCCTCACACTTATCAAACTTCCACTTCCTCTTACCGAAGGAGCTCCTTAAATGAAGGTATATGCACTCTACTATGGTTTTCTTTTTTGCTCAAATTTCTTCTTCACACTCTTCACTCTAGCACTTAGTCACTCAAGTGCTCAATCACTCAAATCACTTCGAATGGAAGGTAAAAAATAAACTCAATTTTCTTCTTTTTATAGCTTTTCTGCACTTAACTACTCCACCAAATCACTTTTTGGATTTAAAACATGCTTTTAATTTTTTCCTGCTTTTATGTTTAAAGTTTCTTTCATTTTAAAACACCTTTTTCATCTTAAAGGAACTTTTTTAGTTTTTCTTCCATGCTTTCTTCATAACCTGGTAGTCATAACCTTTGTGCAATCTTGCTTGCTTTGTAACCCATATTCCTTTGTGCCACATACCAAGTAGTCTACCTTGTTGTTACCTCCCTCATGTTACACTGTGCGGCTCTCCATACGCTAAGTAATTTTCATTTTGAGAACCATCTATCCTAATGACCATAACATTCCTTTTTACTCCATTATACGCACCCATTATTTTTCTTCCATAAAGCACCTGTCTCATATTCATGCATTCCTCTGAGACCAAATTACAATAGCCATACCAACACTCCATATCCTCTTTTTAATGCACGTAACACCTATTTTACCCCACACTAAAAGTATGTGTGGTCCTCTGTGCATCAACTTAATAAATAGTAATAAACTCTCACAAACAAACTTATTACATTAACAAAAAACAAAAAAAAAACATGAAAGGGAAATCTAAACTAAGTGGAAATACTTCCTTATTACAAACACAAGGGAAGCTTATTTATAGTAGGGATTCATCCTACTCCCATTGAAGTAACTAGGAAACATGGTGCCATCCAATGCTTACAATTGACATGTACCCAACTCTAGTATCTTGGTCACTACAAAGGGTCCCAATCAATGGAATTTCAATTTCCCTAGACAAAGTGTAAACTTGGAGTCATACAAAAGGACCATATTTCCAACTTGCAAATGACTTGTTATTGATGTGCTTTCATGCCAAGCCTTTTGTCATGCCTTTTCTATCTTTTGAACCCAACATGTAATGGTATGCCTCTCATCTAATTACATCAATTTTCAATGCACTCATCAACTTACCTGTTCATCATCCAATCCTCCTACATGTGTAATACACAGATGGTAACATAAATTCCATATGTAATATAACCTCTACGCCAAACACCAACTGAAAGGGTGTGCCTTTATTCAACCATTTATAGGTTGTTCTATATGCCCACAGAACAATTGATACCTTTTCATCCCAATCCTTTCTTCCAACATCACATATCTTTGTTAGTTTCTATCCCAAGATCTTGTTGAAGGATTCAGTAGTCCCATTTTCCGAGGGTGATAAGGGTAGTCTTATGGTTTTCCACCATAAATTTTTCTGATAAAATTTTAATGGTCTCATTCAAAAAATGAGTTCCTTTATCACTTGTGAGGCTTAGTGGACATCCATACCTACTGATGATGTTTTCCCAAAGGAATCTTGTTATTGTTGCTACAGTGTAATTTTTTAGGTGCAACCTCTGCCCACCTTGTCAAGTAGTCAGTACATGTGATGATGTAGCGCGCCCCTGTCCTACGCGTGGGTGGTGTAATAGGTCATACAAAATCAATAACCCATTTTTCAAAAGGTTCCATGCTTGTAATGGGTTGCAATGACATCTCATCTCTATTCCTTGGCTTTACAATTCTTTGGTAGTGATCACATGTTTTGAAAAAATCCTTGGTATCTTTGTACAATGTCTCCCACCTCTAAAAGGATTCATGTGCAGCATGGCATCTCCTGCATAATGTCCTCCTGTTATCCCTCCACAAGCCTCCTCCATGATGGCTTCACACTCATATTCAAGCACACATCTGCGTAAGACTTCATCTCTGACCATTTTATACAGGTCTCCTCCAATGAGTTGATATGGCACATGAATTGTAAGTTACTTCTTCTCCAATGTCGTCATTCCTTCTGGTGCAAGTCTAGTGCACAAAAATACTGTAATATCTTCCAAATCAGCTAGCGTGTGGTTCAATCTAAACAATTATGCATTTGGCATAGTGTCTTCAATACTCTGCACATCCTCTCTAAAATTGATCCTTGACAAGTGATCAGTCCCAAATTCTCTTTCCTGGCTTTACTATGACTGTAAAGTCAAATTCTAGAAAAGGAGTATCCATCGGATAGATGCACCCTTATAAAACAAGTTTTTTGACTAAGTACTTCAATGTCATATGATCTGTATAAAAGATAAATGTGTGGCCAATAAGTACTATCAAAACTTATGAAGTGCGTAGATCATGGATAATGCCTCGCACTTGTCATGTTGTATAGTTCTACTCAACTGGTGTCAAATTTCCTACTTACAAAACATATAGGATGATCCACATATTTCCTTCACCTGGTTTGCCAAGACTAAACCAATAGCCATGATAAAGGAATCTACATGTACATGTAAAGGTTTGTTCCATGAAGGGAAGAGAAAGATAGGTATGGTGGTAAGCTTCTCCTTCAAGGTCTCAAATGATTACTGTTGCACGTCACCCCAATAAAGATTTCATTTGGCCTTGATAAATTCTTCCAGGGGTGCAATAATATTTACATAACCCTTAATAAATTTTCTATAGTAACCAATGTGCCCCAAGAAACTGCACAGTTCACTTTGGTTGGTAGGTTCTTCCATCCCTAAAATGACTGTAATCTTAGCAGGGTCTACCAATAGTCCTTCCTAGTAAATGATGTACCCAAGTAAAGTACCAAATGGGTGGAAAAGATACACTTCTTAATGTTTAGAGAGATGATAAGCTTCCTGCATCTCTCAAACATCAATCTCATATTATCACAATGATCTTTTACTAGCCCATAGATGTTCCAATCATCCAGATAAACCTACAAAAACTTATGAATGAAAGTCATGGAATGCATTGAACAATGATGCGTGAGAGAACACTGTTGGCACATTCTTCAATCCAAAGGGCATCACAGTGTATGCAAAACTTCCCCATTCAGTTGTAAAGGTGGTCTTATCCTGATCCTTGTGCAATGTGTACCTGATGGTACCCTGAGAATCCATCAGTGAATGAATAGATTTTGTGCCCTACAACACCTTCAAGATCTCTTTAGTGAATGGAGTAGGAAAAGGATCTATGACACATGAAGCATTGAGTACCCTGTAGTCAACACAGATCCTGATCTGGCCATCCTTCTTGATACTAATCACCATGGGGCTAACCCACTCAAATTCCTCAATAGGTTCAATGATCCCTGACTTAAGCATCTTATCAATCTCGTCTTTCACCTTCTCACGCACAGGTTTGGGTTCATCCTATAAGGCCTCTTCCTGAACTAGATGTGCACCTTCTTTTAAATTAATCTTCATCTTCTCCTAATGAGGGATGAACACCCTTCAACTCATGATAACCCCTTGGAAATAAAGTCCTAGAAGTCATGCAATAACTCAATGATCTTTGCAACCTCTTGGTTCTGACCAATAATCTCCAATAATAGCCTCCTTAGGCATCCTCAGTGCCAATATTCACCTTCTTAGTCTTCATAGGAACATGGTATGTGTGTGCCTGCTCATCTACAGATTCCATCACCTCGTGTGCACCCTCTGTATGTGCTTAATATCTAAATTCTCAACTTCCTCATCATCAATGAGGTACACCATCTTACCTTTTTCTTTCTCTTTCCACATGTGCCCTAGTTAATCTCTTTGTTTCTAATACATCCTTCTCATGCACCTCAGTCTCAGGTTCTCCTAAGATTTGAACCATAAGTTCCTCTTCATTTTGTGCTATCTCCCAGTGTGATGTGATTCATGATCTGCAAGGCCTCATGTAATGGTGGCTTATTAGAAAAATAATCAAAAGTGTGAGCCATACCTTTAGTCATGTCATGCCAACTTGCAGTCTCTTGCTTTAACTCATCATGCACATACCATCACCATGTGCACATCACACAAAGTAGAGTAGAACTTATGTACCCAAAGAGATGGTGGTATAGCTTCCTTTTCCTTGTGCCCATTGTCTCTCATAGTTGTGGATGTGTACCAAAGCAGGAGTCTTCCCATCATATTCATGTATAAGAGAAGGAAATATTTCTTTGAGTAAACCTTGTTAAAAAGGATACCCTTACCTCGTGCCAACCCAATAGATTATCTCTATGTGTCACCCACCAGTGCATTTTTATTCCATGTAATGTATAGACCATCATATTCATCTATCTCCTTCATTTTCCCACTATGGTATTCCATTGCACAAGAAAGAGTCAGGTTTCTCTTCTCCAGTATACCTTGGTAACTGAGTTTTTCCCAAACACCTAATCATGCATGGCCTAATCATCATGGTAAATATTACCTTGACCTCATGAGCTACCATCTCATAATTTTCATGGGCCTAATTGTCACAAGCAACACTAGTAGTATCACTGATAGATTGCGCATCTTCCCAATGAAGTATGCCTTCCTTTGATGGTTCTACATTCTCTGGATCATGAATTGTATGTGCATAGATTCGATTGATCTCTTCCTCACTAATAGGCTCAATATAAGGCATAACATTTACGTCATCCAAGGGAATGACCAACACACCCCTCCTTGTTCTCAAAATTGATATATCTTTTGTTGAAGTGAAAAATCAACATTATTAGCATAACACCAAGGATGACCTAAAAGTGTTGGGAAGTTATCTACCTCTACAAGTTCTAACACCTCAAAATCACCTATAAATTTAGCTCCTTGTTGAATAGTGATGGAGGCATCCTTTAGCACCCCAATGGGCATGGCCCTTGTTTATTTTCCATATACAACACATTAGAAGATGGTTATAATGGTGGCCTTCCCATTTGGTTCCAAGCATCCAATGTCATAACATTGACCTTTGCACCTGTGTCAATAAGAATGTTACTCACCAACCAACCATCTATCACTGCATCTAGTGTAATCTCCTTATCATATTCATGGTCCTATGGTGGTAAATTTGCATGAAGGATCTAGCACTCATGTTCAACTCTTGTGCATTAACTTTCTCACACAACCATTCTCCTAGCAAGGGAATGATATTATCCTAGCACAACATCTTACATACTTCTTTCAAATAATCAACATCTTTTGTGGAAGTTCAGTTCCCCTTGTGTGTTCCCTCTCATGTGCTTGTTCCTTCAAATGTTGGATCTCACCTTGTAAATTCTCTAATAACACCCATAGTTTCCTATATACCTCCTTTTGATGAGCAACATCTAGATACTTAACATGTATAACCTCCTCTCTCTTGATTACATGTTTTTCCTTTATATGCTCATGCACGAGTGTTGCTTCTGTGCGAGTAGTAACTAACACAAGGTTGAAGCTTGGGATCAACCATCTTCTTAGGTGCCCACTATTTAGGCTTCGTGTGCTCCACCTTAATCATCCCATGCCTTTTCCTTCTTTTTTTTTTACATATGTTCATAGAGATATGGAAATCCTCAACCTTGTGTGCCTTTCCACAGTATGTGCATACCTAGGTTCTTAGGGCACTCACATTGATAATGAACTAGTGATACACAAGTATAACACGTCCCATGTACGAACCTTACTCTACCACCATGGCCTCTGGTTTGATATCCACCTTGAAATCCACCATTCCCATTATTGTGCCCTTCATTGGTCTATCCTTTCTTGCTCCTGAGAACTACTTAGCCACAGTGGTCTGGTGCAATCCAGTCTCACATGCCTCATGAATATGGTCGATCAAACAACAATCATATGTATCATGGGTATGTGCATCACAAATATTATAGTACATAGAGATGTTCTTTTGTGTTGCACTACAAAAGTGGGAAATTCCTAGACATCATGATTCTTGTGGAAAATCTCACAAGAATGTAACAATGTGTGCACATTCCTACATGGAAAACTATCCTTTGTATGTCCTTACACTTTGCAATCAGTACACCATAACCCACTACATGTTTCATGCACTGAATTGGTAGAAAAATTCTCCAACTGTGTTAGCCATAGTTGCTATTTGTGCCTCAAGAAAAGGACTCACTCATGTATCAACACTCTAACTGCTTCAGTGTGCAGAGCTGCTTCCAGGCCTCATGGATCAGTAAATGTTTTATGTGATAAAGGCCCTTTGAAAGGTGTTAACAATCTAAGCCTCCAACAAACCACTGAGCATGTTGGATCTGATGAATATCATAAGATAACTTGGACAATAAAGTCTTAAACCATGCATCATACTCCCTCACACTTTTAGAACAAGCCTACTTGATGTCCTTTAGCACTAATACTCTTTGTTGCTCAAACTTTAGGGATGTGAAATTCAGCTAAAAAGGTAGTGTGTAACGCATCATAATCCACCACAGTCTGATGTGGATCATATTTCCTATACCAACTATGTGTGTGCCCTTGAAGTGTGGTGGAAAATTTACTTATCTTCCTATTATGAGATTTTATACCCTTATATTTCCATAATAACTCACACTTATGCACATGCTCAACTACATCTTCCACACCTCTATACTCTGGTAAGTGAAGAGACATTTCAAAGAAGAATTGAGGTGTGTTTGTTATTGTTTGTTGAGGTGTAATGGTTGTTGGGGTTGTTGTTGTGGTTGTTGTGGCCCTTGTCCTGGAGTGGGGCCAAATCCTAAACCTAAACCTCCACCAATAATTCCTCCACACGGTGGCTGACCTAAACCTCTTAAGCCTCCCATCATGACCTGTGGTCCTGTAGATGAACTTCCTTGTGTCCCAGTTGTTGTGCTAAATAGACACCAACCATTTGTGCTATAACAACACCTATAGGATTTCTTCCAATGGGTTGCGTGCCAATGCTCTGTCCTGATGATGTGCCTGTGAAATACTCCAAAAAATACTTGTTCCAAACACTGACACCTGTTGTGCTACCATGTGTGTCCTTAATTTATTTGTGCCTCTTGAGATGATACTAAAATATGTCTACATGCATCTCATACCCCACATGGAGATCCTCCTTTCTCACCTTCACTATGATGCTCTTCTACTACTACCTCTAGATTTGGAACATCTTGTGCAAGGGCTAGGAGGCTAGGATGGGTCAGATGTGCGCCCGTGGTTCTCATTCTCTCCTCAGACTCACTCTCATCAAATGCCAATGGGGTCTCTCTACTGTGCTTACCTAATGTTGAGAGGACATGATCCTGTGGTCCCTCACCTTCTGTGGGGTTCTCATCACTTCCACTAGTCATCATTCTTCTTGATCTCAACGCCTCCTCAACTACCCTCTGTCCACTTAGCATTTCATCCAATATAACCGATTGACGACACTTCGTTAATCAACCCATATTTTCTCCATTCTCGGATGCCCATTCACGACACCTTCTTGGTCGTATTCCTCCTATAATCAACTTATTTGGCTAATATCTCTCTTATTAGCTAAACATTCCTCCTTTCGACCATTCAGAACCTCCCTAGTTCTCTCTAGACCACTTCTATTGGCTTCGTAGGCTATCTATCAGTCACAATTGGTTATCCAGACCCCTCCCAACTCTCAATGAGTCTCTAATCACTTGCTAATCAAGTTTAACTAGCCTAAACCCTAGTTAACTAGCCTAAACCAAGCTTAACTAAGCCTAAAGCATGTTTATCCTAATCTAATCCTAAAGTGCTTTTTGAGATTTAGTCCCACATGCACCCAAATTCCAAATTCTTCCAAACCAAAAACTATAAATACAAGGCTAAGCCTACCCATTCAAACTTACAACTTTCACACCTAGGATATCTTATTAACACTAAGAACACCTAAGAAAGTTTTGGATTCTCATTTGTATTAGCTTTAAGCTAATAAGACATTTGATCTTAAGCTTACTTCCTCCATTGTTGAGCTAATAACCTCCATTTGCATCCATAATCCAAGTTTTGAGTAAATGGAGAGAACCATTGGCCTTGAAGCCATTAATGGTGAGACTCCATTCTTGAAAGCTTGAAAACCATAAACAACTAATCACCCCTTTGATTGCTAAGTTGATCTTATTAGGTTCAATTTCTTAATTAAGTAATCTAAAGAGTAGAGAGTAGTATATATGCTAGGTTTTGATGTTTTTGTCAAAGTTATGATGCATGTATAGGATTAACTCTTGTTTATCTCTTATCTCATGGTGCATGGATGAGTTAGCAAAGCTTTGAGGTTCTTTAGCCTCATTCCATAGCTTTTGCAACTTTCCATTGCATACATTTGGCACGCCCGGTGGGACACTTATGTCCATCCTCCATTAATGGAGGTCTTTTAGGTTTTTCAAAGTTCATTTTCAAGTTTTTTGCTCAAATCACTTGTTATTTCCTCATTTTTATTTCTAACCCTAGATAAATGACCTTCATTTATATACATTTTGTGGGTTTGATATAGAAATAGGACACTTTGACTAACAACTAACCTGTTTGCTCTTGAAAATTTGAAAATCTGTGTTTTTTGCAGGTTTTTCACAAAATGTAGGTGTTAACAAGGGGTGTACACGTGAAACCCCAGTGCATACCCATGGATCAGGTATCGTATCATATCTGGGTACAAAGTATCATCATTTATGTAAATTTTTTTACACTCTACAGGGACGCGCATGCGTATCCATCAAACAGGCGCGTATCCATCATCTCTGGTGCGTGTATGCGTCACTGCTTGACTGTGTTTTTTTGTTTCTACAAGGGTGCATAAAACATCATACTGCGCACATGTATCCATTGAAAAAGGCATGTATCCATCATACTGGGTGCGTCTACATCACTGTTTTTTTTTACATGGGGTGTAAAATCACCTTGCGCATGCGTACCCATTGAAACAAGTGCGTACCTGTTAATAAAGGGGTGCGTATGCGTCAAACTGCATTCACCACCAATCTTCCGAAGGCCATAACTTTTGCTCCCGAGCTGAAATGACTCTTGTTTTTGTTGCGTTGGAAAGGTATTGAAGAGAAATACACAATGGAATCATAAAATTAGGATTTTTATTACCATAAAATTTATGGTTTACATTATTAGAGTAAATAGTCATTTTTTAACGTGTCTTAAAGTCTGAAAAAAATTTTTATTGGCCATTCTAACACTTTGAAAGGTTTTGTGGCACTAATCAGTTGTAAAAAGGGTTATTTTGGTTTTATTTTTGACTAAATTTAGTTCCATGTCTTAGTTGTTTAGAGGTTTCCTTTTGAAGTTTTTATGCTCTTTCGCACCTTTAGGTGATTTGGGAAGTGTGTATGCTCTTCCTCACGCCTTTCTAGGTGATCTTGGAGATCAAAAACACTTCAACTTTACAAAATGGATACATTTCAAAGTTGGTTAAAAATGAACTTATTTTTAAAGGTACTTAATGAATTTTTTTTCATAAAAATTTAGTTTTTCACTTGTTGTGTATGCTCTTCCTTCGCGCCTTTTTGGTGATCTTAGGAATCAAAAAACAACAAACTAAATTCTCTTTATCATGATATTTTGTGGAAAATTACTAACTCCTTGCATATAGGACCTAATCACTTGTCAAAGAAAGAGTCAAAGACAAAAACACAAAACCTTCTAATACACGTGTTTCTTACAGGTTGCCAAATGGTGTGCTACTTAAAACCACATTAAGTAAGCAAGATAAAAAACACACCATATTCAAAACATTGTATTGCAGGTTTCAGAAAAGGGTACGTCCCTATCCGCTCAACTGGAACATAACCCCTTTGGCATAATGCCTTAAGCTACAACAATGGGGGTGGTTCCAGGAACCCTAAAGTAGTCCACCGTTGTGTAACCTCGTGGATGAAACAGGAAGTGCTCCGCTTACCCACTTGATTAGTTTTCCTTGTGAGATAGAGTTACAAGTTGTCCCTATGTGACCCTTTAAAAGTACACGATGGATGCATTTAGTTGCCCACTGTGCTTGAAGGGGGTAAAGTTGAGATACTCCCAAACTATTCATTATGAATTTTTGGGTAAATCATCCCGCTCGTGGATAACTTTGTGACATCTAGTTGAGAGAACTTATTAGGGAAGCCATTTTGTCTTGGATCCCACCTTACTAGTCCTTTGTCGTCTTGGCCATCATGAAGTGATAACTTGTCTGGATTCAGAACCTTGTTTTTCGAACAAGGAAAAGAATCCACTTAAGTTGGATCTAAGTGCCTTTCATCATGGAAATTAGATGACGTTTCACTTAGCTTAGCTTCTTTCTCACCTTCGGATGAGGTGAAGCTCTGCCCAAGTGACGCTTAGTTCATTTCCATCTTTTGATCTACACCTTTGCATTCTTGTTGCCCATTTGGGGCAAGAGAAGGCATCTTTTGGGAGTGTTGTCATAGATAGTGTTCACCACTTTTTTGTCTGTTTACGCTCATCCATGTTTGCGGCTGAGTTGTTAAATGTCTAAAGTGTGTGGATGCGTCCTTATATCTTTGATGGCCACTTGATCTTGATTTCAAGATCATCATCATAGTTCAGATTGATTCATCATTTGATCTCCCTTTGTTAATATTTTGTTTGTTCATTTTCTTGACGTAAATATTGACATTGTGTTGATCATCTTTTGCATCGAACTATTACTTTGCACACACATTTGCATAGGGTGTATTTCCTTGTTGATTGGCTTTGTGTTTCACACTTGCATGATTGTTCCTTGTGATTATTCATCTGGAAAACTTATTTTCTAGGACAATCCTTTTTGATCTCATCGAGATTGTGTCATCACAATGTCTATTTTCCTTAGACCTTCTTTGGAAAATCACACACGCATCTCCATACTTACAAAATGTCTAGTTGGATGCCATTATGCTTTCTTGAATCGACATGTCACTTCCTTCCCTTTGAAGGTTTTCCATCACACTATCTAGATCTAGACATTTGTGCTTAAACGATGCCAACAATGACTGACTATCATGTGGTTTCTCACATTTACAACAATATGGAACCTAGGTTTAGCAATTCAAATCAAAAGATTCCCATTACAACTAAACCTTGTTTCGTTCTTCATGCTAGAGGGCCCACTCGAGTACCCTGTTCCCCACCTTCAGCTCATAGTCGGTGGTATGGTTTGGATGCTTCTGATCCAAATTATTATTCAGGTTCCCCCCACTCTTCTTCTTCTGATTCAGATCTAAACTACCATTCGGACTCCCACTCTTCTTCTGAAGATTTGGATCCCAACTATTGTTCGGATACCCCTAGATCAAATCTTGAATCACGGTCCTCCCTTCCTTCACAGGACCTTTATTCCAAATCACCTCAATGATGTCTTCCTCCTTTGAAGACTCATGTGACTCCAAGTTCCATCGATCGAACATCTAATTTGGTTCTTGAGTCACGGTCCTCCCTTTCTTCATAGGACCTCCTTCATCAGTCATCTCAATGACCTCTTCCTCTGTCGAAGAGTTCCATGACTTGGATTCCCTCTAGTCAATCATCTAATTTGACTCCTACGTCACAACTTAACGAATGGCTATGTGATCCTACTTTCCAACCTACATTACGTCATCTTCTAGAAAAATGACATAGGTCCAAATCCAAATCATCCATTCATGAGATGCTTACCACCAATCCTACTTCCTCTCTTGAGTCATCTTCTTCTATCAATCAATCTTCCCCGCTTATCGGACAATTTCTTCTATTCAACCTTCTATGACCAAAGAACAACAACCTCTACTAATTGATTTCTCTCAGAATGAAGAAACAATTAGACTACATGATGATATCCCTTTAGAGGATTGCAAACAAGGATTCTTTCTAGAACTTGATACGTTCACGTATTGGGGAAAAGAAGTTGATTCCTTTTATCAGAACATAGAGGAAAATCCTAAGGTCATGGAACTTGATTCTTCTTCTATTCCATCTTCACCTTCTTCTAAGCATGATGAGATGTCAGGGTCTAGCATTGAGCCATGGCCTATCTTCTCATTACCAATCATTCCTTATCTTCATCATCTATCATCATTCACCCTTCCCAATCAAAATATCCCTTGGGTCACTGCTGAGTAGCCCATCATCTTCTTCTACAAGGGGCCACCCCTAGTAGTCCTTCATTTTCTACTATTGGGTGAAGAAGTCATTCCTTTCTATCTCATAGGTAGCCCTAAGGTCATGGAACTTGATTCTTCTTACCTTCTATCTTCACCTTCTTCTTGGGCCATGATGAGATGTCGGGGTCTAGCATTGAGTAGTTACCAAATCATTCATTATCCAATCTTCTCATGCTGAGTAGCCCATTGTCTTCTTCTATCTGGGGCCACCCTAGGTAGTCCTCCATTTTCTACTTGTGGGTCACCTCTTGGTAGCCCATTACCTTCTATTCTTGGGCCACGTCCTAGTATCCCTTCATCCTCTTCTATCTATGGGGCCTCTGAGTAGTCCCTCCTCATCTATACTTGGGCCACACCCTAGTAGCCTTCTATCTTCCCTAGTCATATTCTTCATCATCTTCTATTCTTGGGCCATGTCCTCGTAGCCCAATTTCTTCCATCTTAGGGCCATATTCTAGCAGCCCTTCATCATCTTCTATCAGTGGCTCACCTCCTGGTAGCCCATCCTCTTCAATTCTTGGACCGTATCCTTTTCATCCATCACATATTTCTTCTATCAATGGTTGTGGCAAGCCCATGGTCATTTCTCACATCAGTTCTAAATGTCAACGTTCACTTTCTTCTCCTTCTTGGGATCAAACAAGTCACATGTCAGCTTATAAGAAACCCAAACAGGTTCATTATCAAGCTCAGATCAAAACTTCCAAGAGCTCTATAGCTCCCAACAAGTCAAACAATCTTAAGGCTAAAAATCAAGCACGATTCAAGAACGCACATCAATGTAACCATCAAGTTTGGTGTAAAGTGCATAAACCTATGGATAGGGAACTCAAGCTCCCACATGAACAATCCTTGTTTCAGGATAAATCACAGTCATTTGTTGAGTACGAGCTCACCACGATCATTGAGATCGGGGATAACATAACTCTTGATAAACAAACATGCCTAGTCTCCCTTATCAAGGAAGTCACAAACATCGTTGTTGGATCTTATCACATGCAGAGTGACTTTGTTGGTCCCAACCTTTCCAAAAACTATCAAAAATCTAAAAATAAAAAACAATTCAAAAATACAAAAAACATTGAGAAAACACAAGAAAAATCAAAGGTACAAAGATCAAACATTGCAATCAGGTATTGCGTACACATGGATGTTTCTTTCTTCCCTTTCTTATCTATTCTTCTGACAAGTCTTCCTACCATTTTCATCCCTTGGTGATATTTTGGTTAGCCTTTTCACATGAATTTTGTGACATTTATCTCTATGGTATTTGTTTAAGCCTGGTCTTTTATCACTTTGGTAAATTAAAGAACGACTGACCTCTTAGAGATCCTATCACAATCAACATCTAATAAACTTGTTGCGAAGAACTTTTGGACATATTTGTTGACACTAGCCAATGTCATCATCACAATCACTTCCACCTCCTTCCATCAAGCCATCTAGTGGTTCTTAACCCCTTGTCAAACAAGAGAGCTGAAATAAGTTTTCAGAAAGAAAAAGAATCAAAATCAATCAAAAAATCAAAAGCTAAAAGTTAAAAGCAAAAGAAAATTGATAAATAACTCTCTCTTGGGGTATTTCCAATAATCTCTATCAGGGCTATGGATGCCTGACTGGCAGTAGAGAAATGTTGTGATTAGAATCAAATACATCTCCGTCGGGGCTATGGATGCCTGGCTGGCAGCGGAGCAATGTATGGCTATCCTTCCACCATCCATTCACAAAACCTATCACCTATCAAAATAAATCATTCCTACACATTGGCTAGGGTGTCTTCACTTGTTGTCTATTAAATCTTCCCTTCAAGAGGTAATTAAATTCCACGTGCACACACTGGATCTCTATGAGTAAGCAGGATTAGTATGTTACCAAGTGTCTTTTTTTGGACCTTGTTCAGACTCTTACTTTAGTCCTTATCTTGTCTCATGATTTGTGCCTTTGGCTAATCACTTCTTCATCGTGAGGCTTCTAAGCTACATTCATATCATTCACATCATTCTTCTACTTTGTTCAGAACATCCATGTGTATAAGATTACTTTTTTGCCATGTTTTCAGACACCTTTGTCCCCTTTCACAAAAACAATCTTCTCCTTCCTTTCTATCATGTGCTTTTAGGCCAACTTACGCTGGGGGCATCCTTGCTTCTTCCCAGCACTTCATTGGTTTATGTTCATCATCATGTTGAACCTATCCATAATGGCCTTGGGTCCCACTTCTACCTGTGAAGAGTTTTTCCTTTGAATACTCCCACCTAATCGTTGGGGCATTTTTGCATCTTCACCTTTCTCGTACGCACGTGGCCTTATGCCCTTGTACATCCCATCTATCTAGGGGCATCCACTTCCTCGTCTTCCTACATAGTTTCAGAAAACTTTGTACATAGTTTCAAAAATTTCAAAAATCACAAAAACATTCAAATATGTTTCAGAAAACATAGAAAAAAAACAATATAAATCATCCTACAAAACTTCTAAACAATATAAATCTTTGGTTCTCTTTTGTTCTCACTTGTTCATGTGTGTGACTCGCGGATCATCTTGATCTACCTCCATCAACAAAAGCTAGGCTGCTTACTTCATCTGTACTCTGGGGCACAACGAGTTGCCTGGTACTGTTTTGTAGTGCACATTACTTTTTCATAGGACCGAAGTGTCCTCCATTATTCCCCTTGCATGTATCCTTGCTTGGGGCACCATCATTAACCCTTGTCGTTAATTCACATAGGTCGGAACTGAAGCTTGATAACAAAAACATTACATCTTGTTTCTCTGTTAGGTTTAGCTTGTTTACTTTCTTGTATTGCATTGCATTTTGTATGTTGCATGGAGTTAGGTATCTTTTACTTTCTTGCATTGCATTGCATTTTGTATGTTGCATCGAGTTGGTGTTTTTAGCAATGGACATTTGTTCGTATATGGCTTTTCATGTCATACTACACTTTTGTTCATTCTTTTTAATAAGGACCGATGATGAAGATCACTAGCAATATGATGAAAAATAAAGTTGTTTAAAAGGCATTGGATGGATGTTAGCTCATTCCCCCTTCCTCATACTCCTTTTTCTTCTATATCCCCTTTCTTCTTCTTCACACTATTCTTTCTTCTGTTCTCTTTCTATCATCTTTTCGATCGTCAATCGAGTTCTTATATCACCCCATCGAAAATCGAGGGGGCATCCTCCATTCTACTCATTTTTCTTCTATCCCTTCAAAATTTTCTACTTGTTTATGCTTGTCTACTTTCTTTGAAGTGACGTCGCTTACGCCACCTCAAAGAGGGGAAAATGTAGACACCTAAAATATGCTTACACTTAGAATTTCCTCCGATTCAACCAATTTACGATACTTCATTAATTCGCCATTCTTCGATCCATTCTCGGATGCCCATTCACGACACCTTCTTCAGTCGTATTCCTCCTATAATCAACTTATTTGGCTAATATCTCTCTTATTAGCTAAACATTCCTCCTTTCGACCATTCAGAACCTCCCTAGTTCTCTCTAGACCACTTCTATTGGCTTCGTAGGCTATCTATCAGTCACAATTGGTTATCCAGACCCCTCCCAACTCTCAATGAGTCTCTAATCACTTGCTAATCAAGTTTAACTAGCCTAAACCCTAGTTAACTAGCCTAAACCAAGCTTAACTAAGCCTAAAGCATGTTTATCCTAATCTAATCCTAAAGTGCTTTTTGAGCTTTAGTCCCACATGCACCCAAATTCCAAATTCTTCCAAACCAAAAACTATAAATACAAGGCTAAGCCTACCCATTCAACTTACAACTTTACATAACCTAATACCAAAACAAGCCTAAGAAAAGTTTTGGGATCTCATTTGTATTAGCTTTAAGCTAATAAGACATTTGATCTTAAAGCTTACTCCCTTCCTCCATTCTTGAGCTAACACCTCCATTTGCATCCATAATCCAAGTTTTGAGTAAATGGAGAGAACCATTGGCCTTGAAGCCATTAATGGTGAGACTCCATTCTTGAAAGCTTGAAAACCATAAACAACTAATCACCCCTTTGATTGCTAAGTTGATCTTATTAGGTTCAATTTCTTAATTAAGTAATCTAAAGAGTAGAGAGTAGTATATATGCTAGGTTTTGATGTTTTTGTCAAAGTTATGATGCATGTATAGGATTAACTCTTGTTTATCTCTTATCTCATGGTGCATGGATGAGTTAGCAAAGCTTTGAGGTTCTTTAGCCTCATTCCATATCACTAGTTAAATAATATAATCAGCCTAAAATCTACTATGAATAACCCAGGAACGTGCTGGAACATCACTCAACTAAGCTGAGCGCTCACCCGAAGCACACAAAGGTACTAGGCCCCTCTTTAGAGTTTCTTGTGTAGGATGTTAGTGTGATGATGATAATACATATTCAGATCCATAACTAATCATAAAGATTCCACAATATATAAACCAGATCTAGATCTTAGAGAATCGTGAACTAAACAATAACTATAATAAGGCTAACCATACAAGAACCAGATTCAGTTATGTCTAACACCATTATCCTATCCAATATACTCCATTGTATTAAACACTGTGTAACAAAAGCTTCTTACACTATAAAGTATCTCCATGGGTCATGCACGTATTCAAGATCCAACAACATAACTCTATAATAATTCAGTCCCCCTAAACTACACAGTCCAATAAATATTTATAGAGGTGGGGACTTTCCCTTCACCACCCATGCACTTCTCAAAATAGGTCACATACTGATAATAGCCATGCACCTTTACAATGGCATGCACATACATGCAAGTGTTCTAATAATAGATGTCCTTATAGTTAACTCTAAGAATAAATCCTATTATTAGCTTAAACCATGCATGGCGCTTATCAACCACTTGTTCCCAAAATATCATTACATTGTCAGCACAAGTCTTCATCTCTATGTGTGCTCTACATGCTATCTCCAAAAATAGCCCTTATCCATAAAAATAGCTAAGTCCTGATCCAAAGTGTTCTGCGTGCGTGTTTCCTTTCCTACCTTTCCCATGCCTTCAAATGCACCTTGTTCCCGCACGTGCATCCTTTATGTGTCTTATCCTTAGAGCAACATTCTATCTGCTCAACATTACCCCACACTAAAGTACATTTTTCATCCCGACAATGGGAATTCTTTCTGATGTTCCCAATAATAAAGAATAAGGAATGAAAGAATTAAGGAATCACTGTACAAAAGAATGAATTTTCACTTTGCAGCACCCTCTTCTTCAACTAGGAGGATTAACTTTGGATATTCATTTTTTATTTCAGCCTCCAATGTCTACTATTCACTTAGCACAGTCCTTGTCTTCTCTGGAATATTTGTGGCTATGGCATCCAGTTCATCCTGATTAATCTTTTCTTTCTCATTCTGTAGTACCCAGACAACATTGGCCATACTGGACATCATTCCTTTCATTAGGTCCATATTTTGTGCTATGAGCTTCCCAATCTCATCAATTCTCTCTTTGTGTGGATCCTTGGCTACTATGAGGACCACGCACTTTTATTTCACCAGTGCCAATATTTTGTGCATGCCCTAGTGTCTCATCTTTCATCACTATGTCAGAACTTCATTATCTTCAATAAGAGTTTTGGTCCTTATTACTGCTTCTAGTGCCGCACACTAAATTGAGAGCTTGGTCAGATTTCTTTAGCTCATCCTTAAAATTTGGAGCAATGCCTCGTAAGTTAAAATTTTCCTAACCTTAGAGGCCCTTGCTCTCTCTACTTCTTTTTCAGAATATTTTGGTGTGGGAATTCGAATTGGTTTGTCATCTAACACCAAATTAACCAAAGTGCGCACATAATGCATAGCAGAAGGAAACTTTTCAGGTACCTAAGGTTCTAGATGAGGCCTTGTTTTAAGGATGTGATCACCAATTTCCTCCGTCATGCTAATGAAGGCCTCATTATTTTTCCATTCTCATTCCTTCTCTTCCTTTAAAATGTTATCTCTACAGTTTTATCCTTGTTATCTTCATCCAGTGCTTGAATGGTGGTGGCCTTATCAACATTTCTTCATGCCACCTTAGCAAATACCTTGACCATTGCATTTTTGACCTACTCATCAAACATTAGAGTAGGTTTTATTTATCATGTGTCCTACTTTGGGGTGCCTTCTTCACTCTTTGCAAGACACATGACTACTTACACACGTCAAAATTGGTTCGTCCATATGAGTCTGTATGGACCAAGATAATTGTTTCCTTGTGCACATAGTGGCCATATCTGGATCCATCAGCTCCCACCCATATAAATCCTTAAGGCCCACAGTGCTCTGAAACCAGGCGTAGATGATTTTTCTTATGTCCTTAGTATAGCCCATACTAGGGACAACATACTCTTCACTTGCTTTCTCTTTTTGTTCTTGGCCCCTTAGGAACCTGGGAGCCAAGGTCTGGAGTTGGCCCTTATCCTACCTGAGTCATAACTGGCACGTGCTGGGTTATCTCTTGCACAATTTCTTATGTTGTCTTTCACCCCTTCCTCATCATTTCTCATTTCTTCATCTTGTAGTTCCTCCACATCTTTAGGTTGAACTAGGGTACCAAGGCGCTCTCTTTAGACTCCTCCTCCTCATTAAGCTTCAACTTTCTTCTTCTCTTTCTCTCTGGTGCTTATTTTTGAGGGGAGAGTCGAGGTGACCTTTGTAAATTTTGTGATGTTCATGCGCCTTGGGTTCGTGGTTCTTCTGAACACCTTTTTAAACTAGTGTTCCTTATGGACAATACCCACATCCAAGTCTTCCTCTCCTCCTTGTGATATGTGGGGGAGTATCTGCACGCTCACTTTCCACTTTTTCTGTGGGATGCCTCCGACCTCTATGGTCCAAGTCTCCATTATCCTCGTCAAGTTCTTCTTCCTCATCTCCTTCTATGGTCAAGGTAGGCTTTGGAACTGCCACATTTTCAACTATGTGTTTTCCCTTAGGCGGCCCTAGGAGCATAAACTCATTCTCCACATACTTGCTCTTTTCCATCCTAGGCTTAAGTTAAAGATAGAAAAGCATGGCCCTACTTTCCCCAATAGCCAAAATTACTGACTTCATACTTATAACATCTGAAATAAGCCTCTCGATGCAGGTAAAACCAACCTGGATAAACATATGTTTTCCTGTAGAGTATGGTAATTCACAATCTACCTTGTCTACATTAAAGCTCAAATGACGAGCATCTGTAAACCTATGTACTACTACCTAGAAATAGCATGTTGTGAAGGTGTATGGAAATTTACACCAGGGACTCCATGTCCCATCCTTCACTACAAAATGTGCGATGCAAAAATGTTGATACACCACGAACTGCACTTCCTTAGCCACTATTAAGGGTAACTCCTTTGGAATGCACCATTCCTCTTCAAAGGTCGTGTGTATTCTATCATACCATAGTTATTCCCTTTATTTGAATGGGCCACTCATTGTTCCTTCACACAAATACTTCTCAAACCTCTCTGTGAGGGACTTCTTCTCCACGGGGTATTCCCAAATTTTGTTCTTTAGCCCATCGGGCACTACAATTTCTACAAACACAAGAGATAGTAGGATAGCGCCAAAACTTATATTTTCACCTATGCGTGCTTCCTTAATAATTTGTTTCTTCTATGAAGCAAACTAAGTTGTAGACTTCTCCTTGTGCCATTTTCTTCGCAATATGTAGCCACATGGTATTTATATGTGACCATCTCTCTTGGTCATTCAAGTTAGTGAGCAGATCTATGGCTTCCTGCACCATAGGGTACTTCCTTCATTTGTATATGTCCATTCCATGTGGACCCTTGGCATATCCTAACACTTTTCTAGTGGCTATAACAATTACCTTATCAATTAGGTCACTAACAATATACGTCCATGTGCCCTTCAATCTATTCAATGTAGCAATTAGGGTCGTCATGATCCTTACCCTCCGTCCAGCAAAATAGAAGAAGTTGTCATAGACTCTGCTCATAAGCCATTGATATAAAATTTCTGGTTTTCCAAAATATGGGTGTTTCGCACGGAATGTTTCGGCTTCTGGGAATAGAGTTGCTTCTATCCTTTCATTCCTTTTAGAAACAGATAAGGGTTAGGGCTAGGAGGAATACCTGTTGAATGTCGAGATGGTGTGCGCGTACCGTAGAGAAAGATCAGGTTGACTGCGAAGAACTCCTTTTTGTCTTGGAAGGACTACCTACAAATAAGAACACAAGACCACAAGATTTTGATTAAACAATAAATGAGGAAACTGCCTTGGGCCCAGGAAATATAAAACTTCCTTTCGAAGGTGGTCAGTTTCCCTGCTAATATGAATTAACACAAAAGACTGCAAAATATCAATTAAATTACTTGGTTGAAACAGGTATAGGGAGAAGGCTGGTTTGGGGTTGATTGTAGTCAGGATAACCGATACCGGTCACTGGTAACCGATGTCGGTAGGGTTTAGGATCTGTAGGTTGGTTGTTTTGTGGGGTGTTTGTGTTGATTTGGTAACTGTGTTATTCGTAAGGCTGTATATGGGTGATATTAGGAAATAAGGTGATGAGAGGTAGATGAATGATAGTTAGATGTAATATGCACGCTGGGTAGTGGATTCAGGGATGGATTTATGAGGACTGTGATTCAAAAGGCATAAGAAATGTTATAACAGAAGACATGCAAGATGTGACTTACTTGGTTTTGACGAAGATGCAAGTTGATCTCCTTTGCTGCAAACACTTCTGGTTTCTTCACTCGTCTCTGCTGGGCTCTAGTTATTCAGTTCTCTTGGGCTTGATGTCCAAGTGAAGATCTAGACTCTGTTAATCTACTCCCAATGATCTCTCGTTGATTCCAAAAATCCTTCCACCTTTGATTTTGGTTCGGGGAGCCCATTTACAGGGAGCCCATGGTGGTTATGTAACTGACGGCGGTCGAGTAGGAACTGGCATCGGTAAGGAAAAAGTAGGCTATTTTTAGTAAAATAGCCCACCTTCCCTGCTTTTCTCCCGAGAGATCAGTTGCGGGCTTGGTCAAATGACTAGAAGGTCGGTTTTGGGTGCGAGAAAGGGGTCATTAGTTATGGGTGTAGGTGTGGACCAAGTTATGGGTCTTAATTAGGTTAGTTTAGGGTTAGGGCTAGGTCATGATGAAGTGGCAAAATGAGGTGGCAGGTAAGGTGATGTGGATTTATCCATTACAAGGTAATTAATAAATAATTGTGTAAGGTTTAGGTGATGAGGTTAGATTGCGAGATGAGATGCGGGTCACAAGGGGTCGTAAGACACAAATTTGGTGTCTACATTAGCCCCTTATTGTCGTGTAGCTTGTTTTGTAAAGCTGCACGGACAATAATTTGAAGTGGTTTCCCCTGTTAAGGGTATAGGTAATCCCCCTCAAATCTATCACAGATTGAGTGAACGGGAAATCAGGGATAGGGTTGATAAAGGGTAAATGGTGTAGAGGGGATGGTAAGGTGGTGGGGTAGGTCCAAGGAAGCAGACGCATGTTGAAATGCCATAGTACGACTAGGGTACATGATTTGACGAGCAAACCAGCAGTGCATAGGCAAAGGTCGATAGTTTATCCAAACAAGGGTGATATAATCCTGGTATCCAAGGCATAGGAAGTAGCTCCAGGGTATATAACAGGTAAGGTACATGAACGTTTTAGGCATGTCCGACAGCACCAAATGGTTGGTTTGGTTGAGATAAACGTCACGGTCTAGGTCTGGGCAAAGTTGGTCGACAGATCAAGTCAAGAACCCTAATCATGCTAAAACACGAACAGGTGAGCTCGATTGAACAAAAAAAACTACAGGTTGGGTGGATAAAAGTGTATGGTGTTGATTTTGGGTAAGGTATTGAAGTGGTACGGCCGAGTTGTTGGGTTGCAGCCTTGGGTCGGGCCAGAAGGGTAGGGTGAGGCCTTGGGTCGGGCCGGATGGGTCGGGCCGGTTGGTTAGGGCGAGGCCTTGGGTCGGGCCAAATGGGTAGGGCGAGGCCTTGGGTCGGGCCGGATGGGTAGGGTGAGGCCTTGGGTCGGGCCGGTTGGTTAGGGCGAGGCCTTGGGTCGGGCCGGTTGGTTAGGGCGAGGCCTTGGGTCGGGCCAAATGGGTTAGGGCGAGGCCTTGGGTCGGGCCGGTTGGTTAGGGCGAGGCCTTGGGTCGGGCCGGTTGGGTAGGGCGAGGCCTTGGGTCGGGCCGGTTGGGTAGGGCGAGGCCTTGGGTCGGGCCGGTTGGTTAGGGCGAGGCCTTGGGTCGGGCCAAATGGGTAGGGCGAGGCCTTGGGTCGGGCCAAATGGTTAAAATGTTTGCATCAAAGGGTGATATAGGCGATGTGGGTGGAAAAGGACAAATAGTAAATAAGGGAAAAATGTTGGGGGAAAAGAATAAAACCGATGTCGATTGTTATCTATGACCGATATCGGTTAGATAACCGATACCGGTTCCTTAGGGCACGATTTGACCGGTATCGGTTCCAGGGCGAAAAACCTATAAAAAGAAAAATACGGCCGGTCATTGTCACTTTTGCTAATTTGAAAATTGAATTTAGTTGTCTGACGTGGAGAGTGGAGATTGGAGCATTTGTTGTGTGAGGTGGCGTTATTTGACTGGAGGAGTGAGTTGTTAGCGGGCCCGAGTGAGGAGGAGGCAGGAGGTGATTGGTTGAGGACCCAGAAGAGGACATTTGGAGCCATGGCACAGGCAGGAGGAGTAGGAGGGGCTGGACCAGCTGGACCACCACCACCCATCCCACCACGACGACGTGTCGTCGTACGGGTAGGTTCAAAACCCCTTATTGTGTTTATTTTATTGTATTATGCTAAATGTGGGGTTTGGGTAGGAATGTGCATTTTTTAGGAAATAAGTAGAAAATGGAAATGATTTGAAAAAGGGAGAGGGTAGATAGGCTAAATAAGCTAAGGCGGCTAGGTGGGTAGGTTTTTAGGGTATTTGGGTGGGTATGTAGGTAGAAAAATGAAAAAATGTAGGTGGGGGGGGGCCGCGCGGGGGTTCGGCTCTCGGGAAAATTACAGCGACCGATGTCGGTCGCTAAGCGACTGGCATCGGTCGCAAAATTTTAGTGGGCTAGGGTGTTTTGTGCACTGACCGGCGTCGGTCGTGGATATCGGCCGGTGTCGGTTATGTGACCGGTACCGGTCCTTAGTGATTTTTTATTTTTGTGGTTTTAGGTTATTTGTTGTTTTTGTTTTGTGGTGGTTTTTGTTTGGGTTGGGGTAGGGGTGTTGTGGGTTTGTTTGGGTGTTTTATATGTGTGGTCTTGACTTAGGTGTATGTCAATTTGTTGGTGTGGGTTGTGATGTTTGTTTTTGAGTTTTTGGATGGGTTTGGGTATTTGGGTGGTGTAGGGTGTTTGGTATGGTTTGGGGGTTGTTGTTTTAAGTTTTTAGGTGGGTATTTGGGCATGGTTTGGGTCGTTTGAGATGAGAGTGGGTTGTTTGTGGTGAAGAGGGAGGGGGAATAGCGTAGAAGTTTTTAGGGGAAGACTAGAGGGGTAGGGTTAGATGGAGTCGGGGTGTGGTCGGGGGGATTAAAAGGGGGTATAGAGGGTATAAGTAGATGATGTGATAAAGAGTAGGGCTAATGTTGTGGGTTGGTTTTGCAGGCACGTCAGCAGTTGACGATGTGGGATAGGATGCCCCCGCTGTTGGTGCGGATGCGGCCACACGTATCCGCGGCACACTGGGCGATCATGCGCGAGGTGGGACTCGGCGGAATCCAACGATATAGAGCGATCGACCGAGATCATAGCTTGATGGTTGCCCTCATCGAGAGATGGGATCCGGCGACCAATGTGTTCCATCTCCCGACTGGGGAGATGACTATCACATTGGAGGATGTGTATCGCATCCTTCGACTGCCGATCGAGGGAGAGGCAGTCTTCTAGGTAGATTCGGAGACGGTGATGGAAAGCATCCTACAGGTTTTTGGAGATGCAGCCGACGCTACTTACCTATCACAGCGCGAGCATCGGGTATGGTGACATGTACCGTGCGCACCAACATGAGACATGGCTTGGCCGTGCTGATGATGATTGGGATCACCTGCTTTGCCCTCCCGGACTCAGAGGGAGGCCGCTTTCCACGTGCATTGATGGGGGTGCTGCTTGAGATGGTGGAGGAGCACACCTGTTACGCTTGGGCACCAGTATACCTGGTGCAATTATACAGGGAGCTATGGGGCTATCGCCGGATGAGGCGATTTGGGATTTGCTCTACATTTTTTACTTCACTGTTGGGCATATGAGCACATCATATGCATCAGGCCAGTAGGGTTACCCCAGCAGCCAAGGCAATAGGTTATATACAGATACGGCTTTCAGAGGTGGTTGGGGGTCGTGGGGCAGCCACGAGCAGTGCTTGCAGGGTGGGATGTCGCCTATTATAGACATTTGTTAGAGGGCCTGACAACGGTAGATATTGTATGGAGACCTTACAGAGGTCATCACCCTGGCAGAGGAGCCCGCTTACAGTTGCACCTAATCCAGTACACATTCTGGATAGCAGGACGGAGGCCGGGAGAGTATGAGAGGATACCCCTAGAGAGGGTACGTAGGTAGATGGGGCTGTGACAGGACGAGCCACCTCCCTTCCCTCAGTACCGGAGGGATGATGTAGAGGCCCCACTACCTGCACCACAGCCCTTGGACCCAGATTGGGTTGCTGAGAGGCTAGCAGATGAGACTGTAAATGATGCTGGTTATACGGGAGCATATATGGTTTGGTGGGCTAGTCAGAGAGCAGCGAGGATAGCACAGCCTGCACAGCCAGACTTGGCAGCAGTGACAGCAGAGTGAGATCAGCTCAGGGGCCAGGTACAGTCTATTACAGGGACAGCTTGGCTGCTGCACAGGCACAGATAGGTGTTTTACAGGGGCAGCTAGCCCAGGCACAGGTACAGGTACAGGCACAGGCACAGGCACCACCAGCAGCAGCACAGCCACAGCCCCAGGCACAGGTACAGAGTACCACCACGGCAGCAGCAGGCACAACTAGCAGGCACCACCAGCACAAGCACAGGGGGCACTGGTAGTAGGTGTCCGGGGACCAGCCCTAGCACCTACAGTGGCTCGAGAGCGTTACATGGAGGCTAGAGTGGAGGCCCGATACTATCAAGATATTCTTGATGGTACTGGGGTTGATTATCAGCACATATGAGGCACATAGAGCAGAGACCTCTCGGAGCCATAGGTCTCAGGGAGGGAGGTGCAGCCACAGCTGGTGGGTCCTAGGACAGGGACCAGCAGGCAGACAAGCAGAGGGAGGTGGAGAGAGCTGAGGGGTCCCTGCACATTTTGTATATTGGACATGGGCACTGGTCTGCGAACCGGTTTGTGTTGGTAGAGGCCTGCGTGCCTACATTTATGCATGTATTGATTCATTCATTCATTATTTTATACCGGCTTGCGAGCCGAGTACGGGTTGTACAGTTGATACCGGCCTGTGAGCCGAGTATATTTTTGATATGAGGGACCGGCCTGCGAGCCGAGTCGAGGTTTTGATATTTATTGCGGCCTGCGTGCCGGATTTGTTGTTGTAGTATGAGATCACAGAGGCCCCGATGTAGGGCACATGGTACATTTGAAACTTGTATATATTTATATAATATATATATATATATATATATATATATATAGATGATGTTTTGATCCACATGCAGTGTTTGAAAATGTTTTTAAGTATTTCGTCAATGGTTTGTGATATAGAATGTAGGATGAGTTTAGTTGATAACATGTTGAAATATTGATGATGTGGATGTCTTTTGCATGGTATATATGGGACGACATATTATATGATGAAATATGGCAATGTTTTGTTGCTGGTTTGGTGACATTGTTATATATGTATCTGAGGAGTTGGATCCAAATGGTGTATAGATTGGATAGTTTTTTGATATCCTTAGATGATGGCAATGTTTGTTTTGGGTAATGTAGATAGATGATATGGATGAAATCGTAATGAGAAGTGGATTTGGATGGACAAATATGGATAATGTGTTGTTATGTAGGAAAAGAAGGGCGGGCACGATAAAAAATTAGGGGTAGAAAATGAAGAAAAGAACTATGTTTCAAAAAGGCAGGTGTGGGTAACCGGTATCGGGTAGGTAACCGACGCCGGTAGCTAGTAGACTGATATCTATTACGTAACCGATACCGGTTATTTAGGTATGAGCTTTTCTAAAAATAGAAAAAGCTAGGGTGGTAAACTGAGTTCTAATTTTGAGAGCCATGCAAGAAGTTAAATACGCGAAACGCGATACTTTTTGACGACTGAGGCAGGTAATTGCATGAGAGATTTGAGTGATAAGGAGAAAAAGAGACAGGGAAAGTGAATTGTAATCTGAGATTCAGAAGGCAGAAAGGTAAATTTAAAAAGGGTGGGTGATCATGGCAGAACGAGGAGAAGCATCCAGCAGGGAGGGACGAGAGGGAAGACAAGGGCCACCTCAAGCTGCTGCTGCAAACTCAAGAGGTAAACGTTTTGGTTGTGATTTGATTACTGCATGTTTTTGTGAATAAGATGGGGGCGAGTAGGTGGGTAGATATGAGAAAGAAAACATGATAACAAGGGTATAATGAGGTGGGTGTTACGTGGTAGGTAATCAAGGGTTTTGGGTACGTCTGTGTATACAGAGAGGAATAAACGAGCAATTTATTGTCGTAGGTGGTTGTTTAGGCAAGGTGTATGTAATTGACAGTGACCGATATCGGTTAGGGATAAACGGTATCGGTTACTGAAACCGGTAGCGGTTATTTATAACCGATACCGGTACTGGAGGATTTCGAGAATGTGAGAAAAACCCTTAGGGATTTGATGAGGTTGAATGGTTGTTTGTTGTTTGATGTATGCAGGAAGAGGCAGGGTTGAGGATGAATGATAGTGTGCCAGCGCTGTTGTCACGAAATCCGAACGGATGTACACACCAGTGGAATGGACATTGATAAATCGTTTGGGGTTAAGTGGAATCTACTATTATTCACGAATCGCACGTAACCATGCTATGTTGCAGGCGTTGATTGAAAGATGGAATCCAGAGAAGAATACATTCTATCTCGCAACAGGGGAGATGATAGTAGTAACATTGGAAGATGTGTTCCGTATTTTGAGGCTCCCTATTACAGGAAAACCATATATCAGGCATTACCTAGCGTGGCGCGGGGAGCGATAATAGCAGTATTTGGTCCATACGCGTGAGATTTGACACACACGAGGTTTTGTCATTCACATATGGGATAATGTATGCAAGCACACCCTGAGGAGATAAGGTTACCAGTGATATTAATGATAGCGGTAGGGTATTATGCATTACCGATGTAGAAGGGGAAGATTTCCAAGGCATTGATGTGTGTTATCTGGGAGATGATAGAAAGGAACATGACTTTTGCATGGGC